>CM038681.1:96520766-96845128 GCA_021605205.1 Aegilops longissima
TAAAAGGTGTCTAACAAGGACTTGGAGCCTGATTGTGAAGGATCATACGTCTGGTCTCCTAAATCGGCCAAATAGGCCTCCTTTTTGGAGTGCAATAGCCTTTTCCCTTTGATCCCTCACGTGATCAAATCAAGTCCGTCTACTTGAAAGCGAAGTACTTCAGCGAGTAGTAGTTCATAATGTTGGTCTTATTCAAGGTTTTGCAAAATCTAGCAATACCATTAAGAACAAGGTCGACGAGGAGTGACCGAACACTTGAGGGAACGAACGAGGAAGACCGATCCCAAATAAATAGAGTTTCCGACGTTAGGAGGCTCCGCGCTCTATCAGCTATCACTTAGTTGGCGCTACACGCGACTTCAGTTGACAAAAGCGAACAAGATAGCGCTAGCGCCCGCGGAGAACTTTCGTTTGTTCGCCTTCTAAAAGGCCTACTGACCTGCCAGTGAAAAGCCGGTTACAAAACAAATAATAAGACGTAGTGAAAAAGTACCAAAACAACTGAAGCCTACATTTTGGGCCGAACGAATTTTTTTTCTGTCATACATATGACAATTCTATGTCGATAATGGTGACAAAACCCGGTATCATCATAGATGTGGTGGGCTCCTACTTCTATGACAAAAAATCATGACAGAAAATGGGCTTTTCGTCCTGGGCGGGCCGGAGACGCAGCTGCATGACATTCTTTGGGCCGTCCATGGCGGAAAAAACCATGATAGAAGCGAGGAGGAGGAAAATTTCAGCGAGTTGCCGGTTACGGTGGGAGGTCGGGGGCCGAGCGATGCGCATTTCTCTCGTACACGTACGCGCGTGTGTGCGAGGCGTTGGCTCTAATTGAACCCGAGCGAGGCGTTGGGCTCTAATCGAACCCGGCGATTGACTGCGAGGCTACGCGTTCTCGAACCCGAGCGATCGATCGATGGTGTTAATCGAACCCGATCGAGCGATTCTTCGCTCTCGCTGCTAATCAAGCCGATCGATTGATGAACAGTGGCGCTATGGGGGTTGGATGAACAATGAGCGGTGGCGTTGCCTCTGGATGAACAGGACCCCGTGGTGTGGAGGGCTGGATGAACGGTAGACGGTGGAGGGGTGCCCGTGGAGGGGTGGTTGAACAGGACCCCGTGGTGTGGAGGGCTGGATGAACAGTAGACGGTGGAGGGGTGCCCGTGGAGGGGTGGTTGAACAGTAGCCGGTGGAGTAGCGCGGTGGAGGCTGGATGAACAGGAGCCCGTGGAGGCTGGAGGAGGTCGACGGTAGCCCGTGGAGGCTGGAGGAGGTCGACGGTGGAGATGAACAGTATCCCGTGGAGTCCCGTTTTGCAGTACGCCACACCCCTCCTGATGGGCAGGACCCCTGTTTCGACCGTAGGAGGTCCCTTTCGTCCGTTTTGCGGTACGCCACACCCCTCCCGATCAACAGGACCCCCGTTTCGACCGTAGGAGGTCCGTTTAAATGCGTTTTGCGGCACGCCACACCTCCCGATCAACAGACCCCGCTTCGACCGTGGGAGGTCCGCTTCTCCGCTTTTGCGATGCGCCACACCCTCCCGATCAACAGACCCCATTCCGACGTGGGAGGTCCATTTCCTCCGTTGGCGACGCCAGCCTCGTTTCCATCGCCTGTTCCGTCCAAGCCCTCCCGATGAACACGACCACGCATTCCGTTCGGACCCAGCCGGTTGGCTCCCCATGAACACGACGACGACGCTGTTTCTCCGTTCCGACCCAGCCATGTACGTATGCGCGAGTAGGCATTCGAGACCCCGCCCGTATGTACACATACGTGGGTCAGTATTTTCTTTCTTGCACCCTGGCGCCAGACGTGCGTGTACATGCTACGTGCGCGCCTCTACTACGACAGTGCGCGCCTCTACATCGACCAGTATATATGTACGTACACGTTCGTGACCAGAATGACAATGCTACGTACGCTTTGACCAGGTGGGTCTCGACTGTCAGGCACTTCCTTGCCTATGAAGATGTAGCTGGTGGGTCCCAGCAGTCAGGGGGGCAAATCGTTTGTTTTTTTTGCCCGGACGCACTTCCTTGCGTGCGAAGATGTAGCTGGTGGGTCCCAGCAGTCAGGGGGGAAACATTTTTTTTGCAAAATACGGTGGCCCGTCCGGTGGGTCGCTGCTGTCAGTTGGAGGAATAATTATTTTGCGCGTAATAAGGAGGCACTTCCTTGCGGCCGCCGTGGACCCAGCTGTCAGCCTCTCTACGCACAGTACTCTTCCGATGGAAGTCGGTTGTTGACCACATTGACCACGCTGCACCGAGAGCACCACGGCGGTGGACGACGGCGAGGCCTAGGAAGGGGACGACGCGGAGCCGGGGAAGACGCAGCAGTGGATGCCCACGCGAAGAGGAGTACGTGGGTGAGGCTGCCGTCGCTGCAGAATAACAGGGGGTGTGGGTGAGTAGAGGGATGGCCTGGCCAGCGGTGGGAGTAGTAGGGGGCGGTGAGGCCTCCGTGGCATCACAGCCGGCCACGGAAGGCAGGAGCATGCGGCACGACCGGCGCTGCTTTGGGCGGCTGGAGCACGAAGACCAGAGGTTGAAGAAGCACTACGGCCGTTGGATGGACATCGTACGATCACTGGAGCTAGAATCGTTCATATTGACTAAGTTGACAAAGCCCTCCGTCCCCGTAAACTTAGTAGGCCCACAAGTCAGCCTCCCACCAAGGTGAGTCCCAGCTAGCAGGGGGAGTATTCATTTTTTTGTGCGTAATAAGGAGGCATTTCCGGTGGGTCCGAGCTCACAGCGGGGGGAACGTTTTTTTCGCGAAATACAGAGACCCTTCCGGTGGGCCCCAGCTATTAGGTGGAGGAATCATTATTTTGCGCGTAATAAGGAGGCATTTTCCTATGTGGGCCCCTACTGTCAGCCTCTTCCGATGGCTGTTGTTTGTTGACCATGTTGACCTCGCCGCACCGAGAGCACAAACGCGGTGGACGAGGGTGAGGCCCAGGAAGAGAACCACCCGGAGCCGGTGAAGCCACCGCAGCGGATGCCCACGCTGAGGGGAGAACGAGCGCTGACTTGTCGGCTGCGGGGTGAGGCTGACGTTGCCGGAAAATAACATGATGTGTGGGTGGTTAGAGGGATGGCCTGGCGGCAGCATAGCCAGCCACGGGAGGAGGGAGCAGGCAGTCCTGCCGGCGCTGGTTTGGGCGGCTGGAGCAGGAAGATCAGAGATTGAAGAAGCACGGCGACCGTTGGATGGACATCCAACAGTCACTGCTGTGTGTTGACTAAGTTGACAAAGCCTTGCGTACGCGTCAAAAAAATTTTAGGACAACGTCATCGTCAACCTTGTAGGCCCAGAAGTCAGACTCCAAATATGTGGAAAACAGCATACAGCCCATTAGCCATTATTTTCAATAATTTACAGCCCATTTGCTAATTCTTAAGGATATTTGAAGCCCATATTCTTTTTATTAGCATTACAGACCATATATTCTGGGCACTGGTGGGGTCCGAACTATTTTAATCACGAAATTTCAAGTCACGTTAAAAATAATTTTCAAAAAATTATATCAAAATAAAATTAAAAAAACAATTCTCCGCAAAAAATAGAATGAAATTTAGAATCTTAACTAGCAAGATGCCCGTTCGTTGCACGGAACATGAAGATGCATTTGTATGAGTAGTTTATCTTGTGGGAGAAAATATGACATTTTAATGTAACTGCCAGTTGGCTTTGATTTTTATAAGAGTAGAGAGTAGAGAAATCCTGAAAAAAATGATATTTTAATGCAATTGCCGGTTGGCTTCTGTTTAAAAATTTACAGCCCATTTCTTACAACTTATAGCCCGTTTTCTAGGGAAGCCCATTTCTTACTACTTACATCCCTCCTCGTCTTGAAAGATTTGCAGCCCAGCAGGGCTGAGAAAAGCAAGTAGGCCTCGGTTTTGGTATTCTCCAAATAAAAAGAACCGGGCTAGCCAATTTCAAAAATAAAAAATATATCAACTAGGCTCGTCATGTGCTTAATAAAAGCGTAAGCGTGGGCTAGACGGGCCACAGCCCCAAGACAACAAGCAGCTTGAGCTCCGCTCTCAAACTGAAAACAACTGGGTGAGCTGTGGGTCCCTGGTGTTATCCGCCGTTGTGTAATTTTCGTTTATTGACTATATTGACAATGGCGTGGAACCTAGTTGTCAAACAATTAGGAGGAAGTATTTTTTGGCTTGTAATAACGAGGCACCTGCTATAAATGCAATGACCCTGGTGGGTCCCTCATCGTCAGCCTCCTCCACGTCACAATCATCTCCTGATTCCTCTTTGTTGTTGACCATGTTGACAACGCCGACGGCAAGGGGCACGGCGAGCTAACCAAGGTGGAGAATGACGGCAAGGCTTCGGACGGGAACGAACAACAGCCATGGAAGATGCGGAAGTGTAGTGGCAGGTGGAGGGGAGTACGAGGGCAACAACATGCAAGTCAAGCATACAAATGGTACAAAAAGCCCAAGGATTAATTGTTCATCAAATTTTTAGACAAAACCCAGATTGAACATGACAGTAACATCTAACCCAACCACTCTTTTTTGCAGTCACAAACAAATGGATCGGTCTAATCCATAAAATCAACATCCTATGCAAAAAAATTTATTTCAGGATGTCTACAACTTATTGTAAATATAAGCCGAGCACGTTTAGAAGCCCATTTGTCCACCTGAAACTTCTTTTTTTGCTGTTCAACATGTTCGTCCGTGAGAAATCTCTTGCTGTAAAAATTAAGCCTCATGGACAATAGTAACCTCGCTCAACAGAAGAATGTGACAAAGCTTCATTTGCTGGTTGGATGCATATCGTCCCATCGTTATCGTCCTCAAACGAATGCCATGAGAACTGAGAAAATCCTTGTGCTTATTATGCTAACGATTGGTTATATGTTTTTCTCCATGTGGTTCTCCCTAAGTAGACATGAAGATTGAAAACAGTTAAGGTCTGAAAAAAGAGTATGTCGAAAGAATGACAGCTGAACAGTTAATTCTATTACAATATATACGGGCTTTCAATGTGCATGAAATAATCACCTCTATGTATAAATTCTCCAGAGATCGAAAGCATCGCAGCAAGCCAATAATTAAGTCCAGATCAAAACTATACATTCTGATATATATGATCTTGACAGAATCCAGCAACATTGATAGGATATCAATGGACGAACTCTTCATTGAGCATATAACATAATATTAGTACCCAAAGTGTACTCCAAGATGATATAAAACTTATGCGCACAAATGAAAAATGCAGCATATGATTACAAATGTGTAGATGATAATATACGGTACCTCAAAAAGTGAGGAGCCAAACACCAACTCCTTTTGATTATTAAACGTGTCACGAATTACACCCAAGGTCTCCAGTTTGGGCGCAGAGATGACAGTTATTTCTGAAGGTGTATAACAACTATGAAGGAGCAATCTTTCAAGTGAAGGGGCATCTTCGATGATGAGCTGCTGTCCTTTAAAACAAATTCCAATGCTTTTAAGGTGAGGCGACTTTATTTGGAGACAACTGATACCGATTTCTATTCCCAAAACAATGAGCAAGCGCTCCAGGACAGGGCAACTGGAGTGGATGATGCTTTGCATTGAGGCCTTCGACAGATAAACCACCACAAGCGGAAGTTTTTTTAGCAGTGGGAGTCGAAGCATTTGTACTAGATCGTCTGGTAGATAGCACCAGGCGAAGGTGGCGGTGTGGAGAGAGGAGGAAAACCGTGAGATGGACAATGGTGGTGTGGGCACGAATTCTTGGTATGTTCGTGGAATGAAACTTTCGTGGTAATGGTAGAACTCAAACTGCTGGAGTTTTCTGAATTCAGGGGATGTCAGCCAAGCGTCCACCATGCTGGGTATGGACAACAGGTAGCTTGTCGGAATGCAGAGGCATTGAACAGGGCCCTGCTGGTGAGAAGAGACGATGGCTCTGATGATATCAAATTCAGGAAGGACAGATATCTGACGACTGTCGAGATTGAGGGGCACGGTGCGCCATAGAGGGCGCCACCGAGTTGAGAGGACTTGTGTGCGGCAGCAATCCTTGGTGGGGAGAAGCGAGATGATCTCCTCAAGGATGACGCTCGGGAGATCGCTGATGTGGTCCACCGGAGATTCTACTGGTTCCTCAGATCCGGGGGCTCGCGCTTCTCCCCGCGCTACCGGGTGCGGGATCTACAACCAGCGTCGCCGCTGGCGGGAGCCTCATCTTCTTGGTGCTGTGGCAAGCCGACTCCATTTTCCTTGTGGGCGTCGCGCCGAGCTCACGGGTTTGAGCAGAGTAGCTAGAGACGAGGCTAGTGGCAGTGCGAGTGGGGAAGAAGGAGGGCTGGGGATTTCTGTAGGAGTGGAAGAACAGGAGCAGGCGTTTTCTGTACGAGTGAGGAAGAAGGTGAGCGGAGTTTTCTGGACGAGTGAGGAAGATTGGGGAGCGGGGGGAATTGGGTGGGGAGACGGAAGCGGGAGAGCAAGTTGTTCGTGTTTATAAGGCCCGCTGCACTAACTACTCACTTTTCCCCAAGAACCGCTCTCTTCTTTTGCGTTGCTGCATTGGAGCTGGCGCATGGGCTTGGCTAACTGGCCATGCATGCAGGATGCATGTGCCCGCCGCCATCGCATGCGCTGGTTTGTTACTAGGCCTATTTAATAGGGTGGTTATGGAGTAAATTAAGGAGATTTATTTTCTCTGTGCATCCACCAAATTAGAGGATGCGGCATCGATCCGCACACTCACATTAAACTAACATTCAGAAGAACAAAAGTTCAGCATGTCTATGCATCTCAATGATTCACCATACTATAACCAATATACAAAGTTGTGAGAAGGTGTGGAAATAAAGAAAATCGGTCGATGCTTCTCTGAGCAAAGGGCCTCCCTGCGCACGCATTAATTTCCTGGGCATGCTTGTTTCTTCTCAATGTTGCGAGCACTTTGAGCATGTTGGCAACTCCACAGCTAGCTACCTGCCTCATCTTGCAATTGATACTGACACATTTGCTGCAAACACATGAGGCAATAGAGATGACTCAACATGGGTCCATATTGTGTAGTTCCCCTGATATCATATTCATTGTCCTGAATCTGAAAAGATAGGAAAACAGTAGCTATACTTAAACGGTGTTGCAAAACAGTAGCACATATCAATAGCTCGCCATGACAAAACACGATCATCTGGACGACGGGGATACTGACCTGCTTGAGGAAGATTACATATAATTTCATAAGTCCTTGGTTGATTTCCACCTTCGGCTGCACTGCTTGTTTGCTCCTCCATACATGATAGGATCGTTCCAGACTTGCATTCAGCAAGTCAACGCGTTTAATAAGCTAATTTGATCTTGCGGTGGTCATTGTACCTAGTTACGAATGTAGGAATACCGAGCACCATGAGGTTAGTGACAGCAGTAGATGCAGCCATATAAATTTTGTGTGGTGCTACCAAAATTGAGGTTTGTATCCTTCCGTTATGAGAATTCTTCTTGAAGTTGGTAGAATGTGACGGCTTGTTCTTTGCATCAAATTTGCCTTTCCCCTGAGATTTGTTCTTGTTGTTTTGGGGCTGGTTGGTCTGGAAGTTCTTCTCGTGTACCATGTGGGCACTAGAAGCTCCCTCAGCGACCTGAGCACGTGTGTGTTTTGCTCTCGCCTTCTCCTCAAAATCAAGAGTTCTAATGAGATCCAAAACAGAAAAATCATGTCTCTTGTTTTTCAGAGAAGTAGCAAAATCGTTCCACGAAGGTGGAAGCTTGGAAATGATGGTCCCAGCAACAAATTTGTCCGGCAACACACACTTAAAGTACTCAAGTTCCTTAGATAGTGACTGTATCGCATGAGTCTGCTGAACAACAGAGTGCTCATCACCATCTTGTCGTCACGAAATTCCTCCATGACGTACAACTTCGTTGCCACGGTAGAGGGCCCAAACGTGGCCTCGGCGCAACCCACATGTCTTTGCCACTGTCAAATGACATATATGAATCCACAATGGAATCGTCAAGAACACTCAGCAGGGCGGCTTTGAAGAGGGTATCCATGTTCTGAAAAGCTTCCTGCTGTGTAGGATTAAGATCGCCCTCAGGCTCACCCTTAGTGGCGTCATAGCAGTACATGATCTGAAACCAATATACTGCTCTTGTGCGCCACCTGCTATATTGCAGCCCCTTAAAAGTAGGCGGCTTCAAATGCGCAGCAAAACCACTCGGAGTAAATTGCCCGTGATCAAGTTTTTGGATTGGATTGTTGAATATATGAGCAATTTAGTATGAGATTTAATCCGAAACAGCAGTAAATAGATCATGACGACAATTGCAAACATCAAAGTAATGATGCGGACTAAACCAGAGGACAGAATCACATCTTGTGACAGCGGGAGCAGAACTGATGTGGTTGATGTTGTCACTCATGTCGTTGATGAAGAGGTTACCGAGGTCGGGAAGAAGGCTGTCGTTGAGGAAGTCGTCACCGGCAGCAACACAGGAGTGTGCTCCCCAAAACCTGATCGCCCTCTCCGTATAGGATCACGAAGGCGGGTTCAGAGGACTGCTGTCCTTCTCGCGGTGCACGCCGAAGGAGGGCTGGAGAAGAATTGCGTGGCGGCGCTAAGATCTGGAACGGTGCGAAACCATATGATACAACGGCGGCTAGGGTAGAGCATGTCAGGTCGTTCGTGCGAGTATAATAGTAGGCCTTTGGCCCCCAAACCCCACGTCCAAGTCAATAATAGCTCAAAAAAAGTCAATAATAGCCCCACCAAGGTTTGTCTAAAAAATGGAGTAATTAAGGCGTCCGTTAGTCCCTTTAGTATAAATATAATATCATTAATAATGGCCCCACCTTTTGTCTCACAAAGTATGTTGGAGTACAACCGGCTACACGTTTACAATCCGCTTCTCTTCTCTCTCCTCTTCTCTCTCCTTCAACTAAGCACAAATACTATATTTAAATCCTTATAGCCTGCTTATGTCATCTAATTGTAGTACTTTCTCTAAAGTTACTATCCACTGTGTAGTCTGAAATGCAGGGCGTGCAGCGGGCGATGCCCTCGGTCGGCGCGCCGCTTCAACGGCGGAAGCAGTGAGAGGTCGCGTCGCCCTGACTTGCCATCAATGTGGAGCAGCAGGCTCAGCTGGCGCCGGGCGGGAAGCACGTGCGGGAGGGGGGAGGGGTTTTTGTTGGGCCAAGAAGGTGAGAAGCTAACTTGGGATCGGTCCGGACGGGGAAATATCATGTGCTCCCATACTCTACATATGTCACTAGTCTAGTATGTTACTACTCCATCCTTTCCGGTTTATAGAGATGTTTAGAGTAACATAGTAATATGTTACAATACAAGTTACTCCCCACTATGACCAGCCTTGGCCTCTCCCAGTGCTCCACCATGTATAGCTGCTAAGCCTTCCACGTAGGCATAAAATATGATGTGGCACCAATAAACTAAGCACCTATGCATTGAAGACTTGAGTTACTAAGCCATCTAATGCACTTAGCACCTCATCTAAAGAGCATTAATAGTATAGCCAGCTGCTGGCTATAAGCCAGTGCCATGTCATCTACAGCCCATCTTATAGTCAACATGTACAATAGTAGATCAAAAGAGTGTACTACTACTTTTTTGTTCTGTGGCCCACCTTTCATTCTCACAAAGTGCCTAGGAGCACGTGCTCACTACTAGGAAAAGGGCTATAGATGGGATGGGCACTAATGGCACACCTGTCATGTGGTGCGCCATTAGTATATACTAATGGCGCACCATATTTTGGTACGCCATTAGTGTGGAAGACACTAATGGCGCACCAGGAACATGGTGCGCCACTAGTAACAATTTTTTTTTAATTTTTCCAAACATACTAATGGCGCATCATATCTCGATGCGCCATTACTAGTGCTAACTACTAATGGCGCCCGCCACACATGCGCCATTAGAATATATACTTTTTTATTTTTTGCAAAACTTCTAATGGCGCACTGTGGTCGGTGCGCCATTAGTAACTGTGGTCGACCCCGCTCCACCGCCGCCGCCGCCGAAACCCCCGCACCTCCCCACTCCACCGCCGACCGACGACCCACCGCACCTCCACCGCTCCACGCCGCCGCCGCACAACCCTGCCCGCACCTCCCCGCTCCACCGCCGTCGACCACCACCGCACCCTCTCCCCGCACCCTCCCGGCCCGCTCCACCGCCACAAATGAATGCAACTAAAATTGCAAAAAAAAAACAAATTTGATTATATTTTCAAATAACAAATTTGATGATATTTTCAAATAATAAATTTGATGATATTTTTTCATATTCATAAATATTTTCAAATAACAAATTTGATGATATTTTTTAAAAAAATATTACTGTTATGATTTAAACAAGTTTGAACATATTTAAACACAAATAAATATCAAACAACATTTTAAATGCATAAGCCGACCCCCCGCACCCTCCCCCACTCCACCGCCGCCGACGACCCACCGCACCCTCCCCCGCTCCACCGGCCGCCGCCGCCGACCCCCGACCCGCACCCTCCCCCACTCCACCGCCGCCGACAAACACCGCACCTCTCTCCGCACTTTTGCTCCCGACCCGCTCCATCGTCACAAATGAATGCAACTAAAATTGCAAAAAAAAACAAATTTGATTATATTTTCAAATAACAAATTTGATGATATTTTCAAATAATAAATTTGATGATATTTTTTCATATTCATAAATATTTTCGAATAACAAATTTGATGATATTTTTTTAAAAAATATTACTGTTATGATTTAAACAAGTTTGAACATATTTAAACACAAATAAATATCAAACAACATTTTAAATGCATAAGACGACCACCCACACCCTCTCCCCCGCACCCAGCTCCCCGGCCCGCTCCATCGTCACAAATGAATGCAACTGAAATTGCAAAAAAAAACAAATTTGATTATATTTTCAAATAACAAATTTGATGATATTTTCAAATAATAATTTTGATGATATTTTTTCATATTCATAAATATTTTCAAATAACAAATTTGATGATATTTTTTAAAAAATATTACTGTTATGATTTAAACAAGTTTGAACATATTTAAACACAAATAAATATCAAACAACATTTTAAATGCATAAGCCGACCCCCCGCACCCTCCCCCACTCCACCGCCGCCGACGACCCACCGCACCCTCCCCCGCTCCACCGGCCGCCGCCGCCGACCCCCGGCCCGCACCCTCCCCCACTCCACCGCCGCCGACGACCACCCGCACCCTCTCCCCCGCACCCAGCTCCCCGGCCCGCTCCACCGTCACAAATGAATGCAACTAAAATTGCAAAAAAAACAAATTTGATTACATTTTCAAATAACAAATTTGATGATATTTTAAAATAATAAATTTGATGATATTTTTCATATTCATAAATATTTTCAAATAAAAATTTTGATGATATTTTTTAAAAATTATTACTATTTTTATAAAAATATTACTGTTATGATTTAAACAAGTTTTAACATATTTAAACACAAATAAATATCAAACAACATTTTAAATGCATAAATACAAAAATGGGGAGCCCGAATCGAACCCAGGACCTCCCGGTGTGTGTGCTGCGTCTTGACCACCGGGCTAGTGGGCGTGTTCGATGAAGTGGGGTTAGGTGGAATATAACCTGACCACCGGGCTAGTAAATAAAACAAAATTCTAATGGCGCAACGGGGCGAGGTGCGCCATTAGAATCATCGTACTTATGGCGCACTAGGGGGAGGTGCGCCATTAGAACCCTCCCCCCACTTCACCTGTTCCCCTCGCACTGTGGCCTTCCTCCTTCCCTCGCCAGATCCACTCGACCCCAATCAGACGCGCCGCCCCTAGCTCCGCCCCTCCGTCCGCCGCGCAGACGCCGTCGCCTTGCCGCCGCCCTTGTGTGGTCTTGCGCTGCCCAGACGCCGCCGCCCCAACCCATGGACTCCACCCCGCCGCCCAGCCTCCCGAACGGGATCGGCCGGCCTTGGCGCCCTCCTCTCCTCTCCTCCTCCCTCCGACGAGCGAGGGCCTCCTCCGGCCCCTGCAGCCCGGGCGCGGCCCCGACGCGCCCACCCTGCCTGCCCCTGCCGTCCTCCCTCCACGACCCCCCTCTCCTTCGACCATGGCGAGGACCCGACGAGATCGGACCCGACCCGACCCCTTCACCGACCCGACCCCGACCCCTCCGGTGACTGTACCTCTCCTCCTTCCTCCTTCCTCACTCTCTCCACCATTCCCCATTCCTCCCTCCCTCCCTCGATCGTGGCAGTGTAGGTCATCCCTAGGGTTTATTTTGCTTGCATTGCTCAAGTTTTTATACTGAAACTAAGTAAAAATATTTGTAGATGTATTCTGAAAATAGTGTATATTCTGAAAATATTTGTAGATGTATTCTGAAAATAGAGTATAACTGCCAATCCCTAGGGTTTATCTTGGGTTTATAAAGTTGGTAGTTCCGTCATAAGAATTTGTTGAGGATCACCATGAGAAATAATTCAAACTGAATGTATTGGCAGTGTGTTAACTGAATTTTCGCACTGCATTTTTGTAACTAGGGTTTATCTTGGGTAGGACCAGGAGATGTCTAGGGACAATATTTTGGCCATATGGTTACAATGTGAAGGGAATATGAGAGATTAATTCAAACTGAATGTATGTTTGTAACTAAATTTTTTTGACAGTGTGTCAACTGGCCACTTATCTTCATTTCAAAGCCCAAGTTGCAGCCCTTTAGATTGACAAATGGATGTAAGGTATCGCTACTACATTTGGAGTATGGTTCGCTCACACTATATTTGTAATTCTACTATAAATTTGCACTATAAATCTATTGAAATTATACTTGTTAATACACTGCAATTACATGTCTCTCAGATTTACCTCCTCTTCTATACCTTGTACTAGAAGTCAGCAAAAGAATATCAGTTCTACTTTGCCCCCTAGTAGATCTGGTAGAGTAAGAAACTCCCCTTATAATGATGCTTTTCTCAAGAAAAAATGATCCTGAATTTTTTATGGTATTCTTTGTGGTATTAATATGGAAACATGGGATACTATTTCTGTTAGGAGATGGTGTTATATTAAGATGCATATATTGTTATGTTACGCAAATTGTATCATCTTGCCACTTAAGTCAGCCTTCCCTTTAAGCAGAAAATTCAGTTAGGAGCTACTGTTAGGAGCTACTGTCAAAAACTTGAGCTACTATCAAAAAATTCAGTTATGGCATCTAGAATTATGTCAGTTTTGTTTTGTAACTAGAAGACCAAAGTGTTAGGAATTCTGTCCAAACTGTAGTTTTTAGTATTCTGTCCAAACTGAAAACTGTTAAAAAGAATGATGTTTCTTGGATTTCTGTAATGATGATGATGATGGAACACATGGTCTTGGATTTCTGTAATGATGATGGAACATTATAAAGCATTGTAGTCCAGTGTGTATGAAGGATACAAAAAATGTAGCAACTTCTCTGATTTTATAAAGTTGTTCTTATATGGGTGAAACTTCACTTGTTTTTAGGCTAGTGCAGGGTGTTGCTTTATTGTGATGCCTCTGAATTACTTGTGATCACATTGAGAAAGACTTGCAAAGATGATGATCATCTTTTACTGAAAACGATTTCCGTAAATTCGTCAGTAACTTTGCTAGTTTGCTGGGTTTTGTCTCTGACCATTGTGTTGTGATGAATTTGCAGGTACCCCGAGAGGCCCTTGAGTTTGCCGGAATGTCGATTAACTTCCGTTCCGGCAAATTCGGGTACTCCATATGTCCTATTTTCAGCAAAGGTCATGCTGAAATTTTCCGTGAATTTTAGCATGACTTTGCTAAAAATCGGACATATGGGGTACTTGCTACTAATGCATGGGCCGGGGTATCTTAGTACTTAGTTCAGTAGGATCAACTGCGCCTTTATTCTTGCTGCATTAAATCTTAGGTGGCAATAGAGCCAAGTGATTAGTGCCAAGTGATTAGGCCCAACCTAGGGTGCCTCGGCATCGATAAACCCTAAATGATGAAAACTTAAGTTAGCATTTAGCTTCTAGGATGCCTCGGTGTCGACAAACCCTAAATGATGAGACCATGATCTTGTTCCTTGACAACAACCAACTTTTTGACCAAACTTTTTTCCTATTTAGAGCGAAACATGGCCCACAACGATGAGGCCGGCGGTTCGGGTGGAAAGCAATTCTGGGAGCTGTCCCAGGAGATGGAGGAACAACCTCACTGCTATGAGGACGCCGCGGAAGACACCGATCCTGACTACACAACCCCTAGTGGCGTCGGGGATGATATCACTGATGGTGCCACCGAGGATGCCACCACTGATGGTGCCGCCGAGGATGCCACCACTGATGATGGCGGCGCACACACAGATGGCAGCCAACCGAAGAAGCAACGGAAGGACCGGCGCCCGAACGCGCTCCGCACCGTCAAGGAGGAATTTACTCAAGTGGACTCCGACGGGAAACCAATGGAGCCCAAACATATAGTCAAGGGGTACTCGGTTCAGCTCGGGTGCATTCTCCGGAGCACCGTCTCGATCAACACCGAGAACCTTAGGCATAAGGTCCGAGGGAATTTGCGCAACCTCCTCTTCACGAAGCTGCACGAACGATACAAGTTCCCCGCTGATTTTGAAAACACACGCCTCTCAGGGAATAAAGTGAACAGTGCCGCCCTCATGAGGATGAGCACGGCCCTGTCTACTTGGAGAAGCACGGTGAAGAGAATGATTGAGAAAGGTGATAGTTATGAGAAGATCAAGGCGAAAAATCCTTCGATCAGCGAAGAGGACTACAAGGAGTTCAAGATCAAGTGCGAGAGCGGTGCAACCTCGAATCAAGTCGATGGGGAAAGAAATGCGGAGTTGAACTTAGGGGAACACAAACTCGGTCCCGGCGGTTCTGAGTGGCGGAGCCTATATGGGACAAGGAGGACGTGGCGTGCCGAGCAAGACCTACCGCCCCGCTTCGAGAAATACAGCAGTGACAAGCAGACCAGGAACTATGTCAGGGCCCGGTACAAGGAGGACCCGATAACAAAGGAGCTTACCACGGATCCGAAGACCAGGGCGCTTGAGCTTGTTCTGCGAAGGAGGCTGAAAGCGATGGCTGGGTCTTCTCGAGCACCCCGCTTGGGACAGCACTCTAAATAGGGCGTTGAGCGTAATGAAAAACAAGGATAAGCTCAGTAAGCCGTCGTTCGGCTGGTCGTGTGGCGGCAAAGGCTTGTCCACAAAATGGTCGTCATACTATACCGCTGGTGGGCGAAAGGAGAAAAAGACCAGCTTGGAAAGCCAGTCGCGCGAGGTTCAAGAACTCAAGGCACAAGTGGCGCGGATTCCGGAGATTGTCCAAGAGCAAGTGCATGAACAACTGGGATCGACGCTCACCGGCATTATGCCTACCTTGATTCATGGGCTGACGGTGTGGATTGCGGGTGGCCAACAGGGGCCGCCCCTGATTCCTAGCTTCACGGCCAGCAACTCGCACAACGCGCAGGTGGCGCCATTGGTGTCTCCGGCGGCGGCGGTATTGGTGTCTCCGACGCCGGCACGGCCGACATTGGGGCTTAATGCACCCGGGTGTACGCCGGCCGGCACCTCGCTAGCAAGCGACCCCTCCGTCAGTTGCATGCCCGCCGTTGGCGGTGCCTCGACATTAGCCGAGCTCGACGCCATCATCACGGTAACTAATTAAGCCTCTCGGCCAAGGACTTCATCTCCTTTTGCCTTTGACTGGGCATCCCTGACGCCCTACATGTTTTCGCAGGGCGCTGCCGACGTTCCATGCACTCTCCTGCACTTCGTGAATGACGAGTTGGTCGATGTCGCCAAGGGCAAAATCATTCAACCGGGCAACCCCGTGTTCCACGGTAAACCGATGCCACCCACCATGTATAGGGTTCAACTGGTTCGGGTGCTGCCAGGCTGCGACGAGTTGTTACCTCCGATTCGACCCTCTGGGGCCGACGAAGATGATCTGATGACCCTCAGCGCCTGCCTAAGCTGGACCCTACTTTGGCCGAAGAGCCAGATTTGTTTGGGGGCGAGGGACGCCACCCCAAAGACAACACCGCCAGTCGTGCCGGCGCCAAGCCATGGCAAGACCGCCGCAACGCTACCGGACATGCCGGACATCCCTATGGCACAGGATCCGAACATGCATATGGCACAGGATCTGGACGACGACGACAACGAGGACGGCCGTACATTTAGCAACGTCGATAAGTACTTTGCCGAACATGGTACGATGACGAATTCTGTGGGCCTCTTTCTCAAGAACCCAACCAAGACGACCGCGGTCTAGCTGGTACGGTGGAGAAACCCAGTTGCAACAGGCGTCGTCTGGCGTTCAGTTCTTAGGAGACGCCTCCATCTGCCGACTTCACCGAGCCTCAGATAGCCGAGGTGCCAAATATTATCAGCCCCAACACACTCAAGAAGGCGGTCTGTGAGCAGAACTCGGTCCCATTACAACAGAAGATCAAGAAGGGACGGAAAAGAAAGAGTAACAAGGGTGCGAGCCAGCCGGCACCGAGTATGATCCGTGCTCAGGACGGGCCACCTTCACCTAAGGATATCTCGAGGAGGGTGCATGTGGCGTGTAGGGCGATGCTACTGACAAATATGCTCAATGATGCAACCGGTGCTATGCGGAGTCTGCATGACAGTGATCTTTCTTTGGAGAAGCGGCGTCTCAGAGAGAATGATGTGGCGTACCCGGTTTTCATGGCCAAGGTGCCAGAGGGCAAGGGCTTTGTGGATGGCGCCGTCGGGGGTACGATCATCCTGCGGTTTGATGACATCTTTGCTATGTTTAACCTTCATCCGCTGCACTACACCTTCGTTCGGCTGTTTTCGCTGAGTATGGAGATGCGGATCATTAGAGACAAGACCTCGGACATCATGATAGTCGACCCCTTCTACATGCGTGCAAGATCTTGGGCAGCGCTGGGACCGCAAGTCGCGAGTTCTTACCTCGAAGGCGTCATTCAGCAAACCCGATAAGGATAACTTTCGTGCCTTACTTTCCGAGTAAGTTATCCCTCACCGCCCGTAACATATGATTTCTTATATTTCGATCGTTCTTTTTTCTAACATTCCGTGTTCTGTGCAGTGACACACATTGCACACTCATCCTCTTAAGCCCGAAATATTCCATGGCCACGTATTTCGACCCGGACTGTGACTCCAAGATAGACTACACCAAATATCAAGAAAGTTCTTGATGATGTTCTCCCCGGCTACACCAAGTCTGGAGGCACCTTCGCCAAGCCAGCTCATAGGCGGTACGGCGCGCACGTGTTTGCCCACAATACAAAGTTCTCCTGCGTCAAGCAGCCGCCTGACGGTCAGAAGGATGCCTACTACGCCCTTCATCACATGCGGGCGATTGTACGGGACCATCATCACCTTCTGCTACCAGATAATCTCAAAGATTGGGCCGCGAGCTTGTCGGCAAACCAGGACGCGGACATCAGACAAGAATTCTTCGCATCCAAATGAGTTTGCGGAAATTATCCATCAAGATGTCCTTCGTACCTCGGGCAGTTCTACCTCGGACAACCGTCCAACGGTGAGATAGACACAACGCTACAAATGTAGGCTGATAACGCTCATGTTTCATGACCATCACGACAGACGGCGGCTTCATCCACGCTCTGGTCCCATGAGTCGAGTCGACAGTAGTGATGCTATGTGTAGTTCTGAAACATTGATTGGCTCATGTTGTAATTAAACTTTGATGAACTTGTATGTCTCTTTGGGTTGGACAGTCGTTCAACTTAGATGTAATCGATGCTATTAATGTCTTGCTTTTCTCTTCCGATCCTTTTGTTGCATACTTATATATTGCTTATGTATTGTCTGTTGTTTGGCTTGTGCATAGAGATGCTGTCGTATGTCGTGTACAAGGGTAAGGTTCCCGGAGTCTACGGCGACTGGGAGGAGTGTCGGAGACAGGTTCACCGTTTCAGCGGTAACAGTTACAAAGGGTACACCACTAGGGCGGAGGCAGAATCTAGATACGCCCGCTATCTAGCGGGTGAGAGGAGGGAGCGTTGGAGGAACCGGATGAAGACCAGTTTCATCGCAATGATGCTCATCGTGATGACCACAGCTCTCTTCTATGTGATGGTAGTTTAGATGATCGATATCGACTTGTAATGTGAAGACAAACTCGCTACTCACGGTCTCGAGACTTGTAATGTTCTATCTTTGTTCGGTCTTTTGAATTCGGAGACTAATATGATGAATTGTATTCGGAGACTAATCTTCTATTTTATTCGATGAATCTGCTGTTGCTGTGTGATGTTGTCTAAATTCTGTCCAATAATATATTTAGTAACCTGTGAAAATATCAGAAAAGAAAAAAAATAATCCCTAATATTCATACTAGTGGCACACCACACAAGACACTAATGGCGCACTGTGATAATCACACTAATGGCGCATCACCCACTGGTGCGCCATTAGTATGCCAAAGCACATGGGTAAATATGGCCCCCTGGGAGGCATTCTAATGGCGCACTGTGGGCAATACTAATGGCGCACTACGTGGTGCGCCATTAGAACACCAGATTCTAATGGCGCACAGGTTGTGCGCCATTAGAAAAAAATTCTAATGGCGTGATGCTAGTGGCGCACCAGTGGTGCGCCATTAGAAGGCAAAACTGGTGCGCCACTAGCATCCTTTTCCTAGTAGTGGCTAGAGCTGGCTCTTCACGAAGAGCCCGCTTACCTTTTCTCTCCTCTTCTCTTTCCTCCAACTAAGCAGAAATATACTATGGTTTATTACTTATAGCCCTCCGACTCAGCTCTATTGTACTTGCTCTAAGCACATCTAAGCACTTACTAGCACCCCCTTGACCGTGGACCTTGACGGTGTACGTCACCTTGTGTCTCATAATTTTCCTCGTCATCATCTGAGTCCTAGAAGATCTCACCCACATCATCATTAGCATGCAGCCGCCTTGATAGACAGCGTGCGCAGAAGGAGTAGAGGCGACTAGGGACGCACCACCACCACGTCGTGGGCTCCGTATGTGCTCGTGTGTGTGTAACATGTGTGTTTTTCCATCGGTGCTAGCTCTAAGGCTGAGGCTGCGGTCGAGCGTGTGTGCATGCACGTCTTGTGTACGTGCGTTGTGTGCTCCATGCTGTGCGCGTATGTGCATGAGTTGGATCGGATGGAGTTAGTGCGTTGGCTTGTGTACATGCGTGGCTGCATGCATCCTGTACATGCGTGGCTTGTTGCGTGGTTATCAATAATTCAATATAAACTACTCCCTCCGTTCCTAAATATAAGTCTTTCTAGCCATTTCAAATAGACTACAACATACGGATGTATGTAGACATATTTTAGAGTGTAGATTCACTCATTTTTTTCGCATGTAGTCCCTTATTGAAATATCTAAAAAGACTTATATTTGGGAACGGAGGGAGTATAAAACATCTTCAACTTAGCATCCTGATATACCGTTTCTAGTGGTTAGCGAAAAGTTCATGTTCTTTTAGTTGTTTATAGGTGGGCAGGCGGCAAAAAACAGGGGAAAACGCAAGGTTCCTTGCGCGCGCTCCACCGCGAGGTTCCTTGCTCCTCCTCGGTCGTAGGGAATCTATGCTCTTCAACTCTTTTCTTTTACGTGAGCAATGTTCATCCTTTTCCCAACACGCGAGACATCTAGCATCAAGGTGCATGTGTCATGCAAGAAAATGGAGATAATCGGATAAGCGGTGCGTAAGTGAGTCGTCTTGGGGGTGGGGGGAGGCGGGAAACCCTTTTTAAGTAAGTGAGTCGTGCACTTCGATGGCACCTACGCAATATTTTTTCTCCTCAATGGCACGTGAATAGTGCACATACTCAATGACGGAGCACGGGATGGTAGCAATGACATGGTCAACCCTTTTTTGGAGAGAGTACGTACTACTAGTAAATAACTTTGATGTGTCCCATCAACTCGCAGAATGAGAAGCTTGATTACGCCTTCTCCTCGCCAACGTCTGCGGCGATGGCTCGTGGCACGAGGAGAAACTTTGCTTAGCGGTGGGCGTGCAGCAGTTCATTTGGTGTCGATTGCCGACGCACTCTTTGTAGAACCATCGACTTCCGGAAGAGGCGAAGAGCCAAGCGCAAGGTCACCTACTAACCTTAGGCTAGGCGTAGTGGGAGTAACATAAGTAGGGGTACCTCCTTTTTTTATTCTAGAAACAACCACACGCGAATATCAAGGTGCTGGTTACGTAGAACAAATTTCCTGCAGTCCGTGCTCAGCCCTCCTCTATCTCTCTTCTCAGCCAGCCAGCGGACGCGCGGAGCCCATCGTCTGTTTGCTCACATGCGGCCCCACATGTCAGTGAAAACACAAGAGGACCCACTGAACCTGCACATCTTTCACCTCGACGTGCTGGTGATGAAAAACAAATCCAATAAAGATCTTCGGTGGCCGCTTTTGGAGTTACTCAAGAGTAGTAAGATTCTATTTATAGTTTAACCCAAGATGCACATCTCGTGGATTCAACTAGCACTCTATTTTCTTTCATGACACGACCTGGATGCTGGATGCCCCACGTGTCGGCAAAAGAAGGAAGAACCCGACCAAATCTTCGGTTGTGCTCTCGGATTAGGCTAGTTGTGCTAACTTAAATTTTTTATTGTGTACTCCCTCCGTTCGAAAATACTTGACTTCCATTTGTCCAAAAATGGATGTACCTATGTACTAAAACATGTCTAGATACATATATATTTTGACAAATAGAAGGCATGTATTGTGCAACGGAGGGAGTAGAATGGATGCAAGTTTTTGTATTGGGAAGAAGAGTACATCCATATATTGATAGAGCGTTGGAGTTGGCCTTACAAGTGGGACCGCAGTTGAGGAAATTGACTATCGGCAAACCCCCACCTCGCCCGCCGCGCGATGGCTGAGTTAGAGAAATGATGAGGTTGAAGAGATTGCTCTAGCACGGACTCCAAGAAATATGGTGTCGGATGGAAGTCATGCTGGTGGCGTGTGCCGTACTCCTGGACGTGAATGCTTGTTCTGGCCCATGCCACCCTACTACTCCTACTACTTACTATATAGTACTAGTATCGAGGATTCGAGGTGCTGGTTATGTAGTACAATATGGCTACAGTAAAAACACCCGCACGACGCGCGAAGCATGTGAAGCTAGTACAAATAGTGTACTACTTCCTCCGTTCCTAAATATAAGTCTTTGTAGAGATTTCACTAGGTGGACTACATATAGAGCAAAATGAATGAATCTACACTTAATATGCATCTATATACATCCGTATATGGTTCATAGTGAAATCTCTACAAAGACTTACATTTAGGAACGGAGGGAGTACTATTGTTGATTGGCCTCATCCGATAACCTGTTGCAATGCACGTACAATTATGGAGGAGGGAGAGGAAGAGCGTGCGACAACAGTTCCAAATCGAGAGGGAAAGGCGAAGAGTCGGTGGACGGTTGCCAGTTTGCCACAGTTCACGAAAGGCGCCCACCTACACGCCGGTTCGAAATACTCCTACTACTCGCCCTCGTCTCACTGATATGTTGGAACGGGACCACATGTCAACAAAACATGGTGTGTAATTTCTCATGCAAAATGCGATCTGGCCGCGTTGGCCCGAGGTGCCGCATTAGTTTTTTTTGAAAGTTTGCCGCATTAGTTATCGACCTTCATTTTTTTAACATGCAATCTGAATGGATAGCTCCTGTGGTCATCACACGTGAGCAGATATAGTGATGGTTGATTCGCCGAGCAACTTATTACTGTGGGAATATGGGAGTACCAGTGGATTCAAGGAACAGAGAAATGATGGTTGCTTCGTCCGAGCAACTTACTGTGGCGAAGGTGGGGCTCTGTGATTTGACTGCTCACTAGTCATTACTACTGCGGCACAACGACCGGGGTGAATCTTTCCCTGAAGTTGTGTTGTGCACTCAATATTGCTGCATGGCAGGTGGAGCCGGATGAAGGATGTCCAACATGTCGGCGAAACGAAGTTGAATTGTTTCTGGCATTGCTATCAATCCTTCAGATTTGTTTATATGTACGCATAATTTTGATGAAATTGTACTATGATGCTATGAAGGTTTCAACTTCGTTCCCTTGAGGAAAAAAAGGTTTCAACTTGGGATTCATGTGTCTTGCCTCGAGATTATCTCGTTACAACATTCCATCAAATACAAATGAAAGTACCATGGCTAATGCATCTCAATGGTTCGCAGATCAGCGCCAATATTCACATCACAACTGAAGACAAAGTTGTGAGAAGGTGTAACGCCCTCGATGCGGCTATATCTCCCACGTGTCGAAGCATGACTTAGAGGCATAACCGCATTGAAAGCAATGTCGCAAGTGAGGTAATCTTCACAGAATCCATGTAATACATAAGGGAAATAGATACATAGTTGGCTTACAGTCGCCACTTCACACAGTACATAAATAAACATCCATCATTCAGATTACACTCAAGGTCCGACTACGGAACCCAAAATAAAAGAAGATACCCCAAATGCTACACAGATCCCCAATTGTCCCAACTGGGCTCCACTACTGATCATCAGGAAAAGACACATAATAACGACCACGTTCCTCATTGAACTCCCACTTGAGCTCGGTTCGTCCACCTGACCGCATCGTCGGCACCTGCAACTGTTTTGGTAGAATCTGTGAGTCACGGGGACTCAGCAATCTCACACCCGTGAGATCAAGACTATTTAAGCTTATAGGAAGGACAGAGTTGTGAGGTGGAGCTGCAGCAAGCGACTAGCATATATGGTGGTTACATTCGCAAAAGAGAGCGAGAAGAGAAGCAAAGCACGGTCGTGAAGCTAGTAGCGATCAAGAAGTGATCCTGAACTACTTACGTCAAGCATAACTCCAACACCGTGTTCACTTCCCGGACTCCGCCGAGAAGAGACCATCACGGTTACACACGTGGTTGATGTGTATTTTAGTTAAGGTCAACTTCGGGTTTTCTACAACCGGACATTAACAAATTCCCATCTGCCTCATAACCGCGGGCACGACTTTCGAAAGATAATACCCTGCAGGGGTGTCCCAACTTAGCCCATGATAAGCTCTCACGGTCAACGAAGGATATTCCTTCTACCGGGAAGACCCGATCAATCTCGGAATCCCGGACTACAAGACATTTCGACAACAATAAAACAAGACCAGCAAAGCCGCCCGATTGTGCCGACAAATCCCGATAGGAGCTGCACATATCTCGTTCTCGGGGACATCCGGATAAGTCAAGCTACGAGTAAAACCAAGCCTCGAGTTTCCCGTGGTGGCCCCAAGAGGTTGCTCGGTTCGGGCCAGCACTCGAAGGAGCACCGTCCGGGGTTAAAATAAAGATGACCCTCGGGCTCGCGAAACCCGGGGAAAAAAAAAAGGCTTAGGTGGCAAATGGTAAAACCAATGTTGGGCTTTGCTGGAGGAGTCTTATTCAAAGCGAACTGTCAAGGGGTCCCATAAATCACCCAACCGTAAGGAACGCTAAATCAAGGAACATAACACCGTATGACGGAAACTAGGGTGGCAAGAGTGGAACAAAACACCAGGCATAAGGCCGAGCCTTCCACCCTTTACCAAGTATATAGATGCATTAATTGTAGCAGATATATATTGTGATATCCCCGACAAGTAAACATGTTCCAACAAGGAACAACATCTCCATGTTCCAACAAGGAACAAACTTCATCTTCACCTGCAACTAGCAACACTATAAGAGGGGCTGAGCAAAGCGGTAACATAGCCAATCAACGGTTTGCTAGGAAAGGATGGTTAGGGGCTGACATGACAATATGGGTGGCATGATAAGCAAGTGATAGGCATCGTAGCATAGGCATATCAAAAGAGCGAGCATCTAGCACAGCAAAGATAGAAGTGATTTCGGGGGTATGGTCATCTTGCCTGCAAAGTTCTCAGAGTTGTCGAAAGCTTGATCCTCAAAAGCGTTCTCAACAGGTTCCTCGTTCACGTACTCGTCTCCCGGCTCTACCCAAATCAAGAACACAAACAAAGGAACCATAATAAATCACGGTGCAATGCACAAGCAACATGATGCAAAACATGACATGATATGCGAGATGTGATATGCAACGCATATGCGTGCTCCGGAAGGAAAATGATGAACCAGGCATCAACTTGGCAAACCAAGTATGCCGCTGGAAAGATAAGATGATTTCGGTTGAAATCGATATAAAGATCACCGGAATCGGATGCACGGTTTGCAAATGACAAGCAAAACAAGAATGGCACAAATCTGTCATTAACAGCATGATGCCACTTAGCAAGCAACAAGAAATTAAGCTACTGCACCCAAACGTGCCAGAAAAGCATATGGCAGTGATCTACTCAAGATGCTTGACAAAAGATGAACACTGAGCTACGGCTAATTCACATCATAACAGGTCCAAACAAGCATGGAAAAAGTGCATAATATAAGAGCTTCACAGACTTAGTGAAATTACTGAACATGGCAAAATCAGCATCAGGAAGCAATGTTCAGAGCAAGAAAACAACATGCTACAGGAACCTATAATAGCAAAACAAGGCATGGTATGAATCTACTCAAAGCATAGAACAAAAGTCCCTTACTGACCATAAGCCAAAAAGGATCAGAAAATACAATAGCACCCATGTCAAAATAGCAAGTTTCGTTAACAGATTCAGCAACAGGGCATGGCTGAAACAGATAACAAGTAGGCATGTTTAATAGCTCAATGCACTCACTACAGAGCATTACATGATAAACTAAGCATTCATCCATCAAGAAGACATGGCATAGAAGATATACATGGCAAGAACAACATCATAGCATACACGGATCAACCACAACAACCTTGGCAAAATTGAATAACATGTAAACAATTTGCCAGATAACATTTTATAGCAAAAGTAGAGCTCGATTGACTCAAGCTATGGCACTCCATAATTGCAAACAAAGGCATGGATGGATAGAGCATAACCATATGTTCAAAACATCCTTACTGAAGTATCTCAAAATATGCATGGATCTCTCGGTAGCATCAAGTTAACATGGCATAAAAATATCAGCAAAACAGGGCTGAAATCAGCAACATCAGGAAGCCTACTTTGCATGCTTGTGCTAGTCACCACAGACCTCACGAAAATACATGGCATACACCTCTGGAAAGATGGCATGGCATGACGAAAATGCAACAAATTATCACAGAAATAAGACTTAGAAGAATTTGAGGGGGTAAAAGTCAACCGGCTCGTGGATCCAGATCTGGCCGGAGCGGAAGCCGAGGCGGCGGCGGCTGGCTGCTCACGGAGCTTGGGCCGGGAGGAGAGGGAGAGGCCGGGCCAGAGCTGCGGGTCGGGCGGAGGCGGCCGGGGCGCGGGCCGAGCTGCGGGCGGCGACGAGGATGGCTGGCGGCTGGCGGCGGCGGCCATGATGGCGGGCGGCGGCGGCCGGTCGGTCGCAGCGGCGCCGGCGGCGGCATGATGGAGGAGGATTTGCTGGGGCCGGGCGGCGGGCTGGCGGGCGGCGGCGGCGCTGGTGGCCGGGCGAGTGGCGGCGTGCCATGTGGCGGCGGCGGGGCGACCCGGACGTGTCCGGCTGCGGCGGACGTGTCCGGTGGCGCGAGGGAAAACGCCTAGGGTTTGCCCGGATTTTGGAGGGGGAGGCTATATTTATAGGTAGAGGGAGCTAGGAAGCTCCAAATGAGGTGCGGTTTTCGCCCACGATCGTGATCGAACGGCGATGGACATGGAAGTGACTTAGATGGGTTATTGGACTATTTTGGAGGGTGTTAGGCTGCAACTTAAAAGAGGCCTTTGCGAGTCACGGTTAACCGCTGAGTACCAAACGAGCTCCAAATGACCCGAACTTGACAGGTGGTCTACGGTGGTATACCAAGGCCACTTGACAAACCTCGGTCCATTCCGAGAAAGTTTAGTACCCGCACATGGAAAAACGTAAAAGGGGGCGCCGGGGGACATAGGAGTGCCGGATTGCAAAACGGACAACGGGGAAAATGCTCGGAATCATGAGACGAACGCGTATGCAAATGAGATGCACATGATGACATGATATAAAATGCATGCCATGGACAAAATGCAAAAACGAAAGACAAAAACCCAACCACGGAGGGAATATCATATCACAATGCCGAAAATGGCAAGAGTTGGAGTTACAAATATGGAAAGTTACATCCGGGGTGTTACAACACTCCACCACTACAAGAGGATCTCGTCCCGAGATCTAGGACTGAAAGAACTCCGGATATTCAGAACGGAGGTGATCCTCGCGCTCCCAGGTGGCTTCTCGGTCGGAATGGTGTGACCACTTCACTTTGAGGAATTTGATTGACTTGTTGTGAGTCTTGCGCTCGGTTTCTTCGAGAATAGCAACGGGGTGCTCATGATAAGAGAGATCTTCTTGAAGGTCAATTTCTTCAAAGTTGATAGTGCGCTCAGGAGTCTTGAAGCACTTGCAAAGCTGTGACACGTGAAACACATCGTGCACATTTGCGAAGTTGGACGGGAGCTCAAGTTGATAGGCGAGATCGCCTCTTTTGCCAATGATCTTGAAAGGACCCACGTATCTAGGGGCAAGCTTCCCTTTGATACCGAATCGACGAGTGCCTTTCATTGAGAGACGCGGAGGTAGACATGGTCTCCGATTTCAAAAGCCACATCACGGTGCTTGTCATCATAATAGCTCTTAGCGCGATTATGCGGCTTTGAGATTCTCACGAATGACTTTGCACATTTCTTGACTTCGTGATCAAGTCGTTGCCAAGAAGTTGGCGTTCACCTGTCTCGGACCAATTGAGAGGAGTCGGCACTTTCGCCATAGAGAATTTCGAATGGGGCCTTGCCGAACTCGCTGGAAGCTGTTGTTGTAGGAGAACTTCGGCATATGGAAGACAATCTTCCCACTTCATACCGAAGGAAATGACACAAGCCCCGAGCATATCTTCAAGGATTTGATTGACTCGCTCGACTTGGCCGCTTGTTTGAGGATGGAAAGCTGTCTTTGAAACGAATGTTGGTGCCCATGGCCTTCAAAAGAATCCCAAAACTTGGAGGTAAAGATGCTGCCACGGTCTGAAGAGATCACTTGTGGAATGCCGTGCAAGGAGACAATCCTGGATGTGTATTGCTCTGCCAACTGAGCTGCTGTGATAGATTCTTTGATAGGAAGAAAATGAGCCACTTTAGTAAGCTTGTCAATGACAACGAAGATAGCATCATTTCCACGCTTGGACTTTGGAAAACCAGTCACGAAGTCCATTTCGATATGATCAAACTTCCATTCTGGAATAGCAAGAGGTTGGAGGAGACCAGCTGGTCGTTGGTGTTCTGCTTTCACTCTTCTGCAGACATCACACTCATTCACGAATTGAGCAATTTCTCGCTTCATTCGAGTCCACCAATATGACTGCTTGAGGTCCTGGTACATCTTCGTACTTCCAGGATGAATGGATAGAAGCAAATTGTGTTCCTCATTCATAATGACTTTACGTAGATCACCCTTTGGAACCACAATCCGGTCCTGAAAGAAAAGAGTATCTTTGTCATCAATGTGGAAGCAGTTGTACTTGGAAATGCCCTTGTCGATACCACGTTTCACCTTTTTCACCATGGTATCCAGGAGTTGAGCCTCACGAATTTAATCTTCCAAAGTAGGAGAGACTATGAGGTTGGCAAGAAAGCCTTGAGGAACAACTTGAAGATTCAGCTTGCGGAAAGCTTCATAGAGATCCGGTTGGAAGGGCTTGAGGATTAAGCTGTTGCAGTAAGCCTTCCTGCTCAAAGCATCTGCAATCACATTGGCCTTGCCCGGAGTATATTCAATACTTGGGTTGTACTCTTGAATCATTTCGACCCATCGATTTTGCCTGAGGTTGAGGTTGGGTTGAGTGAAGATATACTTGAGACTCTTGTGATCGGTGAATATGTCCACTTTCCTTCCCAACAAGAGATGTCTCCATGTTATCAACGCATGGACAACTGCCGCCAACTCAAGATCGTGAGTGGGGTAGTTCTTTTCGTTGGGCTTCAACTGACGAGAGGTATAGGCCACAACCCTCTTCTCTTGCATTAACACAGCACCGAGACCTTGAAGAGAAGCATCACAGAAAACTTTGAATGGCTTGGATTCATCAGGAGGAGTCAAGACAGGAGCTGTGACGAGTTTCTCTTTGAGGGTATTGAAAGCAACATCACACTCAGGAGACCAGACATACTTCACATGCTTCTGGAGGAGGTTGGAAAGAGGCTTTGCAATCTTGGAGAAGTTCTCAACGAATCTTCGGCAATAGCTTGCAAGACCAAGAAAACTGCGGAGCTGCTTGACATTCTGAGGAGGTTCCCAATTCACAACTGCGGACACCTTCTCGGGGTTAACAGCGATGCCCTTGGCGGAGATGATATGACCAAGATAAAGCACTTCATCAAGCCAAAATTCACATTTGGAAAACTTCGCATAGAATTGATACTCTCTGAGCTTGTCTAGCACCAATCGCAAATGTTTGGCATGATCCTTCTTATTCTTGGAGAAGACCAAAATATCATCAAGATAGACCAAGACGAATTCATTGGTGTAGGGGTTGAAGATGAAGTTCATCATCCGAGAGAAAGTTGGAGGAGCATTGACAAGGCCGAAAGACATGACAGTATATTCATAAGAACCAAAGCTTGTTCTGAATGCTGTCTTGGGAATATCTTGTTTACGAATGCGAATCTGATGGTAACCCATACGAAGGTCAAGCTTGGAGAACACTTTAGCAACTTTGAGTTGCTCGAAAAGCTCATTGATGTTGGGAAGTGGATACATGTTCTTGATTGTCTTCTTATTCAATGGACGGTAATCAACGCAAAGTCGGTCCGTGCCATCCTTCTTCTGGACAAAAAGAACACCACAACCCCAAGGAGATGAACTCGGTCTGATCAGACCCAGACGCTCTTGTTCATCGAGCTGCTTCTTCAACTCCTTCAGCTCATCAGGTCCAAGCTTGTATGGACGCTTGTAAACGGGTTCAGTGCCAGGCTCAAGATCGATAACGAACTCAACTGGCCGGTGAGGAGGCATTCCTGGAAGCTCTTCTGGAAAGACATCTTGGTACTCACAAACGACTGGAATCTGAGAGATAGCATCCAATTCGCCCTTCTCATTGAGAGAAAACAACCGAATGGTTTCATCACGAGCGGCATAGATGATCACATCATTAGAAGAGTGAGTCAATTGAATTTCCCTGGCAGCACAATCAAGCTGAGCTTTGTGCTGAGAAAGCCAGTCCATCCCGAGAATAAGATCAATATCCGAGTCACCAAGGACAATTGGTTTAGCCAGAAATCTATAGTCGCCCATCTTGATTGTGGTATCCGGAACCACTAAACTGGAGCTCAACCGTTTACCCGGAGAAATGACATCCATGGGTTTACCCAAATGTGAAGAAGTGAATTCATGCTTGGCAAAAACGGTCTTGACATGAAACAATGCGATGCACCAGTATCAAATAAGACTTTTGCAGGAATATCATTAACTGAGAGATTACCCATTATCACATCAGTAGATTCCTCCGCTTGAGCTGCATTCACCATATTCACCTTGGCATGCTTTGGATTATGCTTGACCACTGCATTGCTGGAAGATTTCACAGGAGGAGGAGGCGGAAGGCGCCTTTGGTTGAAGCACTTGTTCGCATAGTGACCTTTCTGCTGACATTTGTTGCAAGTCACCTCAGAGAGCGGACGGTGGTAAGGAGCACTTGACCTTGGAGCTTGAGAATTAGACTTGTTCTGATAGCTTGGGTTGGGTGGGTGGGAAGATCCACGACCACCTGAGTTCTTCTGCTGATAAGGCTGACGGAACGGAGGAGGAGGAAGGTAGAACTTCTGCTGCTTAGCTGCCACTTGAGAGGAAGAAGAAGACTGAATCGCATCCTGATTCTCTTCTTAGAAGCCTCACATTTGAGCTGGGCAGCTTCTTGCTTCATGCCATGTTGTAGAATTCATCATACTTTTCTGGCTCAAAAAGCACAAGAGCTAATTGCAGATCTTCTCCGAGTCCACCTCTGAATTGATAGATCATACTCTTTTCATCGTGGACGTCTTGCTTAGCAAAGCGAGCGAGTTCGAACTGGATATTGTATTGATACACGACATGTTGCCTTGCTTGAGATTGCGGAACTCCTCACGCTTGCTCTCAACAACACTTTTCGAATGTGGTGAGCTCAAATCTCGGCGGAACTCATCCTGTAATGACACGACCTCCTCTGGAATCTTTGTATTCTTTGGTACCACTCAGCAGCTTGGTCCTTGAGTTGAAACGAAGCAAACTTGACAAAGTCCTCGGTCGACATTGCTACATTCAAAATGTTTGCAGATGTCCACAAGCCAATCGTCGGCGTCTGTGGCCTCGACACAGAAACTGAAAGACTTCGGCTGATTAGCGAGGAACTGACTGAGGGTAGCAAAGTGTGGCTGGTTGTTGCCTTGACCTTGATTTCCTTGACTGCCTCGCCCTTGGGTACGCTCTTGCAAGAGCTGCAAAATCATCTAAGCATTGGCATTGGTGGCTTCCATGATAGCTTGCCATGCCTCCGGAGGCGGAGGTGGAGGTGGAGGGTTCGACTGATTCCCATCATTTCGTTCCGGATTCTGACGCGTTGGCGGAGCCATCCTGAAGAGGGTGACATCCGTTAGCACTTGATAGACAAATAGTCAAGTTGAATCAACAGATAGAAATTGCAACATATAGTCTTCACAATAAACATTCGAACAAGGATGAACGAATGAATTCCAAAAGCGAACATCACACGTCCATTAATGTGAGAAGCCACTTGATTAAAGATTGATGAAAAAAATAACAAGGTATGACTGGAACAAATAAGTGGTAAGGATTACCCAATCACGAACCAAATATCTGCGGGAAGAAATGCTAAGAGCTACTTGAATCCCACCTATAAACTCCCGAAACTTTCTGGTTATGCAATATGGTGTTGGGGATACAGGGGACACAAAATATATCACCCAAACTAACAATACGTAGATCCAGCTGTATCCATCCGTCAACACATAACCAAGAAACCTTCGGAAATCGTGTACCTCGACCTTCGAAAAGCATCCGTTATACGAGTCATGGCAATACTCCCGAGCTCGCCCCAGTACTGGTTTATCGGGGTTATCTCACCAACAACTGTACAAAAGAGATTTCGATGTCGGTAAAACTCAGGTATTCCAGAACTGCAACGATAAAATTGTGACGACAACACCTCAGAGCTCAACTCCCCGGGACACTGCCACAACCCCTAAATGTCAGGAGGCACCAAGAACAATGTTCTCGTCACAAAACCATCGGAACGATTCCAAGATACCCACGTGATCCTAAATTTTTTTTAGTGAAATTTGAGGAGAGGAGAGTCAAAACTTCTACGTCAGGAGACCTCACTAGAGCGACGAAGGGACTGGGGAGTAAAAAGAATCCTACTCTCCGACATATATAATCCTAAGACTCAAAAGATTTTTGTTCTAGACTCAACAACGCCAGCAAACAATCAAGCGGGGGCTCCTAAGTCGGGATGGCTCGATTACCAACTTGTAACCCTCGATGCGGCTATATCTCCCACGTGTCGAAGCATGACTTAGAGGCATAACCGCATTGAAAGCAATGTCGCAAGTGAGGTAATCTTCACACAATCCATGTAATACATAAGGGAAATAGATACATAGTTGGCTTATAGTCGCCACTTCACACAGTACATAAATAAACATCCATCATTCAGATTACACTCAAGGTCCGACTACGGAACCCAAAATAAAAGAAGATACCCCAAATGCTACACAGATCCCGATCGTCCCAACTGGCTCCACTATCGATCATCGGGAAAAGACACATAGTAACGACCACGTTCCTCATCGAACTCCCACTTGAGCTCGGTTCGTCACCTGACCGCATCGTCGGCACTGCAACTGTTTTGGTAGAATCTGTGAGTCACGGGACTCAGCAATCTCACATCCGAGATCAAGACTATTTAAGCTTATAGGAAGGACAGAGTTGTGAGGTGGAGCTCCAGCAAGCGACTAGCATATATGGTGGCTACATTCGCAAAAGAGAGCGAGAAGAGAAGCAAAGCACGGTCGTGAAGCTATTAGCGATCAAGAAGTGATCCTGAACTACTTACGTCAAGCATAACTCCAACACCGTGTTCACTTCCCGGACTCCGCCGAGAAGAGACCATCACGGTTACACACGCGGTTGATGTGTATTTTAATTAAGGTCAACTTCGGGTTTTCTACAACCGACATTAACAAATTCCCATCTGCCTCATAACCGCGGGCACGACTTTCAAAGATAATACCCTGCAGGGGTGTCCCAACTTAGCCCATGATAAGCTCTCACGGTCAACGAAGGATATTCCTTCTACCGGGAATACCCGATCAATCTCGGAATCCCGGACTACAAGACATTTCGACAGCAATAAAACAAGACTAGCAAAGCCGCCCGATTGTGCCGACAAATCCCGATAGGAGCTGCACATATCTCGTTCTCAGGGCACATCCCGATAAGTCAAGCTACGAGTAAAACCAAGCCTCAAGTTTCCCCGTGGTGGCCCCGTAGGCTGCTCGGTTCGGGCCAGCACTCGAAGGAGCACTGGTCCGGGGGTTAAAATAAAGATGACCCTCGGGCTCGCGAAAACCCGGGGGAAAAAGGCTTAGGTGGCAAATGGTAAAACCAATGTTGGGCTTTGCTAGAGGAGTCTTATTCAAAGCGAACTGTCAAGGGGGTCCCATAAATCACCCAACCGTGTAAGGAACGCGAAATCAAGGAACATAACACCAGTATGACGGAAACTAGGGTGGCAAGAATGGAACAAAACACCAGGCATAAGGCCGAGCCTTCCACCCTTTACCAAGTATATAGATGCATAAATTATAGCAGATATATATTGTGATATCCCCAACAAGTAAACATGTTCCAACAAGGAACAACATCTCCATGTTCCAACAAGGAACAAACTTCATCTTCACCTGCAACTAGCAACGCTATAAGAGGGGCTGAGCAAAGCGGTAACATAGCCAATCAACGGTTTGCTAGGAAATGATGGTTAGGGGCTGACATGGCAATATGGGTGGCATGATAAGCAAGTGATAGGCATCGTTGCATAGGCTTAGCAAAAGAGCGAGCATCTAGCACAGCAAAGATAGAAGTGATTTCGGGGGTATGGTCATCTTGCCTGCAAAGTTCTCAGAGTTGTCGAAAGCTTGATCCTCGAAAGCGTTCTCAACAGGTTCCTCGTTCACGTACTCGTCTCCCGGCTCTACCCAAAGCAAGAACACAAACAAAGTAACCACAATAAATCACGGTGCAATGCACAAGCAACATGATGCAAAACATGACATGATATGCGAGATGTGATATGCAACGCATATGCGTGCTCCGGAAGGAAAATGATGAACCAGGCATCAACTTTGCAAACCAAGTATGCCGCTGGAAAGATGGGATGATTTTGGTTGAAATCGATATAAAGATCACCAGAATCGGATGCACGGTTTGCAAATGACAAGCAAAACAAGAATGGCACAAATCTGTCATTAACAGCATGATGCCACTTAGCAAGCAACAAGAAATTAAGCTACTGCACCCAAATGTACCAGAAAAGCATATGGCAGTGATCTACTCAAGATGCTTGACAAAAGATAAACACGGAGCTACGGCTAATTCACATCATAACAGGTCCAAACAAGCATGGCAAAAGTGCATAATATATCAGCTTCACAGACTTAGTGAAATTACTGAACATGGCAAAATCAGCATCAGGAAGCAATGTTCAGAGCAAGAAAACAACATGCTACCGGAACCTATAATAGCAAAACAAGGCATGGCATAAATCTACTCAAAGCATAGAACAAAAGTCCCTTACTGACCATAAGACAAAAAGGATCAGAAAATACAATAGCACCCATGTCAAAATAGCAAGTTTCGTTAACAGATTCAGCAACAGGGCATGGCTGAAACAGATAACAAGTAGGCATGTTTAATAGCTCAATGCACTCACTACAGAGCATTACATGATAAACTAAGCATGCATCCATCAAGAAGACATGGCATAGAATATATACATGGCAAGAACAACATCATAGCATACACGGATCAACCACAACAACCTTGGCAAAATTGAATAACATGTAAACAATCTGCCAGGAAACATTTTATAGCAAAAGTAGAGCTCGATTGACTCAAGCTATGACACTCCATAATTGAAAACAAAGGCATGGATGGATAGAGCATAACCATATGTTCAAAACATCCTTACTGTAGTATCTCAAAATATGCATGGATCTCTCGGTAGCATCAAGTTAACATGGCATAAAAATATCAGCAAAACAGGGCTGAAATCAGCAACATCAGGAAGCCTACTTTTGCATGCTTGTGCTAGTCACCACAGATCTCACAAAAATACATGGCATACACCTCTGGAAAGATGGCATGGCATATTACAAAACACATGTAGGACTCCAATCCATAGGGTGCACACATCAATCATGGCAAAAATGACAAAAGTGCATGTTCTGTTAAGAAACAGAAACTAACATCACATAGCCCTCTTCCAACAGAATTTCGGGCATCAAGATGAGCTCAAATGAAAATGATGCAATGAGATGAAATGATCTACTCCTCGAGACGAACATTTTGACATATTACACGCACGAAACAGAGCACTGTGCAGAGAGTTATGCCATGACGAAAATGCAACAAATTATCACAGAAATAAGACTTAGAAGAATTTGGGGGGGGTAAAAGTCAACCGGGCTTGTGGATCCAGATCTGGCCGGAGCGGAAGCCGAGGCGGCGGCGCGGCGGCTGCTCGCCGGAGCTTGGGCCGGGGAGGAGAGGGAGAGGCCGGGCAAGCCGCGGGCGGCGGAGGCGGCCGGAGGCGCGACCGAGCTGCGGGCCGCAGCAACGAGGATGGCCGGCGGCTAGGCGGCGGCTGCCGCCGGCCATGCATGGCGGGCGGCAGCCGCCCGGTCGCATGATGGTGGCGGGCGGCGGCCATGGTGGAGGACGGGCCGCAGGGCCGGGCGGCGGTTCTGGGCGGGCGGCAGCGCTGGTGGTCGGGCGAGTGGCGGCGTGCACGTGGCGGCGGCGGGGTGACCGGATGTGTCCGGCTGCGCCGGACGTGTCCGTGGCGGCGAGGGAAAACGTCTAGGGTTTGCCCGGATTTTGGAGGAGGCTATATTTATAGGTAGAGGAGCTAGGAAGCTCCAAATGAGGTGCGCCGCCCACCACACGATCGTGATCGAACGGCGATGGACATGGAAGTGACTTAGATGGGTTATTGGACTATTTTGGAGGGTGTTAGGCTGCAACTTAAAAGAGGCCTTTGCGAGAGTGCGGTTAACCGTTGGAGTACCAAACGAGCTCCAAATGACCCGAACTTGACAGTGGTCTACCGTGGTATACCAAGGCCACTTGAAAACCTCAGTCCATTCCGAGAAAGTTTAGTACCCGCACACGGAAAAACGTAAAAGGGGGCGCCGGGGGACATAGGAGTGCCGGATTGCAAAACGGACAACGGGGAAAATGCTCGGAATCATGAGACGAACGCGTATGCAAATGAGATGCACATGATGACATGATATAAAATGCATGACATGGACAAAATGCAAAAACGAAAGACAAAAACCCAACCACGGAGTGAATATCATATCACAATGCCGAAAATGGCAAGAGTTGGAGTTACAAATATGGAAAGTTACATCCGGGGTGTTACAGAAGGTGTACAAATAAAGAAAAAAAATATATAATTGATCGATGCTGTTCGTAGGCATGGCTCCATTTCCTTGGCACAATGTTCATTGCTTGGGAGCTAGTTTCACCCAGCTCTGTAGCCAAAAAAGAGGTGTATGAAGGACACCACAATCCGATCATTTTGTGCAGCTCCACTAGAATCGAGAGGACCATCCATGTTTGCAAAGATATCCAGTCAGTGTGATTACTATAATAGTGGAACAAGATGATGAAACATAACACACATAAATAGAAGCCGATCACCTCTACGATCTCTCTTTAGGAATAATTTCTTGTTGGAGAAAGATTAGGCACGTAGTTGGATGAGGAGGATAGCAAAACCAATCTCCCTTTCCGCAGTCCCATAGAAATGTAAAAATGTTGCCCGTGTGACATTTTGGCGGAACTGCACAAAACACTCTTCAGAAAAGTGATTTGTGCAGTTCACCAAAAGGTCGCAATAGCAACAAGGTGAAAATGGATAGCCCTGTTTGCAAAAGGAGGTTGAAAGGAAACAATTACTGCCCAATAACACGAGTTGAAGACACATAGGCCGACAAAAAAGAAGCATCTTCCATGTAAAAAGGGAATGATAGCACATGGTGGTTTACCAAAAATGGTTTCAGGACGAGATTGCAAGATGGAAAGTACGCCGGCCGAGATACGATTTAAGCAAACAACTAAAGAAGATCCACAGGCAGCAACGTGGGAAGATGGGCAGTGGAGCAAAGCCGGAGGAAGCTGTACCTGAGGGTCGTCGGGATGTTACTAGGAGGGCGCCGGCGGCCGGGATCTGCCCATACTGCGGCAGCGAGCAAGTGGCGAAGGCCCTACCGCACCGGAGCTTGATCAGAGAGAAGGGCGGGTATCGCAGATCGGGACGAGCTGCCTCAGCGCTGTCGAACGGAGAGATGATGCACATCCTCCCTTTCCGTCGATGGACAGGATGCGACCGGATCACTGACCAACGCTGAGAGAGAGAGGCCACGGCGGCCTTGTGTGAGATGGTGTGACGAGAGACAAACCCATTTTTCCATTTTCCCCACGGCAATCATTTTATATTCTAGGCGTGGTACCCGGCCCTCCTCCGAGTAAACAACCACTACACGCGCCAAATTATCACGTGGGCTGCCTTTTCGTACAGAAACGATCTCCATCGTGTACCCGCGCGGGTGTGTCCGGGAACGAGACGTGAGTACGTGCGTCCTGCGTGCACTTCTTCTTTAGGTGCAGGTACGCACGTGGGTGGGTGTGAGAGAGATGGTTTGTGCGAAACAGAGGCAATGTGTTGATGATATCTCAATCAGAAAAACGTAACATATGCAATGTGTGTGAAACGGAGTCATGGACGTGTGATATCGATAGAATTGAAAACAGGGATGAAGTGTGTGGCTGCGCGATCGATAAAGAGTGCCATCAAATTTGTGTGGCCCACATCAAATATACAAGGCGGCTGGCCTACTGGAATTTGAGAGGGCAGAGGTGCAGTTCTTATCCGTGGCATGGATACCTACCTACAACGTTCGACTATTGGTGTGTGTGTGCATGGGGGGGGGGTAGAAACCGATCGACCGGTATATGTGTGGGGAAGGAGAGAGACCTAGCTATGTATTGAGGGAGATCGATCGACATCCATGGATATGTGTAGCAGAGGAATAAGGTTGGGTAAAAGACAAATATAGAGCATCAGAGGGTTGGTGGTGGAGTGGCGTCTCACAAATGGTGGGAGAGGCCTGCTAGACAAACAGAGGGTATGAGTGCAATATCAATAAGAGAGGGCGGGGGATGTCTGTCTGTCTATGCACGTGCGTGTGAGAGACGGTTCGGGAGGTATTCAAGGATGATGAGGGGAGAAGATATGGTTGTGGTAAGCATGCGTAACTACATAGGAAGATCAACCGTCGTGTGTCAGTGTATCGGTGCTTGGTGAAAACGAATTATAGTCGACCTGGCTATATGTAGGGAGATCAGTTCATATACACGCCTGCATGTGTTAGAAGCAAATAAGGTCCGGAGAGGCAGACAGGGGGAGAGGGTGTGTCTAGGAGGTTGTGCGAGAGGCCTACCATGTCGAGGGCGGAGGAGTGTGCGAGCATGTGATTAATGAAAAGAGGGGTGGGAGTGTGCACCTGCGTGGAATCGTATTGGACATATGGGGGCATTGACGGTGAGAAGAGAAGAGGGGAAGTATATATGTGTTTGTTGTAGGCACACTTGGCTAGAGAGGTATATCGACCGGTGTGTGCCAGAAAGAAGGAGCCGGGGGCCTACACACACCGCTGGTGGACGACCTAAAGAGAAATAATGAACGTGCGTGATGGAGGGGACGCTAAGGATGTGCGAGGGGGGCGGGCGTGTGCATGCACGATAGAAAGTTAATGCTAGCTAGCTACAAATAGAAGAGGATCGTGAAGGTGTAAAAGACGAACAAAGATCATAATTCATTATAAAAAAGTGGATACGGATACTTGAAGAAGATATCATAATGTAGAACATTGATTATAATTTGGGCTAATGTATGGCTTTTGCAACTCAGGTCTAAATACTTGTCATAATGTAGGGGCGGGGCACTATACTTTGTGTGATAAACACGGTGTAATGTATGGAACATGGTTTAGATTATGAATATATAGTTAGTACATCAAATGTACTATTATTTGGAATCAACATCAAGTGTATTCAAAAAATAGACTTCGAGTTCATGTAGTACACATAGTTCATATCTATCTCTATAGCAATCATGTGGTGTGTTATTAAGGTAATACACGAATGATGGTTGAAGTTGGCAACAATAATGATTGTAGATTCTTATTGAAATAGAGAAACGAATTCAAATTTAGTTCGAATTGCAACGGTAGTATATACATTTGTAATGCACTAAAATGTTGGTATGAGTAGGTTACATGCATTATACATCAAGCGAAAAAATTTAATCGGACATAACACGGATTCATACTCCCTCCTTCCATCTATATAGGACGTAATGAGATTTTTAAGACCGCCTTTGACTATTGACAAGATTAATAGTACATGACATGCACAATGTGAAAATTATATCATTGAAAGAACCTTTCACAGACGAAGTTAATGGTGTGCTTTGTGTAAGTTGCATGTCATATATCATTGCTCTAATATTTGGTCAAAGTTAGAATCGAAAAACGCATTAGGCCCTATATAGATGGAAGGAGGGAGTAGCTTTGAATATCATTTGTATAGTAAAACGGGGCAAGACTCTCTCTTTGTGTGGTGTGAATAGTTTTATTTTTTTCATTTTCTTTTTGGTTAAAGGAAGTGCGAATTGATTTGGTACGTACATGTAACGCCCCCGATGCGGCTATATCTCCCACGTGTCGAGGCACGACTTAGAGGCATAACCGCATTGAAAGCAATGTCGCAAGTGAGGTAATCTTCACACAACCCATGTAATAAATAAGGGAAAGAGGTACATAGTTGGCTTACAGTCGCCACTTCACACTGTACATAAATAAACATCCATAATTCAGAGTACACTCAAGGTCCGACTACGGAACCAAAATAAAGAAGATACCCCAAATGCTACACAGATCCCCGAATCGTCCCAACTAGGCACCACTACTGACCATCAGGAAAAGACACATAGTAACGACCACGTTCCTCGTCGAACTCCCACTTGAGCTCGGTTGAATCACCTGACCGCCTCATCGGAACCTGCAACTGTGTTTGAAGTATCTGTGAGTCACGGGACTCAGCAATCTCACACCCGCGAGATCAAGACTATTTAAGCTTATAGGAAGGAGAGTAGTAAAATGGAGCTGCAGCAAGCGACTAGCATATATGGTGGCTACTTCGCAAAAGAGAGCGAGAAGAGGAGCAAAGCACGGTCGTGAAGCTAGTAGCGATCAAGAAGTGATCCTGAACTACTTACGTCGACATAACTCCAACACCGTGTTCACTTCCGGACTCCGCCGAAGAGACCATCACGGTTACACACGCGTTGATGTGTATTTTATTTGAGGTCAACTTCGGGTTTTCTACAACCGGACATTAACAAATTCCCATCTTCCTCATAACCGCGGGCACGGCTTTCGAAAGATATAACCCTGCAGGGGTGTCCCAACTTAGCCCATTATAAGCTCTCACGGTCAACGAAGGATATTCCTTCTACCGGAAGACCCGATCAATCTCGGAATCCGGACTACAAGACATTTCGACAGCAATAAAACAAGACCAGCAAAGCCACCCGAATGTGCCGACAAATCCCGATAGGAGCTGCACATATCTCGTTCTCGGGGCACACCGGATGGGCAAGACGTCGGGTTGGCATAGACCTGGATTGCCAGGGGCGCCGGACATCGCCAGTTGGGCCTGCACTCGAAGGAGCACTGGTCCGGGTTTAAAATAAGATGACCCTCGGGCTCGCGAAAACCCGGGAAAAGGCTTAGGTGGCAAATGGTAAAACCAAAGTTGGGCCTTCTGGAGGAGTCTTATTCAAAGCGAACTGTCAAGGGGTCCCATAAATCACCCAACCGTAAGGAACGCAAAATCAGGGAACATAACACCGGTATGACGGAAACTAGGGTGGCAAGAGTGGAACAAAACACTGGCATAAGGCCGAGCCTTCCACCCTTTACCAAGTATATAGATGTATTAATTATAGCAGATATATATTGTGATATCCCCAACAAGTAAACATGTTCCAAAGAGGAACAACATCTCCATGTTCAACAAGGAACAAACTTCAGCTTCACCGCAACTAGCAACGCTATAAGAGGGCTGAGCAAAGCGGTAACATAGCCAATCAACGGTTTGCTAGGAAAGGATGGTTAGGGGCTGACATGGCAATATGGGTGGCATGATATAGCAAGTGGTAGGCATCGCAGCATAAGCATAGCAAAAGAGCGAGCAACTAGCATAGCAAAGATAGAAGTGATTTCGAGGGTATGGTCATCTTGCTCGCAATGTTCTCGAGTTGTCGAAAGCTTGATCCTCGTAAGCGTTCTCAACAGGTTCCTCGTTCACGTACTCGTCTCCGACTCTACCCAAAGCAACAACACAAACAAAGGAACCACAATAAATCACGGTGCAATGCACAATCAACATGATGCAAAACATGACATGATATGCGGGATGTGATATGCAATGCGTATGTGCGCCCGGAAGGTAAATGATGAACCAGGCATCAACTTGGCAAACCAAGTATGCCACTGGAAAGATGAGATGATTTCGGTTGAAATCGATATAAAGATCACCGGAATCGGATGCACGGTTTGCAAATGGCAAGCAAAACAAGAATGGCGCAAATCTGCCATTAACAGCATGATGCCACTTAGCAAGCAACAATTAATTAAGCTACTGCACCCAAACGTACCAACAAAGCACATGGCAGTGATCTACACAAGATGCTCGACAAAAGATGAGCACTGAGCTACGGCTAGTTCACATCATAACTGGTTCAAACAAGCATGGCAAAAGTGCACAAAAAAATCAGGCTGGACATGGCAAAAACAGCATCAGGTTGCCATGTTCAGAGCAACAAAACTACATGCTACAGGACCTTAAAATAGCAAAACATGGCATGGAATGAATCTACTCAAAGCCTAGAACAAAAGTCCCTTACTGACCATAAGCCAAAAAGGATTAGAAAATATAGTAACACCCATGTCAATATTGAAAGTCTCGTTAACAGATTCAGCAACATGACATGTCAAAAACTGATAACGAGTAGGCATGTTTACAAGCTCAATGCACTCACTACAGAGTCTTATATGATAAACTAATCATACATACATCAAGAAGACATGACATAGAAGACATACATGGCAAGAAAAATAACATAGCATAAATGGGTGAACCACAACAAGCTAGGCAAAATTGAATAACATGTATACAATCTGCCAGGAAACATTTGATAGCAAAAGTAGAGCTCGATTGACTCAAGCTAAGACACTCCATAATTGCAAACAAAGGCATGGATGGATAGAGCAAGACATGCTTTACAAAACACCCTTACTGAAGTATCTCAAAATATGCATAGATCTCTCGGTATCATCAAGTTAACATGGCATCAAAATCAGCTAAAACAGGGCTGAAATCAGCAACAGCAGGACACGTACTTTGCATGCTTGTGCTAGTCACCACATAGATCACAAAAATACATGGCATACACCCCTGGAAAGATGGCATGGCATATTTCAAAACACATGTAGGACTCAAATTCATAGGGTGCACACTTTAATCATGGCAAAAATAACAAAAGTGCAAGTTCTGTTACGAAACAGAAACTAACAACACATAGCACTCTTCCAACAGCATTTCGAGCATCAAGATGAGCTCAAATGAAAATGATGCAATGAGATGAAATGATCTACTCTTCGAGACGAACTTTTTGACATATTATACGCGCAAAATGGATCTACAGATGCAAAGATATACCACTTGAAAATGGAACAAAATAGCAAGTATCAAGACTTAGGAAAATAAAAGGGAGGGGAGAGAGTCAACGCGGGACCGAGGCGGATCGGGCCCGACCCGATCGGACCTGGCGTCGGCGGCGGAGGAGCTCGCCGGGAGGCGGCGGCGAGGGGGAGGCGGGCGGGGGCGGCGGCCTCGGTGGCCGGAGGCGGCGGGGCCACCGGTCAGGCGACGGGCGCCGGCCGGGGCTGGCTGGCGCCGGCGGGAGGAAGCGGCGGCGGCGGAGCTCGGCGGTGGCGACGGCGGCGGATGCGGCGACGGCGCCGCCGGTGGCGGGACGAGGCGGCGGCGGCTGGGCAGCGGCGGGAGGCGCTGGCGGCAGGGCCGGGCGAGGGAGGAAGGAGCGGGCAGGCTGGGCGGCCGTGGGCTCAGCAGGCGGCAGCAGGCGGCGGCGGCGGCCACGTGGCGGCCCCGATTAGCGCGCGGCGGCGCGAGAGTGTCCGGCGGGCGGCGGACGTGTCCGCGGCGGCGGACGTGTCCGGCAGCGTCTTGGGGACGGTTTTAGGGTTTCGGGAAGGATGATCCGGATTTTGGGAGGTGTTTAAATAGGCATAGAGGGAGCTAGGAGAGTCCAAATGAGGTGTAGTTTTCCCCACGATCATGATCGAACGACGGAGAGCATGGAAGTGACTTAGATGGGTTATTGGGCTGTTTTGAAGGGGTGTTGGGCTGCAACTTAAAAGAGGCCTTTGCGAAGGTGTGGTTAACCGTTGGAGTACCAAACGAGCTCCAAATGACCCGAAACTTGACCGGTGGTCTACGGGTGGTATACCAAGGCCACTAGACAAACCTCGGTCCATTTCGAGAAGGTTTAGTACCCGCACACGGAAAAAAGCGTAAAAGGGCCGCCGGGAGATAGGAGTGCGGATTGCAAAACGGACAACGGGAAAAATGCTCGGAATCATGAGACGAACACGTATGCAAATGCGATGCACATGATGACATGATATAAAATGCATGACAAGGGCAAAAGCAAAAAGGAGAAAACCCAACCACGGAGGGAATATCATATATCAATGCCGAAAATGGCAAGAGTTGGAGTTACAAATATGGAAAGTTACTTCCGGGGTGTTACAACACTCCACCACTACAAGAGGATCTCGTCCCGAGATCTAGGACTGAAAGAACTCCGGATACTCGAGCGGAGGTGATCCTCGCGCTCCGTGTAGCTTCTCGGTCGAATGGTGTGACCACTTCACTTTCAGGAATTTGATTGACTTGTTGCGAGTCTTGCGCTCGGTTTCTTCAAGAATAGCAACGGGGTGCTCATGATAAGAGAGATCTTCTTGAAGGTCAATCTCTTCGAAGTTGATAGTGCGTTCAGGAGTCTTGAAGCACTTGCGAAGCTGTGACATGTGAAACACATCGCACGTTTGCAAAGTTGGATGGAAGCTCAAGTTGATAGGCGAGATCGCCTCTTTTGCCAATGATCTTGAAAGGACCCACGTATCTAGGGGCAAGCTTCCTTTGATACCGGCGGCGAGTGCCTTTCATTGAGAGACGCGGAGGTAGACATGGTCTCCGATTTCAAAAGCCACATCACGGTGCTTATCATCATAATAGCTCTTCCGGCGCGATTATGCGGCTTTGAGATTCTCACGAATGACTTGGCACATTTCTTCCGCTTCGTGATCAAGTCATTGCCAAGAAGTTGGCGTTCACTGTCTCGCACCAATTGAGAGGAGTACGCACTTTCGCCATAGAGAATTTCGAATGGGGCCTTGCCCAACTCGCTTGGAAGCTGTTGTTGTAGGAGAACTTCGGCATATGGAAGACAATCTTCCCACTTCATACCGAAAGAAATGACACAAGCCCCGAGCATATCTTCAAGGATTTGATTTACTCGCTCAACTTGGCCACTTGTTTGAGGATGGAAAGCTGTCTGAAACGAATGTTGGTGCCCATGGCCTTCGAAAAGAATCCCAAAACTTGGAGGTAAAGATGCTGCCACGGTCTCAAGAGATCACTTGTGGAATGCCGTGCAAGGAGACAATCTCGAGGTGTATAACTCGCCAACCGAGCTGCTGTGATGGATTCTTTGATAGGAAGAAAATGAGCCACTTTAGTAAGCTTGTCAATGACAACGAAGATAGCATCATTTCCACGCTTGGACTTTGGAAAGCCAGTCACGAAGTCCATTTCAATATGATCAAACTTCCATTCTGGAATGGCAAGAGGTTGAAGAAGACCAGCTGGTCTTTGGTGTTCTGCTTTCACTCTTCTGCAGACATCACATTCATTCACGAATTGAGCAATTTCTCGCTTCATTCGAGTCCACAAATATGACTGCTTAAGGTCATGGTACATCTTCGAACTTCCAGGATGAATGGATAGAAGCGAATTGTGAGCCTCGTTCATAATGACTTTTCACAGATCACCCTTAGGAACCACAATCCGGTCCTCAAAGAACAGAGTGTCTTTGTCATCAACGTGGAAGCACTTGTACTTGGAAATGCCCTTGTCGATACCACGTTTCACCTTTTTCACCATGGTATCCAGAAGTTGAGCCTCATGGATCTGATCTTCCAAAGTAGGAGAGACTATGAGGTTGGCAAGAAAGCCTTGAGGAACAACTTGAAGATTCAGCTTGTGGAAAGATTCACGAGATCCGGCCGAAAGGGCTTGAGGATTAGACTGCTTGCGATAGCTTTCCTGCTCAAAGCATCTGCAATGACATTGGCCTTGCCCGAGTATATTCAATACTTGGGTTGTACTCTTGAATCATTTCACCCATCGAGTCTGCTCGAGGTTGAGGTTGGGTTGAGTGAAGATGTACTTGAGACTCTTGTGATCGGTGAAAATGTCCACTTTCCTTCCCAACAAGAGATGTCTCCACGTTATCAATGCATGGACAACGCCGCCAACTCAAGATCGTGAGTGGGGTAGTTCTTCTCGTTAGGCTTCAATGGCGAGAGGTATAAGCCACAACTCTCTTCTCTTGCATTAACACAGCACCGAGACCTTGAAGAGATGCATCACGAAAAACTTCAAATGGCTTGGATTCATCGGAGGAGTCGAGCAGAGCTGTGACGAGTTTCTCTTTGAGGGTATTGAAAGCAACGTCACACTCGGGAGACCGGACATACTTCACATGCTTCGGAGGAGGTTGGAAAGAGGCTTTGCAATCTTGGAGAAGTTCTCAACGAATCTTGACAATAGCTTGCAAGACCAAGAAAATCATGGAGTCGCTTGACATTCGAGGAGGTTCCCAATTCACAATTGCGGACACCTTCTGGGATTAACAGCGATGCCCTTGGCAGAGATGATATGACCAAGATAAAGCACTTCATCAAGCCAAAATTCACATTTGGAGAACTTAGCATAGAATTGGTACTCTCTGAGCTTGTCTAGCACCAATCGCAAATGTTTGGCATGATCCTTCTTATTCTTGGAGAAGACCAAAATATCATCAAGATAGACCAAGACGAATTCATTGGTGTAGGGGTTGAAAATGAAATTCATCATCCGAGAGAATGTTGGAGGAGCATTGACGAGGCCGAAAGACATGACAGTATATTCATAAGAGCCAAAGCTTGTTCTGAATGCTGTCTTGGGAATATCTTGTTCACGAATGCGAATCTGATGATACCCCATACGAAGGTCAAGCTTGGAGAACACAGTAGCACCTTTGAGTTGCTCGAAAAGCTCATTGATGTTGGGAAGTGGATACTTGTTCTTGATTGTCTTCTTATTCAATGGACGGTAATCGACGCAAAGTCGGTCCGTGCCATCCTTCTCTGGACAAAAAGAACACCACAACCCCAAGGAGATGAACTCGGTCTGATCAGACCCAGACGCTCTTGTTCATCGAGCTGCTTCTTCAATTCCTTCAGCTCATCTGGTCCAAGCTTGTATGGGCGCTTGCAAGCGGGTTCAATGCGGTGCTCAAGATCGATAACGAACTCAACTGGCCGATGAGGAGGCATACCCGAAAGCTCTTCTTGAAAGACATCTTGGTACTCACAAACGACTGGAATCTGAGAGATAGCATTCAGTTCGCCCTTCTCATTGAGAGAAAACAACCGAATGGTTTCATCACGAGCGGCATAGATGATCACATCATTAGAAGAGTGAGTCAATTGAATTTCCCTGGCAGCACAATCAAGCTGAGCTTTGTGCTGATAGAGCCAGTCCATTCCGAGAATAAGATCAATATCCGAGTCACCAAGAACCATTGGTTTAGACAGAAATCTATAATCTCCCATCTTGATAGAAACATCCGGGGCCATCATTTTTGTATTCATGAACAAACCCGGAGAGGAAACCGCTATCGGCTTAGGCAGATCAACAAGATGCCAATTGTTCATGGATGCAAAAGGTCTTGATATGAAAGAAATAGATGCACCAAATCAAATAAGACTTTTGCAGAATATCATTAATCGAAGATTACCCATTATCACATCGGAAGATTCCTCCGCTTGAGCTGTATTCATCATGTTCACCTTTGCAGACTTGGGATTATGCTTGACCACCGCATTGCTGGAAGATTTCACAGAGGAGGAGGCGGAAGGCGCCTTTGGTTGAAGCACTTGTTTGCATAGTGACCTTTCACGACATTTGTTGCAAGTCACCTCGTAGAGCGGACGGTGGTAAGGAGCACTTGACCTTGGAGCTTGAGAATTAGACTTGTTCGATAGCTTGGGTTGGGTGGGTGGGAAGATCCACGGCCACCTGAATTCTTCTCACTGATAAGGTGACGGAACGGAGGAGGAGGAAGGTAGAACTTCGCTGCTTAGCTGCCACTTGAGAGGAAGAAGAAGACTGAACTGCATCCCCGATTCTCTTCTTAGAAGCCTCACATTTGAGCTGGGCAGCTTCTTGCTTCAGAGCCATGTTGTAGAAATCATCATACTTATCTCGCTCAAAAGCACAAGAGCTAATTGCAGATCTTCTCTCGCACCACCTCTGAATTGATAGTTCATACTCTTTTCATCAGGTACGTCTTGCTTTGCAAAACGAGCGAGCTTCTGGAACTAGATATTGTATTGATAGACAGACATGATGCCTTGCTTGAGATTGCGGAACTCCTCACGCTTGCTCTCAACAACACTTTTCGAATGTGATGAGCTCAAAATCACGGCGGAACTCATCCTGTAATGACACGACCTCCTCTCGAATCTTTGTATTGTCGGTACCACTCAGCAGCTTGATCCTTGAGTTGAAACGATGCAAACTTGACAAAGTCCTCAGGTCTGACATTGCTACAATCAAAGTGCTTGCAGATATCCACTAACCAATCGTCAGCATCTGTGGCCTCGACACAGAAACTGAAAGACTTCGGCTGATTAGCGAGGAACTGACTGAGAGTAGCAACGTGTGGCTGATTGTTGCCTTGACCTTGATTTCCTTGATTGCCTTGCCCCTGAGTACGTTCTTGCAAGAGCTGCAAAATCATCGAGCATTGGCATTGGTGGCTGCCATGATAGCTTGCCGTGCCTCTGGAGGCGGAGGTGGAGGTGGAGGTGGAGGTTCGACCGATCCCCATCATTGCGATCCGGATTCGGGCGTGTTGGCGGAGCCATCTCAAGAGGGTGACATCCGTTAGTCCTTTGATAGACAAAATAGATAAGTAGAATCAACGGATATAAATTGCAACATATAGTCTTCACAATAAACATTCAACAAGAATGAACGAATGAATTCCAAAGTTAATCATCACACGCCCATTAAGGTGAGAAGCCACTTAGATAAAGATATGGAAACAACATCATCTTAGAAACAAATAGAATATCACAATTGAAAACAAAAGATTGGCTTCTAGAATGAGCGGAACAAACACATGATAGAGATTTACGCCCAATGTGTTCGTGGTGGGGCCCACACGGACACGACGATAGCGGACGTCACGAATGACAAACAAGACGCCCCGAATCAGCATAGCCAAGGATTCTTTAAGACGCCTCGCGACCATCAGAATCGACCGTGAATGGGCGGACCACTAGACATTGAACCCCAATCTCAAATCATACATCCGCCGGAAAGAATATCCTGTAAGCTACTAGAATTCCCACCTATAAACTCCCAAACTTTCTGGTTATGCAATCTGGTGTTGGGGATACAGGGACACAAAATATATCACCCAAACTAACAATACCTAGATCCAAATTGTATCCATCCGTCAACACATAACCAAGAAATCCTCGAAATCGTGTACCTCGACCTTCAAAAACATCCGTTATGCAAGTCATGGCAATACTCCCTTTTCGCCTCGATCTTTGGGCTATCGGGTTATCTCACCAACAACTGCACAAAAGAGATTTCGATGTCGGCAAAAATCAGGTATTCTAGAACTGCAACGATAAAATTGTGACGACAACACCTCGGAGCTCAACTCCCCGGGACACTGCCACAACCCCTAAATGTCAGGAGGCACCAAGAACAATGTTCTCGTCACAAAACCATCGGAACGATTCCAAGATACCCACGTGATCCTAAATAAAATTTTAGTGAAATTTGAGAAGAGGAGAGTCAAAACTCTCGTCGGGATACCTCACCAGAGCGATTTAAGGGACTGGGAGTAAAAAGAATCCTACTCTCCGATATATATAATCCTAAGACTCAAAACATTTTCCATTCTAGACTCAACAACGCCAACAAACAATCAAGTAGGGGCTCCTAAGTCGGGAAGGCTCGATACCAACTTGTATCGCCCGATGCGGCTATATCTCCCACGTGTCGAGGCACGACTTAGAGGCATAACCGCATTGAAAGCAATGTCGCAAGTGAGGTAATCTTCACACAACCCATGTAATAAATAAGGAAAGAGGTACATAGTTGGCTTACAATGCCACTTCACACAAGTACATAAATAAACATCCATCATTCGAGTACACTCAAGGTCCGACTACGGAACCAAAATAAAGAAGATACCCCAAATGCTACACAGATCCCGAATCGTCCCAACTGGGCACCACTCATCGATCATCAGGAAAAGACACATAGTAACGACCACGTTCCTCGTCGAACTCCCACTTGAGCTCGGTTGAATCACCCGCTTGGCCTCATCGGAACCTGCAACTGTGTTTGAAGTATCTGTGAGTCACGGGACTCAGCAATCTCACACCAGCGAGATCAAGACTATTTAAGCTTATAGGAAGGACAGAGTAGTAAAATGGAGCTGCAGCAGCGACTAGCATATATGGTGGCTACTTCGCAAAGAGAGCGAGAAGAGGAGCAAAGCACGGTCGTGAAGCTAGTAGCGATCAAGAAGTGATCCTGAACTACTTACGTCGACATAACTCCAACATCGTGTTCACTTCCGGACTCCGAGAAGAGACCATCACGTTACACACGCGTTGATGTGTATTTTATTTGAGGTCAACTTCGGGTTTTCTACAACCGACATTAACAAATTCCCATCTGCCTCATAACCGCGGGCACGGCTTTGAAAGATATAACCTGCGGGGTGTCCCAACTTAGCCCATTATAAGCTCTCACGGTCAACAAAGGATATTCCTTCTACCGGGAAGACCCGATCAATCTCGGAATCCCGGACTACAAGACATTTCGACAAAGAATAAAACAAGACCAGCAAAGCCACCCGAATGTGCCGACAAATCCCGATAGGAGCTGCACATATCTCGTTCTCGTGGCACACCGGATGGGCAAGACGTCGGGTTGGCATAGACCTGGATTGCCCAGGGGCGCCGGACATCGCCAGTTGGGCCAGCACTCGAAGGAGCACTGGTCCGGGGTTTAAAATAAGATGACCCTCGGGCTCGCGAAAACCCGGGGAAAAGGCTTAGGTGGCAAATGGTAAAACCAAAGTTGGGCCTTCTTTGGAGGAGTCTTATTCAAAGCGAACTGTCAAGGGGTCCCATAAATCACCCAACCGTAAGGAACGCAAAATCAGGGAACATAACACCGGTATGACGGAAACTAGGGTGGCAAGAGTGGAGCAAAACACCAGGCATAAGGCCGAGCCTTCCACCCCTTACCAAGTATATAGATGTATTAATTATAGCAGATATATATTGTGATATCCCCAACAAGTAAACATGTTCCAAAGAGGAACAACATCTCCATGTTCCAACAAGGAACAAACTTCAGCTTCACCTGCAACTAGCAACGCTATAAGAGGGCTGAGCAAAGCGGTAACATAGCCAATCAACGGTTTGCTAGGAAACGGATGGTTAGGGGCTGACATGGCAATATGGGTGGCATGATATAGCAAGTGGTAGGCATCGCAGCATAAGCATAGCAAAAGAGAGAGCAACTAGCATAGCAAAGATAGAAGTGATTTCGAGGGTATGGTCATCTTGCCTGCAATGTTCTCAGAGTTGTCGAAAGCTTGATCCTCTAAGCGTTCTCAACAGGTTCCTCGTTCACGTACTCGTCTCCCGACTCTACCCAAAGCAACAACACAAACAAAGGAACCACAATAAATCACGGTGCAATGCACAATCAACATGATGCAAAACATGACATGATATGCGGGATGTGATATGCAATGCGTATAAAGCGCTCGGAAGGTAAATGATGAACCAGGCATCAACTTGGCAAACCAAGTATGCCACTGAAAGATGAGATGATTTCGGTTGAAATCGATATAAAGATCACCGAATCGGATGCACGGTTTGCAAATGGCAAGCAAAACAAGAATGGCGCAAATCTGCCATTAACAGCATGATGCCACTTAGCAAGCAACAATTAATTAAGCTACTGCACCCAAACGTACCAACAAAGCACATGGCAGTGATCTACACAAGATGCTCGACAAAAGATGAGCACTGAGCTACGGCTAGTTCACATCATAACTGGTTCAAACAAGCATGGCAAAAGTGCACAAAAAATCAGGCTGGACATGGCAAAACAGCATCAGGTTGCCATGTTCAGAGCAACAAAACTACATGCTACAGGACCTTAAAATAGCAAAACATGGCATGGAATGAATCTACTCAAAGCCTAGAACAAAAGTCCCTTACTGACCATAAGCCAAAAGGACTAGAAAATATAGTAACACCCATGTCAATATTGAAAGTCTCAAACAGATTCAGCAACATGACATGTCAAAACTGATAACGAGTAGGCATGTTTACAAGCTCAATGCACTCACTACAGAGTCTTATATGATAAACTAAGCATCCATACATCAAGAAGACATGACATAGAAGACATACATGGCAAGAACAATAACATAGCATAAATGGGTCAACCACAACAAGCTAGGCAAAATTGAATAACATGTATACAATCTGCCAGGAAACATTTGATAGCAAAGGTAGAGCTCGATTGACTCAAGCTAAGACACTCCATAATTGCAAACAAAGGCATGGATGGATAGAGCAAGACATGCTTTACAAAACACCCTTACTGAAGTATCTCAAAATATGCATAGATCTCTCGGTATCATCAAGTTAACATGGCATCAAAATCAGCTAAAACAGGGCTGAAATCAGCAACAGCAGGACACCTACTTTGCATGCTTGTGCTAGTCACCACATAGATCACAAAAATACATGGCATACACCCCTGGAAAGATGGCATGGCATATTTCAAAACACATGTAGGACTCAAATTCATAGGGTGCACACATTAATCATGGCAAAAATAACAAAAGTGCAAGTTCTGGTACGAAACAGAAACTAACAACACATAGCACTCTTCCAACAGCATTTCGGGCATCAAGATGAGCTCAAATGAAAATGATGCAATGAGATGAAATGATCTACTCTTCGAGACGAACATTTTGACATATTATACGCGCAAAATGGATCTACAGATGCAAAGATATACCACTTCGAAAATGGAACAAAATAGCAAGTATCAAGACTTAGGAAAATAAAAGGGAGGGGAGAGAGTCAACGGCGCGGGAACCGAGGCCGGATCGGGGCCCGACCCGATCGGACCTGGCGTCGGCGGCGGAGGAGCTCGCCGGGGAGGCGGCCGGCGAGGGGGGAGGCGGCGCCGGAGGCGCGGCGGGCCTCGGTGGCGGGCGGAGGCGGCGGCCCACCCGGCAATGGCGGGCGCCACGGCAGGCTGGCGGGCGCCGCCCGGAGGAACCGGGCGGCGGGCGGAGTTCGGCGGTGGCGACGGCGGCGGATGTAGCGACGGCGCCGCCGGTGGCGGGGCGAGGCGGCGCGCGGGCTCGGGCAGGGAGGCGCGGCGGCGCGGCGACTTCGCCAGGGAGGAGGAAGGCGCGGCCGGGAGGGCTGGCCGTGGCTCATGGGCCCCGGCGGCGTTATGGCGGCGGCGGCGGCACGTGGCGACCCCGATTGGCGCTGGGCGGCGGCGCGAGGTGTCCGGGCGGCGGCGGACGTGTCCGGCGGCGGCGGCGACGGTCCGCGCGCTGGACGGTTTTTAGGGTTTCGGGAAGGATGATCCGGATTTTGGGGAGGTGTTTAAATAGGCATAGAGGGAGCTAGGAGAGTCCAAATGAGGTGTAGTTTTCGCCCACACGATCGTGATCGAACGACGGAGAGCATGGAAGTGCCTTAGATGGGTTATTGGGCTGTTTTGAAGGGGTGTTGGGCTGCAACTTAAAAGAGGCCTTTGCGAGAGTGCGGTTAACCGTTGGAGTACCAAACGAGCTCCAAATGACCAAACTTGACCGGTGGTCTCACGGTGGTGTACCAAGGCCACTAGACAAACCTCGGTCCATTTCGAGAAGGTTTAGTACCCGCACACGGAAAAAACGTAAAAGGGCCGCCGGGAGATAGGAGTGCGGATTGCAAAACGGACAACGGAAAAATGCTCGGAATCATGAGACGAACACGTATGCAAATGCGATGCACATGATGACATGATATAAAATGCATGACAAGGGCAAAAGCAAAAAGGAGAAAACCCAACCACGGAGGGAATATCATATATCAATGCCGAAAATGGCAAGAGTTGGAGTTACAAATATGGAAAGTTACTTCCGGGGTGTTACAGTACAAGTACAATACTACTACACGTTAGGCTTGTCCCTAAAATTCAACCCGTGTCTTCTTATATCCCGAAAATTCAGATATCGTGCTCCCAAAACCGGCGCCTTCACAACCCGTGCCTTGCTATCCCGAAATTACAACACGCGCGAAAACTCCCTCCAGCTGCCAAATCCCGACACGCGAAAGCCCCCTTCTAACCCTGAGCCGAAAGGGCCACTAGTTCACATCGGTGGGGGGTACTTTTGTAACACACCCTACATTTTGGACAAGCGCGTCCCTAAGTCATGCTTCACCCCCTCCCATCGCCCCCTTTCCGCCATTCGAAATCCCAGGCCGCCATAACCTCTCCGCTCCAGCCACGAAACCCCACCCTCCTCCGTCCGCCACGTCACCGTTGCCCAGCCGGAGCCTCTCCCCCGATGACGTCGTCCACCGCAACAGCTCGACGTCCCTCGTCCACCTCCCTGGATGAGGATCCATCGTCCATCTCGCCGTCCCGCCGGTTCAGCCGCCCCGTCCTCCACTTCCAAGGAGCTGCTCCGACGATCGCCTCGTCTATCGCGGCTGCTCCATCCCCACAGCGACGCCTTAACCTGCTCCACTGGAACCGCAACATCCTCACCGACTCCTCGGACGAAGCCGAGGCCTACTCGGCGCCACCAAAGAGGTTGTACACTCATCGCATCGCACCTTCTCCTTAACTCGACCTCCCGGCGCCGACGGTGCTCCATCCCGCACCCCCATGGAGCGGCTACCTTGAAGCCGGCGCCGCGGGCGACATCTCCATGGCAGCTCTCCCCTAGTGCGAGCCCCTTTGGCGGCGGCGTCCATACCAGCCGGATCTGCTGCTGCTGCTCCGGCTCTCGCTCGCTCGTTCGCGCTGCTGCTGCTGCTGCTGCTCTGGATCTCGCTCGATCGCCCAGCTGCTGTTGCTGCTCTCCCCTTGCTCGTGCTGCTACTCTGCTCCGATTAAGGCACACTTCAGTCGACTGAATCGACTTTTGGGTCAGTCGATTTTCAGGGGTTGGGGGGGGGGGGCTCGCCGGAGTTAAGGAAGAACCACCTGTAGCAGGGACGGGGGCTCGCCGGAGAGGTACCCAACTATCTATCTTAGGGTCCATGGTGGGGGGGGGGCTAGAGGGCTGACCGAGGCGGTGGCGGCAAGTTGTTTCAGGGCGGCAAGGCAGCGCTGGGGCCGGCTGTTCGGCCGGTGGTGGCTGGCGGCTCAGGGGGGGGGTGCAGGTTGAAGATGAATTGCAGGCCGTCCTTAAACTACATGTCAAGTGCCTCTCTGCTACCATTGCGTTCAGTTTCGACCGTAGCATTCAGATTCCACAATATATTTCAGTTTCGACAGTTAAGCTCAGAGTCAACAGTTTTTACCTCATCTATTGTAGTTTTTGGTGATGTTAATTTTACATCCATTTTACATCATCTATTGGAGACGCTATTAGAATCCCACTTGAGGTGACGATGTCTGTCTTGTGCTGCTTCAGCCTTGACGTCTTATGGCTCATCAGAGCTGCTCCAACGACAGAACGATCCATCACAATGAGCAGTTCCACGGCGCCATCTCTGATTCCTCAGATCTTCCTCCACACCTCCGACAGCCACCTCTGCCTCAACTGCTTCAAATACCAACCCAATGATACTGAGGTCGACACGGCTACGGTAAATAGGTTGTACACTTGTTGCATCACTTATTACTATACATTCACGTCGATCCATTAGGGCTATTTTGGTTCAACGGAAAAACATAGCAATAGGTAATTTTCCAACGGCACTCTACTATTCAATTATTCATGCATTTTGTTGAAAGGAATGAAGCAAAACATCCACCTGGACCTACTTTTCAAAATCCTATGCATGAAAACAAGACCAAGTGCATCAGTGCCAGAATAACATTCTAACTGTACACGCTTTCATATGGTTTCACTTTATTTTGACCATGTTTCTTTGCATTCCTCTGCTCTTCCAATTCCTGTAAACCAAACACCCAAGTTGATAGAAATCCTGTGTTTACAAATGCTCTGTTTACCATGTGCATTTTCCTATCCTATTCCGGTGTTTTTCCTATCCCTGCATTTTAAGAATCATGCAAGCCAAATGAGCCCTTACAAAATTACTTCAGTTACAGGTACGTGTCGAAGGGAACTTTGTGTGGTTTGTCCTGCTCCTGCCGCGACATCGTCCACCTCACCTGAGCTGCTCCATCGACAGAAGCATCCACCAAACCAGACATCACGACTCCTGACCGTCTTTCGCCGCCTCAGATCTCCTTCCTCGCCGCCGCACCCACCGCAAGGGCATCACCATCATCGACTCAGCAGATGAACCCGAGGAGTACACGGTCCACAAGAGAGGTCGCACTCTTTTGTTTCTGCTTATGTTATGCATTGCTTAAACTTACGTGCTGCTTTATCGTCCTGTTCAGCTCTTGGACTCCCAAGTCAGGTCCAAATTAATGTTCAAACTTGAGTTCTAAATTAGTTGTGGGGCACATATCGAGGCAACAATGAATAGTATGTCTGTCTAATATCTGGTTCACCTAGGGTATGCCTATGTTGTTCATCTTGGGTGGGAAACAAATAGTAAAGCAATCATCATCTGTCTTTTTATTAATTTAAAGCAATCATGAGCCTGCTATCATTATTTTTGGATCCATCCACTGGTTGTTACCATCACTCTAAATTTCTGCATGCTCTCCTTACATAATCTAACCATATTTTTTCGTATGCATGTCAGATATTGTACACATTCATGCTGAACATGTAGAGAAAAAGAGAAGAGTTTTGCGCGGCAATACAATGTCATGCAGACATCGCTCCATGGTGGGTTCAATGGAAAACCCTCCCCACCACCTCTCAGTTGTAATCCGAAGAAGATATCTGCTCGAGGCGGATTCTGCACGCCGACCACTCCTATTTACCCCAAAGGTGTTTGCCCTTGGCATGATGATGTTAGTCATATCATGCATATGTTGCCTTGCAGTGCCTACTTTTGACATCATATATGTCATCTACTTAGTTTAGACATGTTCTGTAATGCCACCTGTTTAGTTTCTATATCATATATGGGAATTATGCAGTCTCATGTCTTTTAGCCAGCCATAATATATGTGAAATATGCAATGGCATCCTGTTTAACTAGGCATCATATATTTGAATGATATCTTGCCCATCCTTTTCTTCATTACATTTCCATTTGTCGACAATGTTTGTACATTAAACTACTCTTCCTGTGAATCGGCCATTTGGGTGTGAGATGGAAAAATCTGGAGTGAAAACAAGGCCTTCAGAGAGCATGCTACCGTCAAGCAGATCTCTTGTTGGGTCCCGATAGCTCCTCAAAGATGGATTCAGAGACAGATGACCAGTCCTATTCCCCACCGAGGTGTATGCTCTAACTTGGCACGGTTATACTGCTCATATCATGCATATGGTGTCTTGCATTGCATAGTTTAGACATCATATACACAATATTCAACACCATGTTCTTAGTTTAGACATCATATCGAATGCCCTCTGTTTAGCATATAAATCACATATGTGAATTAAATGATGCGATCCTGATTACTTAGATAACATGTAGGTGAATTATGTCATGCGATCCTGTTTAGTTATTCATCATATCTTTGAATTATGTTATGCTATGCTATCCAGCTTAGATAAACATCATATATGTGAAATTATGTCATGCTATCCGTTTTAGTTAAACAATATACATGTCAACTATTTCATGCCCTCTTTTTTCCACACTATCTATTGCATCTGTCTCTCGTACAATGTTTGTACATTCAACTATGTTTCTTGTTTATCAGCCATTTGAATTGGAGCGGGTGATGCCAGTATCTAGCGGACTAAAAACACGGTCTTCAAATAAAACAGTGCTACCTCTTGGTGGAGATAGCACCCCGGTTGTACATGCACAAGAACCAGCCCTACCACACATAACCCAAACTCTCGCAGATTGTACGCCTACTGCGATGGATAGAGAACCAGCTTCACCCAATCTAACCCCAACCCCAGCCGATAGTAACCCAGTTCCTGTTGACACATCACCATCTCCACCACAGAGCTCCCAAACAAGAGCAGTTAGTAAGGCAGCTCCAGTGCCCAAAGGGCTAGTACTATCACGGCAAACCCCAACTCCACCAGTTAGTACGCCTATTCCTGTGGAGGAAGCACAACCAGCTAGTCGTAGTTTAGCATCTATTGCATTTGATGTTGTTAAATCGTATGTGCGTATCTTCCCATCTTGGAAATATTATACTGAAGATGAAGGAAAATGCCAGTTGCAGGTGTTTGTCCAGGAGTTATGTGTAAGTAATGTTATTCATGGCAATTACTTTGCTTCGTCCCATACATCCTACCTCCATGATGGTTATAGTACAATTTTTTTCCCCATTTTTCTCTATAGAGAAGGACCGATTTGGAAACTCAGGATGAGGTGACCTGTGCTAATACCTCTGTTATCTTCAAGAATGCTTGGTGGCAATATCGGAATTACCTGAAGAAAACGTATTTCACCGCAAATAAACTCATCAAATTCCCTTACGCTCTCCTGAGACACATTTATCGGATGATGATCGGGAACGCCTTGTTCAGATTGGTCCCGAACCAAGAATGTGGTAAGGTCTATGAGCTCATTTTCTATTTTTAAGTATTATATTCTTGCGTCTTACTGTACTCTGTTCATGTAGAACAAGTGCCTAAACCTGAAGAACAACTATTCTAATTTAAGATTCCATTGCTATCATAGTTCGAAAAGGCGCTAGGCGTTAATTGTGCGTTTTGCCACCGCCTTGCGCTTTACTGACCAAAGCACATGCTTATGCGCAATTATGCATAGATTAAGCGTAGTTATGTGCAATGCGTTTTGCCAACGCCTAGAGCCTAGGCGCGCTTAAGCGCTCGCTTAGGCGCGCCTTTTTTAACTATGATTGCTTTGCTCTTGTATCACTGTATTTACCGATACAAACTTATTTTTAAATTGAAGGATCCAATCGAAACTCCAATGGCACAGCAGGTATGTTCACGCATGTTTCTTTAACAGGTTTGCTCTTATCAATAGCTCTTTTGATTTCAATTTCAATTGTGTATACAGTTGACTTTCATATCATGCACATTACTAGCATCACAACAGAGCCAATAGTGTTGTTGTACATGTAGACCCGTGGTACCCATCTGAAATCTTGTTGTGCCGTGTAGTTTCCCACGCTTTGTATTCTTTCACTGCTGCTTTGTCTTGAACTGATATGATTTGAACCGTGTCTCTATTTTGATTTGGCAAGACAATGCAGTGACCATAGGACATAGATATATGTTTGTTTGATGCTTTTATTATGTACTAGTACTTGGCAATAGAAGACTTGGTAGTTTAATCCTTTCCACCTTACTAATGAACTGGTTCATCGAAATGAGTTTCATATACTAGTACATGCTAAATTTGTTATGTGTCTGCTTATTTCTTCTTTTAGAATGCTGACAGAATATGGGGAAGAGTGCCTTATTAAGAAATGGTAAAGGAAGTAATGCAGATAAGGTTCAGGATAGTGACACATCCTTGTTGGTCTCCAACAAAGCTGATAAAACAGCTAAGGAAGACTATCTTGAAGACAGCGAGACAACCCCAAAGTCCTGTCTTGGTTTAGTGTTCGAGTTACTGGCCACTACCGCTTGCACAAGCTATTCAAACTCACTGTCTGAATCAGTTCGGTTTCTTGAAACTCAACTACAAGCTGAAAGACATCGACCAGCTGTGCTGCGGGAAGAAGCGAAAGGATCATGAAGTCCCCGAGCATTCAGATGCATACTTTCCGTGCAACAACAAGCGTTGGAGGATTTTAGCGCCAAACAGACAAAGCTAATCAGCTTGCTAAGCTTATTGCCGCATGGTGGATACCGTGATAACGCTTTCTTGAGCTCTTCTAAAGATGTTTCAGTTATGCTCTTGTTTTGCTGTCGCGTTTATTTGCACTGGTGGCCAATTTTGACGGCCAGTGTATGTAATATGCTGCTTTGTTCCCTATATTTGCACTAGTGGCGAACTTTGATGCCCAGTGTATGTAATATGTGTAATAGCGGTAATAGGCTAGCGTAATTGCTTGCTTATTTATTTCCTTATTGTCTTGTTTAGTTGTTTGCTTGTAGTCACTGCAGTTTTTTTTCTGTGTTTTCTAGTGGCCACAATAGCCTATTTTTGGTAACTAGGCCAAAATAATCATGGCAACACACGGACTGTTGTAACCATGGGCCTCCTGCAGGCCGTATGATCCATGGGCCTTCTTCCGGCCATAGGATCCATTGGCCTTCTATACGGGCCGTAGGATCCATTGGCCTTCTATACGGGCCTTAGGGTCCATGGGCCTTCTACGAGCCGTGGGGTTCATGGGCCTTCTAGGGGCCGTATGACCCATGGGCCTTCTACAGGCCGTAGATGCATGGACCTCATACGGGCCATAGATCCATGGGCCTTCTACGGGGCGTATCATCATTTCGCCAATCATGGGCCATACAATTCGTGGACCATAACGGACCGTTAATAGACTGTATTTGATAACTCTATGAAAACAGCCCAATGGGTTTTTTGACATGAAAACGGCCCAACGTATTAACGGTCCGCAAACGGGCCGACTGTAACGATGGACTGAATTTGGCCCACAAGCAGAAAATGACAGTAACGGGTCGTATGTAACCGAATGCTACAAATGAGCACAAGAATCAATTGGCCCTGAGAAGGCCGAAAGATAACTTGGGCTGGAAACGGCCCAATAGAATAACGGGCCGTTAATGGGTATAAAGTGATACACTGTTCATTACGGGCCAGTTTCACCACGGGCCGTTAATGGGCCAAGAGTTACAAAGGGCCTCACATGGGCCGAAAGAAGTCATGGGCCACACATGGGCCGGAAGTTAAAACGGGCTGGAATCATATTGGACGGCCCAGATGAAGCTACTGGGCCTAATTCGGATAGGGCGTAACGGGCCCTGGGTTAGCGGGTTGTAAATGGGCTATATGCGAACAGGCCGTTAACAGGCTTTCCGTGGGCCGGCACGCCACCTTTTGACCAAGTCAAATGGGCCGGCCTTTTCACAGGAATGGGCCTCTGTTGGGCCGTGCCACGTGTCGCAGTATCATAGGCGCCTTCGGTCCAATGAGCGGATGACATCTGTCCCAACGGTGAGCCGACATGTGTTTCCTCCAGCCAATGATGATTTTACACGTGGAAAATCCCCATTGGTCGGGGCTGTTAACGGGTTATCGGATCCAAAACCCGACCCGATAGCTTAACGGCGTTCCGTTACGGTGGATGCCACGTGTCGGTCACCCTTGACGAAAGCACTTCTGTGACGCGCGATTTATCGTCATGGAAGTGGACACTTCCATGATGATAATTTTGGTAATGTCATGGAACACTTCTACGACAGCACAGGTATGACTATCTTGATTCTGTCATAAAATCATCATGGATGTACATGCATGACAAAAAACGCGACCTACTGTGACAAACACGTATCATCACGGAAGTTTATTTTTTTGTAGTGCAAACCAGAGCTTCTCACAACAAGAATGATGGTTTCGGTAGGGAACGCCCCCACCTTTGGGGACAAAACGATATCCATTGCCTCTTATTGCTTTCAAAATTTTTCTCGTGTCAACATAGAACAACAGGAGTGTTGTGTTATTTTTTGTGATTTTTCGGGGTTCGTTTGGACATTTTAATGCATTAACTGAGTTCTCAATGCATTCATGTGCATAGTTCAAATTTGAACTACATGCACATGCTCTAATGCATATAAATTGGTAGAAAATTCAAATATGTGTCCTTGGTTGCATGCTTAGGTCCCATGCAAGAAAAGGGAATGAATGTCAAACACCATGCCACGGTCACTCGGCTGCAAACATTGAGATACCTAGTTTTTAAATTTTAGTAAATCCAAAGCTCGTTTGAAATCAATGAAACTTGGCATGCCATCATGGAGCGGCATCAACATGCCATGGTAATTTTTTGTCCCATTTGGGGCAGGTTTGGGGATATGGTTCTCACAAACCAGAGCTTCTCACAACAAGCCGGAAGGTTTCGGTAGGGAACGTCCCACCTTTGGGGACGAAACGATATCCATTGCCACTTATTGCTTTCAAATTTTTCTCGTGTCAACATAGAACAACAGGAGTGTTCTATCGATTTTTGGGATTTTTCGGGTTCGTTTGGATATTTTGATGCATTAATTGAGTTTTCAATGCATTTATGTGCATAATTCAAATTTGAACTACATGCACATGCTCTAATGCATATAAATTGGTTGAAAAATCAAATCTGTGTCCTTGGGTGCATGCTTAGGTCCCATGCAAGAAATGGGAATGAATGTCAAACACCAGGGCACGGTCACTCGGCCCCAAACATTGAGATACCTGGTTTTTAAATTCTAGTAAATCCAAAACTCGTCAGAAATTCATGAAACTTGGCATGCTATCATGGGGCGGCATCAACATGCCGTGGTAATTTTTGTCCCATTTGGGGCAGGTTTGGGGATATGCTTCTCACAAACCAGAGCCTCTCACAACAAGCGTGATGGTTTCGGTAGGGAACGTCCCAACTTTTGGGGACGAAATGATATCCATTGCCTCTTATTGCTTTCAATTTTTCTCGTGTCAACATAGAACAACGAGTGTTGTGTCAACTTTTGGAATTTTTTAGAGTTCGCTTGGACATTTTTATGCATTAATTGAGTTTTCAATGCATTTATGTGCATAATTCAAATTTGAACTACATGCACATGCTCTAATGCATATAAATTGGTTGAAAAATCAAATCTGTGTCCTTGGGTGCATGCTTAGGTCCCATGCAAGAAATGGGAATGAATGTCAAACACCAGGGCACGGTCACTCGGCCCCAAACATTGAGATACCTGGTTTTTAATATCTAGTAAATCCAAAACTCGTCAGAAATTCATGAAACTTGGCATGCTATCATGGGGCGGCATCAACATGCCGTGGTAATTTTTTGTCCCATTTGGGGCAGGTTTCGGGATATGCTTCTCACAAACCAGAGCCTCTCACAACAAGCGTGATGGTTTCGGTAGGGAACGTCCAAACTTTTGGGAACAAAATGATATCCATTGCCTCTTATTGCTTTCAAAATTTTCTCATGTCAACATAGAACAACAGGAGTGTTGTGTCAAATTTTGGAATTTTTCGAGTTCGTTTGGACATTTTTATACATTAATTGAGTTTTCAATGCATTTATGTGCATAATTCAAATTTGAACTACATGCACATGCTCCAGTGCATATAAATTGGTTGAAAAATCAAATCTGTGTCCTTGGGTGCATGCTTAGGTCCCATGCAAAATATGAGAATGAATGTCAAACACCCTGCCACCGTCACTCGGTCACAAACATGGAAATACCTGGTTTTTAAATTCTAGTAAATCCAAATCTCGTCTGAAATTCATGAAACTTGGCATGCTATCATGGAGCGGCATCAACATGCCGTGGTAATTTTTTTGTCCCATTTGGGGCATATTTGGGTATATGCTTCTCACAAAGCAGAGCTTCTCACAACAAGCATGATGGTATCGGTAGGGAACGCCCCACCTTTGGGGACGAAACAATATCCATTGCCTCTTATTGCTTTCAAATTTTTTCTCGTGTCAGCATAGAGCAATAGGAGTGTTGTGTTATTTTTTTGATTTTTCAGGGTCCGTTTGGACATTTTTATGCATTAACCGAGTTCTCAATGCATTTATGTGCATAATTCAAATTTGAACTACATGCACATGCTCCAGTGCATATAAATTGGTTGAAAAATCAAATCTTTGTCCTTGGGTGCATGCTTAGGTCCGATGCAAGAAATGGGAATGAATTTCAAACACCAGGCCACGGTTGATTGCCGGCAAAACGTTGAGATACTTTGTTTTTAAATTCTAGTAAATCCAAAACTCGTCTGAAATTCATGAAGCTTGGCATGCTCTAATGGAATGGCACCCAACATGCTGTGGTATTTTTTGTGTCCATTTGAGAGAAGGCGCACTCGAATAACAACCAACAAAGGCATTTTGAAAAAATAGCTACCACTTTACTATCTCAAACATTTGTATAATTCAAACCATGTGCGTTATGCTAACCATTCACGTGACGCCATGTGTCTTGGTTTTAATGGCTATAGGTTTTAATGGCTCTTGAGCGCAAACATTTTAGATATAACATCCATATGCAAAGTGAGAGCAGGATTTGTGCATCTCTTGAACACAAACAGTTCTTTTGGATGACCCGTGTGAACCACTTACAAATAATTTGGTGCGATTAGCATCCGTCATATTGGGTATGTTGCCATTTGTCAAACTAGAAAGATTGACATTTGTTGATCTAGTAGCATTGCCATTTGCCAACCTTGGCGATTTGTCAAAATATGAAGCTAAAATCACTAGCAGTATCTAATTTTGCAACTACGATGTGAATGCAACGCAGTTTGCACTCATATAAAGGCGCCTCTCCATTCCAATGCATCTACCACATCGTACGCACCTAAGCATTTGCCTAAGCACCTACACTAATAAGCGCAAAAGTGCTCACTCCAGACCCGTGGCGGTGATGCACGCGAGCGGCCAGCGGCTGTGCCAGATGGTCCACGACGCTGGCCTGTGGCATGATACTGTGGATGGCCGCCGTCGACGCCCGCTACGACTCTTAGTACGACTAGATGATCGTTTGCACCACCAACAGGTTCACCGTCGTCAAGAAGCTCGCAGATGACATCGCCGTACTCCTCCAGCCCGCGCGCCGGGCTCCTCATTGCCTGCCACCCTAATCAGCCTCCATGGTCGGAACCTCTTTCAAGCACTGGTGGCCCTGGGACTGCCCGCCGACGCCACGAAGAATGTCCACCTGGAGATCGCGCTCGCCGCGAGGCGCCTCACCCTGCAAGAAACCATAGACCTACACATCCATGTGTACGAGCGAATTGTGTACATAGGTATCTACGAGACTAGTGAGGACGCCACGACGTTGGCCTTCTTCAACCGGCTGGAAGCCTTGGATGCCTTAACTGAGAAACACCTTGACCTCGCCACAAAAGCCGCCGCTTCTTAGCCGCCGGACGGTGGCCCGGCGCATTGAGTTGAGGAGGAGGAGGTCGTACGTTGATGGATGCATTGTTCTTCTTGCCTCCTGTAACCACCACTGCGATCGCATCATCGTGGCCTTAATTCTTATTATGCTATTGCATTCTCATTCTAGTCAATACAGACATGTGCGATCCCTTTGCTTAATTATATGCATCACTGTAACTAATACTCCATCCGTCAATTTATAAGTTGTGCTGCCAGTGTATGGGGCCGGCGCACGATCACACACATCTTGTTAAGTTGAACCATTTATGTTCTCTTCCCTAATCGAAAATAGTTCATTCGACTGAACCGTATGCCGTATATCACACACACCTTGATCTGGCTGACCGTTTCTGTTGCTTTCCCTAATAGCAAACAGTTCATCAGAGCGAACCGTATGCCGTATATCGCACACGCATTAATATGGCTGCCCGTTTCTGTAATTCTGTCTAATCGCAAACAATTCGTGTGGATCAACCGTATGCCCTACTTCACACACGCAACTAAAATATGAACCGTGTTTGATGCATCCATCATCACAAACGTTTTGCACCTTTTTGACGGTTTTTTTACACCATCGTTTGCGATTATGACATCACACACAGTTTCGTCGAAGGGTCTCTGATCGTAGTGTCGCGTTAGCAGCATCCTGCAGTAGTGTTGGTTTGGCCAACTAGATTGATATTTCATACAGTGGGAGAGGTGCTTAGCTTTGGGTTCAATCTTGCGTGATTTCACCCAGTGACAAAGTAGGGGTAGCGAGACACGTATTGCATTGTTGCCATCGAGGATAAAAACATGGGGTTTTCATCATATTGCTTGAGTTAATTCCTCTACATCATGTCATCCTACTTAATGCGTTACTCTGTTCTTTATGAAGACGCCATAGGACGTCCCAATATAGCGTATCATGCCATGTACGAACGCTTAGCCAGCGTATCTATATGTTTTGAGACGGTCCATGGGGAGACGCTCCAAAGATGCTTTACTAAGTCGACTCTATGGTTTCCTAGAGATGAAATAACGCGTCTCTAACTTTGGAATATGATGTCTCTAAATGCAGTTTTTGTTGTAGTGGGTTTATTGTTTAATTATACCAAGTAAGACACTGGCCATGACCAATTTAAATGAATCTTTGAGTATAACTCACGAGAACTAGTGCAAAACATTGTTGACTCGTTGGGCCAGAGTCATGCCCTTGTTAGAGAAGGATTCCACAAAATATAGATTTATGATTTTGAGATCATTGAGAAGAAGGCGGGGTGGTGATCAAGGTCCCTATTGCAGCCCCCACCTGAAGGAGTTGCCAAAATAAATGCTGATGCAGCAGTAGGAAGAGAGGGAGAGCATGGAGCAGTAGCGGTAGTTTGCAGAGATCAAGGTGGCAAATTTTTGTGAGCTTCTGCGATCAATTTCAGATTTATCTCAGATCCGACCACGCTGGAAGCTCTAGCTGTTCGTGAAGGACAAGCAATTGCAGAATGTCTCTATGTCAATTAAACTCAACTTGCTCGGATTGCAAGATGGTGGTGAACTACATCAAGCAGAATTCAGCGGCTGAGCATGGTGCCATAGTACACGAAATAATAGATCACACATGGTGTTTTTCGGTTTGTAATATACCGTTCATGAGTCTAGGAGCTCGAACTTCGAGATTCACAATCTCGCTAAGCACGTTTTAACTCTCGAGTTTGGTAGGCATGCATAGTTAGGCCAACCAGGAGAGCTGCTATTTTTACCTGTAAACATTTTGGAGATTTGAATAAAGCATGGCAAGAGTGCGTCAAAAAAAATCTAAGTGTTATGCATCATGTTTTTAAGGAAAAGACCAGCAGAAGAAGCTAGAAAGCGGCGCTCAAAAAAGTGTATATCATCAAGTTTAGCAAGATCAATGTGTAGAATCGAACATATTGCTATAGCATAATTATGTACTACTTCCTCAAGTTTAATATTTTAAAATGATGAAGAACTCCATCTATACTAAAATCAATGAGCATTATCTTTCTAATTTTGATTGGCCGCAATTTATTTTGAGGGAGTTAACTTAAAATTAAGAGCAAACTCAATTTTCCTATTTCCATACCATAATCAAAAGTGATACGTGCATTTTGCATCACAAATTTCATAAGATATATAATCCACTTTCATGCATATTTGATCACCTTTACAGCATTTTACCTTGAGCTTATCTTCAGTTGCAAAGAATAACTAGAGAGAGTACCAAAAAAGATGCCAGAGGAAATAAAAGTTATGTGTAAAAAAATCACTTTTTGTGAGCGTGGAAAAATACATCAAAATAGATGAGGTCTTTATGGGTCAAAATAGACCCTCGGTCAGAAGTAGGAACCTGGGGGTGCCTGGTGCACCCAAGCACCCCATCTCGCAGAAGGTGCATGTGGTCAAGGTTCCCTAGGTAACCTCTCAGGGTTATATGCTTCTCTCCTGGCGCAAAAACTTCATTAGACTAGTTTTAGGAACTTTCTACTACCCCGGCCGAACAGAACCCTACTCCTCTTACCGAGCACTAATTTAAGATCTTGGATTGGAAGCCATTTCACCCTTTCTCCACCCAAATTAAGTTTGTCCGTGCATGTTGCATTCTTTATAACTGGATCTTAGAACGGGGTTTTGATGAATATGTGTCGGAGGAGGAGGATGTGACGACTGATGATGATGATGATGAGTTTGTCCATGGTGTGAAGACACATGGCAATGAACCTTGGAAGAACAAAAGGTAGGAGTGGACTGGCACAATGTGGGCTAACGTAGGCGACACGGATTTAAGGAAGAAGAAGGAAAAGACGAGGATGGTGAACTTTTAATTTGTAGTGTCATTTGTTAGTTGATAGGACGAACTGCCATTAGTTTAGTAGGTAGGACTGAAACATGTTAATTTGGTGTTGCCTATATAGTTTCAGTGTGGTAAAGTCACCAATACCGAGAATGAGTGACCACAATATTAGGCCAGAGCGACCAAATGCCATGTTATTACATCTCCACATTCATAACCCTTAAGTGATGCTAACCAAACAATATGTATCAAATGACCTTGTGATACAATGCATGCAATCAAACAAATTGCAAAACATAATTTAGAGTTTGTATTACCTCAACCAGGCCATAAATGCAAGGGGGTCAAAATGGTTGCAGGCAACTAAATATGTTCATATTCCTTTAGAGAATGAGCAACAAATCTTGAGAATGAAAATGCATCACAGACGCCTCGTAGTCTACATGAATATCATCTCCTATCAAACAAGGAACCCTTAGAAACTCTGAAATAACAGCAAGAAAATATGACCGCTTATGACAAGTCTAAGACACATTGAACCTACCCATCTGAATTATTGCCATGCAACCGGTGAAAAGGCCCTGGTAGTATTAACTGCACGACCGGATATTCAAGAAAACATTATACTAAACAAGGGCAAGATGGGGGGTCGCTCGCCGGTGACACGGATGCCGAGTACGAATTGGCAAAGGTTTGCTCGGGAGACAACAATGTCATTCTCGGAATCGGGAAACTCCAGGAGGCCGGCCGCACGCGTGCACGGTACCATGGCCATATAAGGGCGAGGGTGCGCCGCTCCAGTCTCGATCCATCGCCGCACAGCCTTGCTAGAGCCTAGAGACATCGATCGATCAATTGCAATCAGGTCGGCCGCCACCTTTCGGTCGTCGAAGTCGGTCTCCGGCCAGCCCGCCAGCATGTTCTGCCTGCTCGCGTCTCCCGGCCCGCTCCACCGCGCGCTGCTCCTGCCCGAGTCCGAGCCGCCGAGCACAGCAAGCTACAGGGCGGCCGCCGTTGGCCTGCCACGTCGCAGTAGATATCCCCGATGGTTACGTCGACGTCGACGATTCGGACGTCTGCGAATCAGACACGACGCAGCACATAAGCCCCGTTCGTAGGCTGCTCGCGAAGGCTGCGTTGGTTGCGTACACGGCGTTCGCCGCACCCGCCTTTCTGGGGACAGCGGCCAGGCGGAGCAGCAACTGGCTCCAGGTGCTGCTGGTTGTGGTGCTTGTGGTGCTCACTTTCCTGTCGCTTTTCATGGCCACGTTATGCGCCTCGGAAGACGAGGACAGGGAGAGGGAGGAGCAAGGGAACGATGGCCTCGACGTCGGCGCGGATTCGTATGATGATTTACTGGCTCCGACAAGTGTGGAATAATGTGAAGACGTAGTCAGGCACAAGACATTTCTTTAGAGAACTTGTTGACATGACAACCAATTTATTCGGCGGTGTGTCTTCGGCTCACTCGAGTGCTTGGAGTTGTTGGTAGAAGGTTCATAGATTTAGCTGTAATTTTTGTTGTTTTAAATTGGTTATGAATAGATTGAAAGTTTTTTAGAAGAAGATATGAAATGTTGTAATAATACATGTTGGCAATGTAAATTTCTGCGAAAAAACCCCGTATTATTCAGGAGTTCCAAGTGGATGAATGCTCTGCTCCTAACCTGTCGAACACCTTGATTTGATCTGGCTTCCCTTAATTAACCACCTCGGTTGTTAACCGCCGTAATGATAGTATTTAGGGCTAAATGCGGCTTGCGTAGGATTTGACCCCGGCACGAGGGAATCAGAAATTCAGAAACCATAGCTCAAACCAAAAATAATCATAATCAGAAAGCGTGCATTGGTCCTCGCGATGCCGACCCTGGATCGGAGGCTGCTCGCGTTGAGGGACTCTGACACGAAGGACGGCAATGGCAATAGCGAAACAGCGGACATCCTTGTCGAGGACACACGGTATGACGACTTGACCGCCAGCCTCGTGGGACGATATATATGTGTCCTTAGCATTTTGAGGGGTCCACATTCCTAATCCATGCCATGTCAATCATTGAAATTTCTGAATTGATCATCTTGAAAGAGCATTAGTTCAGTAAGTTATATATTGTCAGGAATTACCAAAGCCACGCAGGGATAGTTGCACTTTTCAATCACGCCTTTGCAAAGTTGATCTCTCAGATCATAAAAACGAGGAATAATTTTCCTGATTATCGTATAAAGTCTATTCAAATGGACAACACCAGGGAATTTACTTCAAAGGCGTTTGATGATTATTGCATGGCAATGGGAATCAAAGTTAAGCACTCGGTACCGCATGTTCATACACAAAATGAACTTGCCGAGGCATTGATTAAAAGAATTAAATTCATTGCCCGACTGCACCTTTAGGGTTGTAATTTACCAACTACATGTTGGGGCTGTGCGGTGTTACACGCGGCCAATCTCATCAAATTTAGACCGTCGGCCTACAACATCCACTCTCCTGTTCAGCTTGCACAAGGGTCGGCACCGAAAATTTCCCACCTTCGTAGGTTCGGTTGCCAGGTATATGTACCAATACCACCACCTTAGCGGTCGGCGATGGGCCCGCTCCGTAAGTCGGGGATATACGTTGGTTATGAGACTGTGTCCATAATCAGGTATCTGGACCCCATGACAGGTGACTGTCACACGGCTCATTTTGTTGATTGCATTTTTGACGAGGATTTTTTCCCGACTTTAGGGGGAGAGAATCAACCCCTTGATGCTAAAAGTCGAGAAATCACGTGGCAAGCCACGGGAATCCACGCTCATGACCCGCGCACTGCTGAGACTGAGAGAGAAGTCTAAAAGATAATAGATTTGCAGTCATTAGCAAATCAACTGCCTGACCACTTTAGTGACTTAAAGACTGTGAGAAAATCACATGTGCACGCGCGCAATGCACCGGAAAAGGGTTGAAATACCAAGAAAAATGATGGTATACCTGCTCCCGTCCAAAGGCCTAAAAGGACGAGAGATCCGGCTTCTGAAATCCCAAGTACTCGGGGACGCCCGATGAAAAAGGATAAGAGAGATTTATTACATCCTGTCACCAAAGTACCCCAAATCAAAACGGGGAGCCAGTCGAGACCTCGCACAAGTACGGAAAATTCAGTGCATGAAATTCCGGACTTAAACTTTCCCATAGGGGAACACCCAGCGGAGATGTGAGCGCACACATCGACACGGGAAATCTAAATGACCTTGCTCCCATAATGGGAAATTTGGTAGAGCAAGTGTTTGCGCCGGATGTGCTCCATGACGAAATGGCCATAAATTATATTTATACGGGGGAGTCCCTGAACCGAGCAACGGTGATTGTCGACATTAACTTTGCTATGAAAATTGCCTCAATCATAGATCTTCACCCTGAGCCTAACACGCTCGCTGATTGCAAGAAAAGGTTGGATTGGAAAGATTGGCAGCAGGCAATTACCGCCGAATTATTATCTGTCAGCAAAAGGAAGGTGTTCGGAGCAGTTTGTCAAACTCCTCCCCACATTCGCCCTGTTGGCTATAGGTGAGTTTTTGTTCAAAAAAGAGATAAAAATAATAAGGTAGTACGGTACAAAGAAGGGCTCGTCGCTCAAGGGTTCACTCAACGACCAGGTGTCGATTTTGAGGAGACTTATTCCCCGGTCATGGATGGAGTTACCTTTAGATACTTGATCTCAATGGTAGTAAACATGGGCTTGAAAATGAAACTAATGGATGTTGGCAATGCTTACCTGTATGGTAACTTGGATTCGAACATACACATGAAGGTTTCAGAAGGTATCCCTGTTCCGAACCATGATATAGCAAATAGGGGTCTATATAGTGTTCAACTTCAAAAGGCACTTTACGGACTCAGACAGTCTGGTAGAATGTGGAAATCTCTTAAGCATTTTCCTTCATCAGAAGGGCTACACGAGGAATAAAGATTGCCCATGTGTTTTCATACGGCGGTCCCAAGATGGATTCTGTATAATCTCGGTGTACGTGGAAGATCTAAACATAATCAGTATGCCTGAGGATATTGAGGAAGCGAGTTCCTACCTGATGTCGGAATTAGAGATGAAGGATTTGGGTAAAACCAAGTTCTGTCTAGGTCTGCAACTTGAACATTCCCCCTGGATTCAGTCGACCTACACCCAGAAGGTGTTGGAAAGATTTGGATTTGATAAGGCATATCCTTCTAAGACCCCGATGGTCGGGAGATCTTTACAGCCAGACAAGAAGCCGTTCAGGCCAAAGGAAGAGGGGGAGGAAACTCTGGGACCATAGGTTCCTTACCTGAGTGCAGTTGGAGCACTCATGTACCTCGCAAACTGTACACGACGAGACATTGCGTCCGCCGTCAGTTTGCTTGCTAGGTACAGTTCTGAACCTACCAAGAGACATTGGAAAGGTGTCAAGGACGTCTTCCGTTACCTGCAAGGGACCAAAGATATTGGCCTGTTTTACAAAAGGAATCAAGAACTATCTATTATAGGCTACGCCGATGCTGGGTTCCTATCGGACCCGCATGATTGCAAATCACAGACCGGATATGTTTTCCTTTGTGGTGGAACTGTGTTTTCCTGGAAATCGTCCAAACAAACTCTTGTGTCAACTTCCACGAACCACTCAGAAATCATGGCACTATTCGAAGCGTCAAAAGAATGTGTATCGTTTCGGCGGATGATCAGCCACATTCAGTAGACATGTGGGCTGAACACCGTACAAACCCCCACCATTATCTATGAAGACAATGCTGCTTGTGTTGCACAAGTTCAGATGGGTTATGTGGAGAGTAACCTCACAAAGCATATTAGTCCCAAGTTCTTTCATGCACATGAGCTGCAGCAGTTGAACGAGGTGAGAGTTTTGCATACTAAGTCCTTTGACAATCTTGCTGATATGTTCACTAAATCATTACCGGCATCAACCTTAGAGAGGTGTGTGCGTGGAATCGGTATTATGAGATTTAGAGAGATGCAAGGTTCAGGAGGAGAAACTTCACAAACTCGTCGTTAAAATCTCGATCCTGATGATCGAGTACTCAAGTTGATGGTTGAGTGGATTGTACTCTTTTTCCCTTGAGTGAGTTTTCCTGATGTTTCTCACACGAGGTTTTTGACGAGGCAATTCGTGCAATACAACAACGTATACTGTGTGCTCTTTCTCCATATTTTTTCCCACTGACTTTTTCAGAGTTTTGAGGCATGGATATACGTATAATTACCCAAGGGGGAGTGTTGGGAAACCGGGTCCACCACGAAGGGTGGCGGCGGCTACGTGCAATGCGCATGGGATAGCCCCTTCTGGTTCCACACTTATGTTAAGTGGGTACTTATCTCTTGACCCCTACCCCTATATAAAGAGACGAGGAGCAATCATTGTAACAGTTGATCATTGATTAATCGAGAAAGCTAAGTTTCCGCCGACTGCTCGTTAGGGATAGGCATGCACGATTCCCACATGCGTACATTCTAAATCCCGCGACGTTGACTCGTTTTTTTTCAAAAAATTAGCGGCAACAGGAATCAAACCCCGCACCTGCAGCTTCGCTACTGACTTTGACTATACGTGGTGACCATCTCAGCCAACCGGATGTTTTGTTTAAAAGTGGGCTAATTCTATAGATATGTGATTACCGCGAGTAGGCCACTGCTATAGTGCAGCCCTCCATTTGCCTTTTTTTCTGTTAGGAATTGGTAATACTCGGATTTTGTTTTATTTCCATAGAGAATGCATTTTTGGTTTTTCTTCCACTCATGAATCATTTGTGGTTCACTTCTTGATGGAAGTAGGCATCCCCACGAGCACTCCGATGATGCCGAGAACGACATTGGTGGTGGGATCAAAGAGGATTCTAAATGAGATGCCCTTGGACAGGTGGGAGATGTTGGCAAAGGAAAGGTGTCGCGTCGTGTTATGGTAGAATCCAAGCAAATCTTCGTAGTAATTTGGTGAGAGAGGGGTCATCATAGGAGGGAAGACTATATGTAGTTCCAACATAACAATTATGTAGTCACCGGGTTGCAGTTATCAACATGGTTATTTTTATAGTTACCAAGTTGTATATGTTATAGAAACATGATTATTGTAGACAGACTTACCCATTATTTGGTTTACAAAAAATCGTTGAAGACATTCCTCGGCAACTACTGTATAAATAGCATGATAATATAGGCTCCTGGACCTGATAATTTAGATGCAAACACCATGATAATTTTGACCCGTGAGAAAAAGTTGTTGAAAACATACCACCGGTAACTTAAAAGTAATAGCATGGTAAGATACGGCCCTAACCTGATAATTTAGGTACAAACACCACGATAGCTTTGACCCATGGAAAAAAGTTGTTGAAATTAAAACATACCGCTGATAACTTCTAAGTAATAGCATGGTAATATACGCCCTCGGACCTGATAACTCAGGTACAAACACCACGATAATTTTGACCCGGAGAAAAAGATATTAAAAACATACAACCAATAGCTTTTTGTGTAAGTAGCATGATAATATAGGCTTCCGGAGCTGATAACTTAGATACATACACCACAATAACTTTGATCCGTGGAAATAAGTTGTTGAAAACATACCACCGATAACTTATGTGTAAAAGCGTGATAATATACGCTTCCGGACCTGATAACTCAGGTACAAAAACCACGATAACTTATGACATGTGAAAAAAAGTTATTGAAAACATACTCTATAAATAACATGGTAACACATGCTCCCAGATCTGATAAATTATGTACAAACACTACGATAACTTTTGACTCATGGAAAAAAGTTATTGAAAAACATACTCTGTAAATAACATGGTAACACTGGCTCCCGGACCTGATAACTTATGTACAAACACGACGATATTTTTGACCCGTGAAAAAAGTTGTTGAAAATATACGCACAACTAAGTTGATAACTTACTTAATTCAGGTGTGATAACTTTTGACAGGGAAGGGGAGGGACTTGTTGAAAAACACCCTTCGGTAATTTGTGTGTGAATAGCATGGTAATATACACACAACAGAGTTGATAACTTAGTTAGTCTAGGCCTGATGACCTTTTGACCGAAAGAAGTTGTCAAAACATATCAACTTGAGATCTAGTTTCGAAGGCCTTGTCGCAATGTTTTTTTTTATGTGAAAATGATTTTTGTATCAAAGCGCTGTTTGAGTTACAAAATATTTTAATATTTTTAAATTTACAGGTAAAAGTTACCACAATGTACTTTAGAAAGAAAATTACCACTATGTTGTATATACTAACAAAGCAGCTAACTATCTAGAAAAATAAAACAACAGAAAATACAAAAGGGAAGCAAAAAAGGTAAAAAAGAAAAGAAAGAAAATGGTTTATCTTTCTCATGGTCGCGTCATCGTGGAGGTATAAATATTACCCAACCTAATTATAGCCAGAATTTAAGCTAGTTCAGTTGGTTGCGAACAGCTATGGCGAACCATAGGTAGTTGGTTCGACTCCCACTTCGTATAAGTTTTTTTACCACGCCAGAAAAAAAAATGAGAGAAGGGAGGGGAACGAAGCGGGAAGCGGGAGAAGCGAATCGAAGGAGATTGACATGATTGTGCGGATCTGTCGCTAACGACCAGTCAACTGGTTATTAGCACAGTCCTTGATTAATAAAGATAGTCTCTTTCATACTTCCTTGTGTTCATCTACTTTTACGTGTTCGACTATTTCATCTATGACGCTCGTTCTCGCTTCACAACCTCAGACCGGACTCGCCGGCGGAGTTGCGAAACAGTATTAACTGCACGACCTTCAAGAAAACATTATAAACAAGGGCAAGATGGGGAAACGGCTCGCCGGTCAGACGGACGCCGAGTCCGAATTGGCAAAGGTTCGTTTCGCCTTGCTCGTCCCAACCCTCGAGACAACAATGGCATTCAGTTTCGAACTCGGGAAACTCGGCCACACGCGTGCACGGTACTATGGCCATATATATAAGGGCAAGAGTGCGCCGCTCCAGGCACGATCCATCGCTGCACACGCACAGCCTAGCTAGAGACGTCGATCAATCAATTGCAATCAGGTCGGACGCCACCTTTCAGTCATCGAAGTCGATCTCCGGCCAGCCGCCAGCATGTTCTGCCTGCTCGTGTCTCCGGAGCCACTCCGCCGCGCGCTGCTCCTGTCCGAGTCCGAGCCGCCGAGCCCAACAAGCTACCCGCCGCAGGACCGTCTACCCCGCCGCTGGCCGTTTCTCGCCACCTCGCAGTGGATATCCCCGATGGTTACGTCTACGTCGATGATTCGGACTTCTGCAACCAGAGACGACGACGCAGCACATAAGCCCCGTTCGTAGGGTGCTGGCGAAGGCGGCGTTGGTTGCATACACGGCGTTTGCCGCACCCGCCTTTCTGGGGACAGCGGCCAGGCGGAGCAGCAACTGGTTCCAGATGCTGCTGGTTGTGGTGCTGGTGCTGCTCACCTTCCTGTCGCTTTTCATGGCCACGTTGTGCGCCTTGGAAGACGAGGACAGGGAGAGGGAAGAGCAAGGGGATGACGGCCTCGACGTCGGCGCGGATTCGTAGGATGATTTACTGGCTCCGACAAGTGTGGAACAATGTGAAGACGTAGTTAGGCACAAAACATTTCTTTAGAGAACTTGTTGGCGTGACAACCAATTTATACTGCAGTGTGGCTTTCCTCAAGTGTTTGTACTCATGGATAGGTGATACGCAGATTCATTTGTAATATTTTCTTATCTTAGTGTTCTGTATACTATCATGATTAATTATAAATAGATTGAAAGTTTTTTTCGGAAAAAGATATGAGATGCCGATGCGATAGTAACAATACATGTTGCCACTGTATATTTCTGCGGAGAAAAATCCGTATTAGTATTCTCGTATTCCAAATTGATAAATCATATGCTCCTAGCCTGTCGAACACCTTGATTTGATCTGGCTTCCCTTAATTAACCCCCTCGGTTGTTAACCGCCCTAATGATAGTATTTAGGGCTAAATGCGGCTTGCGTAGGATTTGACCCTGGCAAGAGGGAATCAGAAATTCAGAAACCACAGCTCAAACCAAAAAAAATTAATTAATCAGAAAGCGTGCGTTGGCCCTCGCGATGCCGACCCTGGACCGGAGGCTGCTCGCGGCGAGCGACTCTGACACGAAGGACGGCAATGGTGATAGCGGAACGGCGGACATCCTCGTCGAGGACACACGGTATGACGACTTGACCGCCAGCCTCGTGGACGACATGCTCGTCCCGGGGTCCTCGTCTTCGCCATCGGGGACAAGGAGGAAAGGTGCGGCAAAGGAAGGAGTCGAGAACGAGAGGAAGAAGGTGCGGAGTGTCAAGGATTTTTGACAAAGGAGTCGAAATGAGCAGAGGCGGGTTGGAACTGAAAACCCTCCATTTTCCCTCCTTTCATAGACGACCGGAATCGAAGCGCCAGCCCACAGAGGCAAAATACATATCTGTCCTTTCCAATGGTTTCCTTTTTCACATAGAGTTGGCGCGAGAGCCGCGGCGGCATCACCGCTACGCCCCAAGGATCACGAGGTGCTCAACAAGAATCCTTCTGGCGATTCAGCTCCATTCCGAAGCACGAGAGACCTTCGAACCCGAGGCCTCCCGCAGTATCGCGTGTGGACATTGGGCTGGAGTCCATCCTCCCTGCAAGAGAAGGCCGAAGGCAAAACCTGTGGAAATATGAGTGCCCGCCAAAGGCCCCAGAGATCTCACTGCAACCTCAGCCAGGCTCAGGGGCTACTAACGGTACCATGTACCGCCATGTACCGGGGGAGGCTCTCTCAGAGGAGCTCAGCCTCGGTGTGAGTTGGGAGGCCCACCTGGCCCAACTTAGAGGAGAAACCCTAAGGAGTGCCAGAGGCCTTCGTGTTCACCAAGACTAAGGATGACAGCGCCCAGATCACACCTCCAGTCATGTAAACCCTAGACCTCCCTGTCTATATAAAGGGAGATCGGGCGAATCCCAAGGGGCATCTATTCTTAGATAGACAAAATCTCGGTAGCAATCTCATACACCATTGTAACCCCTCGCACGAGGTATCCATCGACCATGAATAACAAAAACAAGCAGGATGTAGGGTATTACTCTCCGGAGTCCCATACCTGGATAAACCCTGTGTGCGACCTCCGATCCAAGATATCCAGCTGCGTTCGGACCCCTACTGAGGGATCTGACGGTATTTTGCACCGTCAATAAGACCCAGGCTGAGATCCACCAAGGAGATAAATGCCATGGACTCCGATTCTGTAGGTGCAGTGATCCATCTTGTGGTTGATGGCACAGATCAGGAGGTCAAACTCTGATTTTGTAGGTGCAGTGATCCATCTTGTGATTGATGGCGCCGATACTCCATAGGCCTAAGAACTCCATAAGAAAGACATGAAGGTGAAGGAGTTGGGATCAGAATCTAGAGCAAATGCCATGTTGAGTTGTTGATCTCATATGTGACGCACGAGGGTTCTCGTGATGTATATCAACCATATAAGGACTATGCTGGCGACCTAAACCATAGCCGCCGCCCCATCTACCCCCTCCCTCTCGCTGCCGACAGGTTACATGCATCGCCATGAAAATCCCTTGAGGCGCTAGCGTCGGCGGGGGAGGTCTTGATCACACGCGGTGTTGGGGAACGTAATATTTCAAAAAAAAATCCTACGATCACGCAAGATCTATCTAGGAGAAGCATAGCAACGAGTGGGGAGAGTGTGTCCACGTACCCTTGTGGACCAAAAGCGGAAGCGTTAAGCAACACGGTTGATGTAGTCGAACGTCTTCGCGATCCAACCGATCAAGTACTGACCATGGCACCTCCGTGATCTGCACATGTACAGCTCGGTGACGTCCCTCAAACTCTTGATCCAGCTGAGGCCGAGGATAGTTTTGTCAGCACGACGGCGTGGTGACGGTGATGATGAAGTTACCGGCGCAGCGCTTCACCTAAGCAATGCAACGATATGACCGAGGTGTGTTTCTGTGGAGGGGGGAACCGCACATGGCTAAGATAAACTTTGGTGTGCCTTTGGGGTGCCCCATGTCGTGGTTCTAAGACTGACAGTAGAATGGGGGTAGGTATGAGGAGGCAAGATCCTAGCTATGGTGAAGTTGTACACACAAGATTTACGAGTTCAGGCCCTTCACAGTGGAAGTAACAGCCCTACGTCTCGGTGCTCGGGAGCTCGATCGATTGGATTATATGTGTGGAGTAACAGGGGTGCGAACCCTTGTGCCTGAGGAGGAGGGTGGCTTATATAGAGTTTACCAGACCCCTCCGGCCCTAAGTTACACAGGGTTCAATGTACATAAAGATAGGAACGTTACTGGTAACGCCAGCATTAAAGTTACATAAATGACCATTAAGACTACGGAGTGAACGCCCGACCGTTGTCATTCAGAGTGACTTTAGACCTTCTGTTCTCCGAGTGGATTCTGGTATGGTCGAATGGAATTGGGATATCCGAGTGAACACTCAGTCGAGTGGGTTGAGTCCTGTGGTGATTCCAGTCGGTAGAATCTGTTGTCCTTTGAATGTCTTTGACTGTAGGGCAGTGTCCTTGGGTAGGGTACTTAGATCAGGTCTATTACCCTACCCTAGGTATATGTCATCGTCATTAGCCCCCGAATGGTTCTGGGTCCGAGTGGAATTGAAGTTGAAGATGATTCCGCCTCAACTTTCCTGCTTCAGAGGCATTTTACTTAGATTGGTGAATCATGCAAAAAGTCTCAACTTCATTTTCAGTCGCCTTGAGCCATTCAGAAGTTGTCGAGTGAACTTTCGTCAATAAGCTTCGAGTGATTGACAAGGTATAAAATCTTCGGTCTGACAGATTGCTCTGCTGCTCCCGGATCTTGCGGGATTCGAAATTTTGGGAAGCACGCGGGACGGAGGAGGCCGCAATGATTGGAGTGGATTAGGCAGGGACACCTCGATCTCTGCGCCACCTTTTTCACCATGTACCGCGCGCGACTATTGCGGGATTTGACAGGATTACCTGGGCCCACAAGTCAGCCACTCGGGAGAAGGCCTTATATAAAGTGTTGTGGCTGGGGTTTTCTGCACAGTGCATCCCATTCTCTCCCTTCTTCCTCTGTTTCTCCATCAAATCCACTTCCTCCATTGGCGCCGCTGCTCTGCTCGAGCTCCGCCCACCGAAATGGGGAAGGAGAAGACGGCGGCTCTGGAGCACGCGAAGAAGGCGAAGGGGAAGAAGACCAGCCGGGGTGGGTCTTCGTCGCGATCTGGCCTGCCGCCCGGCTGGATCCAGGGCGACTGGATCCGATCGACGATCCAGCAAGAGGACGTGGAGAATTTGGTCGAGGGGGGCCTCATCTCCCACGGGTCTTGGCGGCTCCCAAAGGACGAAACTGAGCCGTGGCCGCAGGAGGGTGAGTGCGTCCTTCTCGCCACTCATGTTGACCGCGGTTTTTCTCTGCCTCCCCATCCTTTCTTCCGAGGCTTTTTGAACTTCTTTGGAGCTCAACTTCACCACTTTTCCCCCAACACCATCACGTATCTTGCCGCATATGTGTCCATGTGTAGAATTTTCTGGGGTGTCGACCGCACTGGGGTCTCTTCAAACACATTTTCACCTGTCGTTCTCAGTCGGTCAAAAAAGCCAACCCGAGTGATGAGAGGACGCACGTGATCCAGATGTGCGGGGTTCTTGGTATCCAAATGAGGAGTAAAAGCACCTTCCCAGCTATGATACTTCCAGAGTCTATTAGAGGGTGGTAGTCGACCTGGTTCTACTGCAAAGACCAGCCAACTCCGGGTCAGTCGACTGGGCTTCCCCCCTTTTCCATGGCTCGAGTCGAGAAGCCCTCTTCCTTGAAAGCGACTCCGGCGGAGAAAGCTGAGGTGAAGACGTCGGTCGAGCGAGTGGTCCACCTTGTCCGCGACGGCGTGACTGGCATGGATCTGTTAGAGGTCTTTCTCAGTCGACGTATCCAACCGCTTCAAGCCCGTGATCATCCGATGTGGCTGTATTTGGGCATTGACGACTCCACTCGGATTCACCCGGAAGAAGTTGATGAGGCTACGGTGGCACAGTGGCTACAGGGCATCACCGACAACAAGGATAACCCCAGAGGGTCCAGGAGGATTCCTCCACTCGACAAATCTTATGAACCAGACAAGGTCCGACTCTGAATTTGCGAGTGTCTTCTTGATCTATCGTGTATTTTTTCTTGTCAACTGACTGTTATCTGTTCAACTTGTTGCCTTGCAGCCCTTCACTGAGATGTATTCAATGCCTAAAAACGGAGAGCAGGTGCAGGAGCAGGAAGGAGAGGTGAGCGGAGAGGAAAGCACCGACTGGCAGTCTGACGGAGGGGAGGAGGAGGAGAGTGACGACCCGAGCGATGGTGAAGAGGTCGATTCTCCTCCTCGCACGGAAAGGCGATCCAAGCATACCCATGACCCAGCCAGCATCCGAGGGAAAGCAACTGTGCAGACGGGTCAGTCTTCAAAGCGCACTCGGATGGCTTCTCCTGTGCCGACTGAGAAGGCTCCAAAGAAGCTCAAAGTTGTGCCGCAAAAACCTCGGAAGGCCTTGCCCAAGATCAAAGTGGCTGTACATTTTGCTTCTGGGTAATCCTAGAACTTGACTTCTCAATTTGACACGACTTACTCTTTGGTCGACTCATTTATCTGTTCTGACCAAATGGTTTTTGAATCTGTAGTGCCGCTACTTCTGGGACTTTCTGCTTACAGAAATGATGACGAGGAAATGGAAGACGCAGTCACTTCTAATCCGGGTATGACTCTTGCAGTTATGTTTTTTACTTTCTCGGCCATTTTGTTGGCCGACTGAACTTTAGCGATAAATTCTTTTGCAGCTCCTGCCAATGTCATTGATCTTCCAGACGATGACGAGGATGTGCCGCTGAGGCCCATGGGAAGGAGGAGCAGGAAAACACCAACTAGTAAGACGCCTCAGTCGATGCCAGTGACGGAACCGGTGATCCAGGAGACCGGCGATGCCACTCGGGCTTCTGTGACTTTCGTCGTACCATTGTCGAGTGCCCAACCCTCAGCGTCGACTGCACAGAATCCAGCTGAACAACCGTCTTTGCTCTTCACTGCGCATCACGTCCCAGAGGACCAAGTGGGCGCTGCCAAGGAAGCTATACGCCAGGAAGGCATCATGATGGAGCAGATGAAAGTGGTTCTGGAGGCCAGTCAAGCTGCTTATGACGCCAGCTCAGCTCTCCAGACCAACGTCCAGGTTGGTTGATTTCCGACTGATCCTTTAGCTTGTCGCTTGTTCTGTTAGGATATGCTACCTGAAAAATTTTCTCGTGCATCTATGTGTCAGTCTGTACTTTTGCATCCGTACACACACTGGGTGTTTTCTCGATCGAATCGGCCAGGTTATGTTGATTGTAGCTTTAGACTAGTGGGTGCATGAAGAGTGCACCCACTGGGTGTAGTCCCCGATGTGACGCCCGGGTATTTAAGCTACAGTAATCCCCACTAATGATGCCACGTCATCTCGGTTACTGTGGTTAAACTCGCGTTAGTTCGGAACCTAGTTCGGATTTCAAATTCAAAATCGAGCGAACAATAAAAGTTTTTAAATATTAAAACTAAAATGTTCGGGTGGTTCCAAATAATTCATAAGTAATTATGGTGGAGGAACCACACTTTTATAAAAGGCATAAATACTCTAAAATGTTTTGAATAGTAGCAAAACAATTAGTTGAATTTTTTACAATAAATAAAATATTAAACTATTTTATTTAGTTACCCAAATTAATGTGGCAGTAGTATGTATAAGCAATACCAATTTAGGAACCATTGGTGTATTTTGTAAGACTAAAATAAAAGAAAACTAGACATAAAACAGAAAAAAGAAAAGTAAAAAGAAAAGGCAAAGCAAAAAACAAAAGGAAAGAAAGAAGCCCCCCATCGGACTTGCCAAAGAGGCCGCCCCACGCCCACGGCCCACCCGCCGCCCAACCTATAGGCCACCCACACCCCTGTAAACCCTAACCCCCACTCCCACTTGCCCCACCTCTCGCCCCACGCCTCCCGATCCAGATTTGGATCGGGACGAACCCCGCCACTCGCCTCGATCCTCCTCCGCTCCTCGCTGATCCGACACACCATGCTAAGGTGCCCGCCCGCTGCCTCTCCCGGCGATCGCGCCTTACCTCGCCACTCGCCGAAGCGCCTCCTCTCCCTTGCGCGACGCTCACGAAATCATACCACGCCTCGCGCCGACCGTGCCACCGACCGATCGCCCCCCTCGCCGTCGGCCAGACAAACTTGCCGGACTGCCGTCGTCCCGCCCTCCCTCAACGGCCTTCACCGACCCTCGTCGCCACGGACCGCCCGACCCCATCACAGCGAGCCGCGGACGCCTCGCCTTCCCCACGCCGGCTTCCCCAAGCCTCGCCGCCTCTCCCATCAACGCTGGTGAGGCGCCATCGCCTCCGTGATCCCTCATCCCTTCCTCTCCCCCTCCCGCCAGAGGACGCCACCAGCCTCCCCGCCTTGGCGACCGCCGAGTTCGCCGCCCGCCATCGCCTCCCGCAGGCCACGCTGAGCCTCGCCTCGCTCCGACCAAGGCCTCAGCGCCTCAGCCTCGCCAGCCCCCTTCATGCTGCTCCGCGCCAGAGTCGGCCATGGCTCGCCATTGTCAGCAGCGTGGCCGGGCGGGCTGGTGCCCGCCGCCTGAGACAGCTGGTGCGCCAGCCCACAGCCTTGCTTGGGTGGCGCTTGCACCCAAGACTCCCGGCGCCCGTTAAGGCCCCACAGGGCATCACTGGGGCCCGCCTCAAGCTAAATAATAATAATAATATATAATTAATAATAATAATAGTAATAGTTAATTAATTAATTAATTAATTAGTTAAGTTAATTAATCCTAGTTAATTAATCTAATTAACTAGTTATTGTAATTAGATAGTAATTAAATTAGTTAACCCTAATAGACTAATCTATCAATGACGAACGGGACCCACATGTCAGGGTTGACTTAGTCAACCCTGTTGACTGCTGACGTCAGCATGACATCATGCTGACGTCATAAATAAATTTTCGAATTAATTAATTAATTAATTAATTAAATTTCAGAAATTATTAAAATCTTTTAAAATCATATCTTTTAACCGTAACTCGATTAAAATATTTTCAACATGAAAGTTGCTCGTAACGACGAGACGAATCCGGACACGCAGTCCGCTCGTCCGCCACACACCCCTAACCTATCGAACCTGCAAACTTTCCTCTCGGTTCATCTGTCGACAGACGTCCGAACCGGAAAACTTTCCTGATGTTTCCCCTTCGCCAAGATCACCTAGCGCCATGCTTAAAACACGCCTAGCTCGCTTTGTTGTCCCGTTATGCACTTGCCTCCTATGTATTTACTGTTCTTCCCCTCTTCTCTCCGGAGACCCCGAGACCGATCTTGATGTCCTCGTGATCGACTACGCCACCGACGACCCTCTCTCTTGCCGAGCAACCAGCAAGCCCCGATCACCAGATATCACCTACTCTTCTATATCGCTTGCATTAGAGTAGTGTAGCATGTTACCGTTTTCGATACTCCTACACCGCTGCATAGCCTATCCTTGTTACTTCATTGTTACCTTACCGCAATCCTATATGCTTAGTATAGGTTGCTAGTACTTTCATCTGTGGCCCTACATCCTTGTCCGTCTGCCGTGCTATATTATCGGGCCGTGATCACTCGGGAGGTGATCACGGTATATACTATATACTTTACACTATTACATTACCGTGGTACTGCTCGAGATGGGGGCTGAAAGGACGGGTGGCTCCATCCCGTAGAGGTGGGCTGGGTTCCCGACGGCACCCGATCGTTACTTTGTGGCGGAGCGATGTGGCAGGTTGAGACCGCTTAGGAGAGAGGTGGGCCTGGCCCTGTTCGGGCGTCATGATACTTAACACGCTTAACGAGGTATTGGTATTTGATCTGAGTTGGCTACGAGCTTATACGCACTAACCATCTACGCGGAGTAGTTATGGGTATCCCGCGTCGTGGTATCACCGGCACTTCAGACGTCGGCGACGAGCGGCCTTGGCCGGATTGGACCGAACGCTCGATGGGCTAGGTCCGCTCGGCCACAGACGCAACGCAGTGTGCTTTCGTAGGCGATGGGCCTGCACTGCGCGCTTAGGGTTAGACCGGCGTGTTGGCCTCTCTGTCGTGCCTAGGTGGGGCTGCGACGTGTTGATCTTCCGCGGCCGGGCATGACCCCGGAAAGTGTGTCCGGCCAAATGGGATCAAGCGTGCTGGGTAAGATGGTGCACCCCTGCAGGGAAGTTAATCTATTCGGATAGCCGTGATCTTCGATAACAGGACGACTTGGAGTTGTACCTTGAGCTTATGACAACTAGAACCGGATACTTGATAAAACACACCCTTCCAAGTGCCAGATACAACCGGTGGTCGCCTCGCTCGGGGTTATGAGCAGGGATTGCCGGTAGGATTATTGCTATATGATGTTACTTGGAGGACTTCCGTTGTCCTCTTCTGTCATTGCAAGACCGGTGTCCAGAAGCGTAGTCTTCGTTAAGACTAGCTATCCCCCTCTTATTCTGGCATTCTGCAGTTCAGTCCACCGATATGGCCCTTTACACATATATCCATGCATATGTAGTGTAGTTCCTTGCTTGCAGTACTTTGATGAGTACTCACGGTTGCCTTGTTCCCCCTTTCCCCTACCTCTACTCGATTGCTGCAACCTGACTTTGGAGCCCATGAGCCGACGCCACCGCCGATGACGACTACTACTCGGAGGTGCCTACTACTACGTGCAGCCCGCCGACGATTTACAAGGAGTAACCTAGGAGGATCCTGTGCAGAGGCCTGTTCCTCTTCGATCCAGATCCCGGTTTGTGCTAGCCATCTTATGGCAATTTGTTTAACTTATGTTTGTACTCAGATATTGTTGCTTCCGCTGACTCGCCTATGATCGAAAGCACTTGTATTCGAGCCCTCGAGGCCCCTGCCTTGTATTATGATGCTTGTATGACTTATTTTATTTGTAGAGTTGTGTTGTGATATCTTCCGTGAGTCTCGATCTTGATCGCATACATTTGCGTGCATGATTAGTGTACGATTAAATCGGGCGCCACAAGTTGGTATCGAGCCGATCGCTGTAGGAATCCCCTTCCACACTCCTTGGCAAGTCGAGTCTAGACATTGCAAGAACTTTTACTAACCTGGCTGTGTGCCTTACGGGCCCACGTCGCCATCGGGTGGTATTAGGATCTTTTACTCCTCGATCTTTACTCTGGGATTCTAGACTCTCTTCTATTCGGGTTAAACGATTTTGCTAAAAACAAAACTAACTTTAGGTTCTCGCGAGTACTTTCTCCCGGAGAGCCCCTCACAGATGATCGTCTGCTAATCAGAAGAATTCGGAGATACTCTTTGATATTCTCTCGAGACTTTGTGCCCATCACTTTTGCTATTCCCGACCACCGATAAATCCGTATGGAAAACTACTTACACTTGCCATTCATACGATCATCCCCCGTTGATCTTGTTATTACAAGATACCCCAAGTTTTCTATTGTTCCGGAATACTTTGTGCCTACTTGCTGGCGTTCCTTGCCACATGAATACCCCTTCAAATAAATCCTCGCACTTGTCGAGTATCCGCTCAACCCCAGTTGATCATGTGCTTCACAGAAGTCTTCAAATACTATTCGATCTTTCGAAAATCCTCTGGAGCCTTTGGCTCTTGAAATTCTTGCTTGCTTGCATTAGGGTTAATCCCATAAGTCTCGTAGTCATATTGACATTCCTTGTCATTATCAATTTGGGGTCTGTTGACTCAATATGTTTGCGAATACCCGCAATCATCATTGATCCTTACAAATTACCTTTCTGGCTGAGATGCCATTCTTTAATCGGAATTGGTTCTCGACCAATCCAATTGTCGTTGATTGTACCCTAAGGCTATTCAACTTATCCATCCCTAATCGAGCATTGCTATCGATCCTTGAATTGGGAATCATAATTCCTTTGCATTTGACAATTGAGTTAGTCATTGTTTCTATAATTTGATCTCCTTGCATTCTTCTACCTCTAGTTGAGTATCGATGCTCACGCCGGATCCCTTGAGGACCACCAGATCCTTTGTTGGATTTTATCCGACAACGCCTTCATATTCAATAAACTTGTGAGCTTTTCCTCCGATACATAATGCCTTTGGTAGATTGTATCCTCTCGCTTTCTCAACCATGCTCGCCTTCGAGCTTGAGTTAATTATTTCTATAATTTCTGGTATATGATTCCAAGAAGCCCTATGGGTTGAACATATGCCTTCACTAAACCGTGTGAACCCGAAAGTTTTCACGAATCATACTCTTCCGGTGCTTCGCGGATAAAATTTTCAACACCGCAACTTCATCGAACGTGAGAAGTGAATGAAAGGTTATGCATTGGAGAAGTGGAGTCGACCTTGAACTTGTGTTCATGCCCATGGACACGATGTATATCTTATCATTAAAGCTTCTCTTAAAGGAATTATTCCTTCGGTATAAGTTCATCTTATATCTAGGATCCGCCTTTTGCAATCGTGGTTCCGACCATGATTGTTCTTCTTGATCTCATTTCTGACAAGTTAAAACAATTGTCTTCTATGGATCAATACACCAGTCCAACCTTTACTTTTATCTTGTGTCGAGTATTACCCCCCTGGTACCTCGAGATTATCATGGAACTGCATAACTTTTTATGAGTTCATCAAGTACTACCTTCCCACTGATTCCAATTTCTCACGGTCTCTGAGTTATTAAACACTCAAAGGCACCGATAACTGAACCGAGTTCGCACTACGGTTCAACAACTCTTTAGTAAGCTTCTATAAGTACGAGTTTGTACCCGACCACGCCATTCCTAGCCTGTTTGGCTATATCATTGTCGGATCGTCAACATTCGAGCTCATCCAGATATCAATTGAATTCATGATGAGGAATACCATCCTTGCCCTCGATGAATTGTATTATCATCAACCACCTTATTGCCTTCCCACCAACACAAACTTGTTCGTGTTTCAGATATACCTTGAGTTCCTTGCTACCCAGCAATCGTTCTTCTTACCTTGGAGTATTATCATCCTTTATGTCAAGGATGTTCTGAGATTGTTCCACCTCTTGAGAATTCTTAACATAGAAATACTTCTCACCATTACCATCCCTTCTTGGTCCCCGTGTTAATTCCAACAAGTGAACGGTGTTGTTTGGATTCTTTCCTTCTAGCAACCCTAAATTTTTGAAGTTAATGGTCGATGGTTCATTCTTAGGCTACCAATTATTGAATTACCATTCTGACATTGGTCGTGCAACCCAACCCATCGGGCGCACCCTTCAACCAATGTTTACTTGTGTATGTTTCCTCGAGCATACTTCCTTATATCATTTGATCTGACAAATGTTATCTCCTGGTTCACTTAATTGTGGAAACCCATCTTTTGGGAATCTCGATGAATTACCGTTGAGTTCACCAGACACCTCCTTATCCTCTCCTTGGGTTAATGATGGACTCTTGTTAACGGAAATCACTTCATAGTTCAATGCCCCAAGAATCTTACAATGTCATCTCGTCAATTTGCGTTGCACCCTTTCTTCTCAGGTATCCTAAGTCTGAGGTATCCTGACACCAATCGGATCTGAAACTCGGTCAGCTAGGATGGTTGGGACAACTTTCCAAGAGTTATGATGTTGATCCTTTGATGACCCGGTAGCATGATGTCATGCCTAGCACCCCCCCCCGAGGACCTATCATTATAGATTCCTTTTCAGCAAGGTTATCCGTTCATCCATGAGGAAATTGTAAGACTTATTCAACAAGTTATTCCTGATGAATCCTTCGTGATTCCAAAGTCCGATCTTCACCTGAAAACCATGCCAATGCTATCTCGAAGCATGTCTGTGATACTCTGGTTTTCAACAAGAACATTCGAAGCCCAATGCTAAATGTTTCTTGCTCAATTATCCAAACACCATTGTATGGGTAATGACATGAAATTTCTCTCCCCTTACCTAAAGGGTTTTCTACATTATCTCCTATCGTGGATATCTTGCTCTGCTTGTCCTTGGGAAGGATATACCCTTGAATTATGTGTTTAAACATATTTTCCTTTCCATTGTTCTGTTTAATATGATAATCATATTTTACTTTCCATTGGTTATTTGAACCCTTCTTGTGATCTATATAATCTAAGCAGTGATAATCCCCTGCTTAGGTAAGCACCTCGTTGTACCACTCTGTAAGTAAGACCCTATTACTATTGTTGATGACATTCCGGTAACCACCGATGGACGAGAACCTTGCCTATTGGTCCGCCTCGTTCAACGAGCAGGAAAATGGTTCTCTTCGTCCCTCGCCCTTGGTACCTATGTTGTTGCCGACATGACCCTCAGACTCTCCTCTGACATGCCTTGCTTACATGATCGTGCAAGATGTCACCAACCTTCTACTTTAAACCACATGGTGGGCCCATAACCCACAGTTCCACATGATCGAAACCTGACTGCCCCTGTACACCCCTATTCCCAAAGTTATCCTCGCGTGGACTCAGATGTAATTCACGGCCACCGCCATAGTGATCTATTCGCATCGACGCGATACTTACTCTCGCTACTCAACCCCTTCTCACCCGCTTGAGCCTATTATGGTACCTTTCAGACCTTACTCTCGAGGTATTTCATATGTTCAACTCGAGAGATAATCTTATACTAATTCATGGGTTAGCCCCAGATTGTTTCCCTTAAAAGCATTATATCGTAGTGAGCTGCCCCTTATCTTTCGTAAGTACGATGGAGTTCCCGAAGAAATGGTGACAAGTTTATCATGATGCATCGAAATAAAGGATTGAAGACATCAACGAAAGGAATTAACTTCTTCGAGAAGATCCGTTAGAATATCGTAACCAGGACTTTCCCCTTACTCCCCTCTTAAATCTCGGGACGAGATTTCTTGTAGTGGAGGAGAATTGTGACGCCCGGGTATTTAAGCTATAGTAATCCCCACTAATGATGCCACGTCATCTCGGTTACTGTGGTTAAACTCGCGTTAGTTCGGAACCTAGTTCGGATTTCAAATTCAAAATCGAGCGAACAATAAAAGTTTTTAAATATTAAAACTAAAATGTTCGGGTGGTTCCAAATAATTCATAAGTAATTATGGTGGAGGAACCACACTTTTATAAAAGGAATAAATACTCTAAAATGTTTTGAATAGTAGCAAAAACAATTAGTTGAATTCCTTTTACAATAAATAAAATATTAAACTATTTTATTTAGTTACCCAAATTAATGTGGCAGTAGTATGTATAAGCAATACCAATTTAGGAACCATTGGTGTATTTTGTAAGACTAAAATAAAAGAAAACTAGACATAAAATAGAAAAAAAGAAAAGTAAAAAGAAAAGGCAAAGCAAAAAAAAACAAAAGGAAAGAAAGAAGCCCGCCCCCACTGGGCTTCGGCCCAGCAGGCCGGCCCAGCTGCCCCACGGCCCAGCCGCCCCGGCCTATAGGCCACCCACACCCCCAGAAACCCTAACCCCCCACTCCCACTCGCCCCACTCCTCTCGCCCCCCCCACGCCCTTCCGATCCAGATTTGGATCGGGGACGAACCCCCCGCCACTCGCCCCGATCCCCTCCTCCCGCCTCCCTCGCTGATCCGACACGCCCATGCCAAGGTGCCCGCCCGCTGCCTCTCCCCGCGATCGCGCCTACCCCGCCACTCACCGAAGCGCCTCCTCTCTCTCTTGCTTGACGCTCACGGAAACCAGCCACGCCACGCGACCGCCACCGATGGATCGCCCCCCTCGCCGTCGGCCAGACAAATTTGCGGACTGCCGTCGTCCCGTCCTCCCCTCAACGGCCTTCACCGACCCTCGCCGCTCGCCGGACCGCCCGACCCCATCACAGCCGTGCCGCCGGACGCCTCGCCTTCCCCACGCCGCTTCCCCAAGCCTCGGCCCCTCTCCCCATCAACGCTGGTGAGGCGCCATCGGCCTCCGTGATCCCTCATCCCTTCCTCTCCCCTCCGTCGCCGTGGACGCCACCAGCCTCCCCGCTTTGGCGACCGCCGAGTTCGCCAGACCCGCCATCGCCTCCCGCTGCGTGGCCACGCTGAGCCCCGCCTCGGCTCCGATCACGCTCCCCTCGCCTCGCCTCGCCCAGCCCCTTTCGCGCTGCTCCCGCGCCCATGAGCCGGCCATGGCCTCGCCCATTGTCTTGCGTCTTGGGGGGCTGGTGCCTGTCGCCAGAGACCGCTGGTGGCGCCAGCCGCCTGCTTGGTTGGGTGGCGCTTTGCACCAAGACCAGCGCCCGTTAAGGCCCCACAGGGCCTCACCTGGGGCCCGCCTCGAATCGAAATAATAATAATAATATATAATTAATAATAATAATAGTAATAGTTAATTAATTAATTAATTAATTAATTAGTTAAGTTATTGTAATTAGATAGTAATTAAATTAGTTAACCCTAATTAGACTAATCTATCAATGACGAACGGGACCCACATGTCAGGGTTGACTTAGTCAACCTCGTTGATCTTGACGCCAAGATGACATCATGCTGACATCATAAATACATTTTCGAATTAATTAATTAATTAATTAAATTTCAGAAATTATTAAAATCTTTTAAAAATCATATCTTTTAATCCGTAACTCGGATTAAAATATTTTCAACATGAAAGTTGCTCAGAACGACGAGACGAATCCGGATACGCAGTCCGTTCGTCCGCCACACACCCCTAACCTATCGAACCTGCAAACTTTCCTCTCCGGTTCATCTCGTCTCGACAGAGTCCTAACCGGAAAACTTTCCCGGATGTTTCCCCCTTCGCCAGTATCACCTAGCGCTGCGTTAAAACACGTCTAGCTCTGTTTGTTGTCCTGTTATGCACTTGCCTCCTATGTATTTACTGTTCTTCCCCCTCTTCTCTCCGGAGACCCCGAGACCGATGTCGATGTCCTCGTGATCGACTACGCCACCGACGACCCTCTCTCTTGCCGTGAGCAACCAGCAAGCCCCCTTGATCACCGGATATCGCCTACTCTTCTCTATCTGCTTGCATTAGAGTAGTGTAGCATGTTACTGTTTTCAGATACTCCTATACTGCTGCATAACCTGTCCTTATTACTTCTGTTGTTACCTTACCTACAATCCTATATGCTTAGTATAGGTTGTTAGTACTTTCATCTGTGGCCCTACATCCTTGTCCGTCTGCCGTGCTATACTATCGGGCCGTGATCACTCGGGAGGTGATCACGGGTATATACTATATACTTTACACTATTACATTACCGTGGTACTGTTCGAGATGGGGCTAAAAGGACGGGTGGCTCCATCCCGTAGAGGTGGGCCTGGGTTCCCGACGGCCCCGATCGTTACTTTGTGGCGGAGCGAGCAGGCAGGTTGAGACCGCCTAGAGAGAGGTGGGCTGGCCTGTTCGGCGTTCGCGGATACTTAACACGCTTAACGAGGTCTTGGTATTTGATCTGAGTTGGCTACGAGCTTATACGCACTAACCATCTACGCTGGAGTAGTTATGGGTATCCCGCGTCGTGGTATCACCGGTACTTCAGACGTCGTCACGACGAGGCGGCGCTACCGATTGGACCGGAACGCTCGATGGGCTAGAGGTCTGCTCGCGTCACGAACGTGCAGAGTGTGTGCTCGTATGATGGGCCTGCACTCGCGCTGCGCTTAGGGTTAGACCGGCGTGTTGGCCTCTCTGTTGTGCCTAGGTGGGGCTGCGACGTGTTGATCTTCCGCGGCGGGCATGACCCCGAAAGTGTGTCCGCCAAATGGGATCAAGCGTCTTTGGGAAGATGGTGCACCCTGCAGGAAGTTAATCTATTCGGATAGCCGTGATCTTCGATAACAGGACGACTTGGAGTTGTACCTTGAGCTTATGACAACTAGAACCGGATACTTGATAAAACACACCCTTCCAAGTGCCGATACAACGGTGGTCGCCCTCGCTCGGGTTATGAGCGAGGGATTGCCGGGTAGGATTATTGCTATATGATGTTACTTGGAGGACTTCCGTTGTCCTCTTACATGCATTGTAAGACCGGTGTCCGGAAGCGTAGTCTTCGTTAAGACTAGCTATCCCGCTCTTATTCTGGCATTCTGCAGTTCAGTCCACCGATATGGCCCTTTACACATATATCCATGCATATGTAGTGTAGTTCCTTGCTTGCGAGTACTTTGGATGAGTACTCACGGTTGCCTTGTTCCCCCCTTTCCCCCTACATCTACTCGATTGCTGCAACCAGACTTTGGAGCCCAGGAGCCAGACGCCACCGCCGATGATGACTACTACTCTGGAGGTGCCTACTACTACGTGCAGCCCGCTGATGACGACCAGGAGTAACCTAGGAGGATCCCAGGCAGGAGGCATGTTCCTCTTTCGATCTGTATCCCAGTTTGTGCTAGCCATCTTATGGCAATTTGTTTAACTTATGTCTGTACTCATATATTGTTGCTTCCGCTGACTCGTCTATGATCGAGCACTTGTATTGGAGCCCTCGAGGCCCCTGGCTTGTATTATGATGCTTGTATGACTTATTTTATTTGTAGAGTTGTGTTGTGATATCTTCCCGTGAGTCCCTGATCTTGATCGTACACATTTGCGTGCATGATTAGTGTACGATTAAATCGGGGGCGTCACACCCGAGGCCGCCGTCGAATGTGTGATTCGGCGGAGGTCTTGATAAAAATATCTTGTTCTTTAGTTCTTCCACTCAATCTGGGCGGACCATGTCGAGTGGAATCTGAACCATTGGGGGCACGCTGAGTGCACCCACTGGGTGTAGTCCCCGAGACCGTGGTCGACTGCGGGCTGTCGGTTGGGGTCTTAAAACAACTGTTGCATTCTTCTTTCTCTCTCTCTTTTTTACTCGGTCTAGACCGACCATGTCGAGTGGACACTGGACTAGTGGGGCACGCTAAGTGCACCCACTGGGTGTAGTCCCCGAGACTACTGTTGGATGTTTGATTCAGCAGTAGTCTTAGAACTTTTTGAATTTGTCACCCTATTGCTCGGAAGCAACCAATCTTCATGTCTATCGACTGATTATCCCCTAACCACAAAAATCTTGTGAACTTGGAGCTCAGTTTGCTGACTTGGAGCAGAAGCAGATCCAGCTCAATCTTGATCTGGAGTTAGCCAAGACGAATTTGCAGAAGGCTAAGGATGATGCTGTTGGTATGAAAAACTTTTCGACTGACTCTTTTCTGAACTGAATGTTTTTTCCTTCCTCTGAACTAAGTGTTATCCCTTTCAGAAACGATGAACCAGGCTTTGGCGCAGAAGGATCTGGAGCTTGCAGCCGCACAGAAAACAACAGAAGAGAAAACTGCACTTGCCGACCAGAAGCTGGCCTCAGTCGGTAAACTGGAAGAAGAGAACACCAAGCTGAAGGCTGCTGTTGATGAAGCCAACAAGGAGGCGACTCGACTGAAGAGGGACAAAAGAACCCTGATTGACAAAATGGAAGACATCTCCCGAAAGAGAGATGGGCTGGAGAATTATCTGGGAGGGCTTGCCAAGAAGTTATTCATCATGCTTGAAGGTGCTTTACCTTGTCCGACTAACTTGTTGTTGTTGACTCGTTACATAGTTGTTGACCCATCGTTTTATTACGAGTGCAGAATTCTGGCAGGACTTCGAGGAAGAGACTGGGAGAATTGAGACAAGCTTGGACCCCATCCTCTCCCCTGTTAAGGACGAAGCTGACATGAACGTGCTCCGACTGGAATCTCGTGTTGCTTGCGTTGTCGACTACCTTGCTCGGCTGAAAGTCGCGGTGTCGCGGATCAAAATAGCACTCTGGCCAGGGGCGACGCTCCAGAATGACCTCGAGTCTCTGATGATTCGACTCAACGAGGTCCCTGGTCGAGTGTAGGAATGGAAGAAGTCTTCTGCTCGGTGTGGTGCTGATGTGGCTCTGTCTCTGGTTCATGTCCACTACAAGGAAGCCAAAGAAGAGAAGCTGGCAGCAATCAAGGTCGCCAACACCAAGAGGCTTGACTTCCAGTCTTTCACGGAGACTTTTATTGTTGCTGCCACTCTATCGCAGATGGAATCGACTTGGATGAATTCTTCGAGCCTGCTAGTCCGCCTCCTGCGGAGTGAACAAACTTTTATGATCCGATTGAATTTGCCTCGGTATGCCGAGTGGTTTTTGTAACCATTAAACTCCTTCGGGTGCTACCTCTTGAGCACTGCGTTGGTTCTCCCTTGAAGAGGAAAGGGTGATGCAGCAAAGTAGCGTAAGTATTTCCCTCAGTTTTTGAGAACCAAGGTATCAATCCAGTAGGAGGCCACGCGCGAGTCCCTCGCACCTATACAAAACAAATAAATCCTCACAACCAACGCGATAAGGGGTTGTCAATCCCTTCACGGTCACTTACGAGAGTGAGATCTGATAGATATGATAGATAATACTTTTGGTATTTTTGTGATAAAGATGCAAAGTAAAATAAAAGCGAAGTAAAAAGCAAAGGAAATAACTAAGTGTTGGAAGATTAATATGATGAAGATAGACCCGGGGCCATAGGTTTCACTAGTGGCTTCCCCGAGAGCATAAGTATTTTACGGTGGGTGAACAATTCTCGTTGAGCAATTGATGAATTGAGCATAGTTATGAGAATATCTAGGTATGGTCATGTATATAGGCATCACGTCGAGACAAGTAGACCGACTCTGCCGTGCATCTACTACTATTACTCCACTCATCGACCGCTATCCAGCATGCATCTAGAGTATTAAGTTCATGAAAACAGAGTAACGCTTAAGCAAGATGACATGATGTAGAGGATAAATTCATGCAATATGATAAAACCCCATCTTGTTATCCTCGATGGCAACAATACAATACGTGCCTTGCTGCCCCTCATCCACCGGGAAAGGACACCGCAAGATTGAACCCAAAGCTAAGCACTTCTCCCATTGCAAGAAAGATCAATCTAGTAGGCCAAACCAAACTGATAATTCAAAGCGACTTGTAAAGATAACCAATCATACATAAAAGAATTCAGATAAGATTCAAATATTGTTCATAGATAAACTTGATCATAAAACCACAATTCATTGGTATCAACAAACACATCGCAAAAGAAGATTACATCGAATAGATCTCCTCGAGAGAGGGGGAGAACATTGTATTGAGATCCAAAAAGAGAGAAGAAGCCATCTAGCTACTAACTATGGACCCGAAGGTCTGAAGTAAACTACTCACACTTCATCGGAGGGGCTATGGTGTTGATGTAGAAGCCCTCCGTGATGGATGCCCCCTTCGGCGGAGCTCCGGGATAGGCTCCAAGATAGGATCTCGTGGGTACAGAAGTTTGCGGCGGTGGAATTAGGTTTTTGGATCCGTATCTGATCATTTGGGGGTACGTAGGTATATATAGGAGGAAGGAGTACATCGGTGGAGCAACAGGGGCCCACGAGGGTGGAGGGCGCGCCCTGGGGGTGTAGGCACTACAAAAAATACACTTCCGTGATGATACGTGTTCGTCACAGTAGGTCGCGTTTTTTGTCATGCATGTACATCCATGACAAATTTATGACACAATCAAGATAGTCATACCGTCTTTGTCGTAGAAGTGTTCCATGACATTACCAAAATTATCATCACGAAGTGTCCACTTCCATGACGATAAATCGCGCGTCCCAGAAGTGCTTTCGTCAAGGGTGACCGACACATGGCATCCACCGTAACGGAACGCCGTTAAGCTATCGGGTCGGGTTTTGGATCCGATAACCCGTTAACAGCCCCGACTAATGGGGATTTTCCACGTGTAAAATCATCATTGGCTGGAGGAAACACGTGTCGGTTCATTGTTGGGATAGATGTCATCCACTCATTGGACAGAAGGCGCCTATGATACGTCGACACGTGGCACGGCCCAACAAAGGCCCATTCCTGTGAAAAGGCCGGCCCATTTGACTTGGTCAAAAGGTGACGGGCCGGCCCATGGAAAGCCTGTTAACGGCCTGTTCGCATATAGCCCATTTACAGCCCGCTAACCCAAGGCCCGTTACGCCCTATCCGAATTAGGCCCAGTAGCGTCATCGGGGCCATCCAATATGATTCCAGCCCGTTTTCACTTCTGGCCCATGACGTCTTTCGACCCATATGAGGTCCTATGTAACTCTTGGCATATTAACGGCCCGTGGTGAAACTGGCCCGCAATGAACAGTGTATCACTTTAGACCCATTAACGGCCCGTGGTGGCGGCGATAATGAACAAAGTATCACTTTATACCCATTAAGGGCCCGTTATTCGATTGGGCGTTTCCAGCCCATGTTATCTTTCGGCCTTCTCAGAGCCCATTTATTCTTGGGCTCAGTTCGAGCATTCGTTTACTTACGGCCCGTTACTGTCATTTTTTGCTTGTGGGCCAAATTCAGCCCGTGGTTACAGTCGGCCCGTTTGTGGTCCGTTAATACATTGGGCCATTTTCATAGCATCATCAAATACAGCCTATGAACGATGGCCCGTTATGGTCGGCCCATGAACGGACGATTCCAACTCTAGCCCGTTTATGGCCATAATGCGGCCTATTATTGGCCCATGTTTGGCCAATCGATCATACGGCCTGTATAAGGCCCATTGATGATACAGCCCGTAGAAGGCCCATTGTTTCTACGGCCCGTAGAAGGCCCAATGTTTCTACGGCCCGTAGAAGGCCTCTCGCTTCTACGACCCGTAGAAGGCCCATCGTTTCTCTGACCCGTAGGAGGCCCAAAGGTCACTACAAATAAATATTAGCCCATGGTTATTGTGGCCTAGTTTTAAAAATAGGTTATTGCAGCCACTAGCAAACTGCGGAAAAAGAACTGCACTGACTACAAACAAACAAATAAACAAGACAACAAGGAAATAAATAAGCAAGCAACTTATGCTAGGCTATCACGGCTATTACACATATTACATCGACTGGGCATCAAAGTTCACCACCAAAGCAAATATAGGGAACACAAGAGCATATAAACGCCAAGACAAAACAAGTCCAGAACTGAAACCACTTGAAGAGTTCAAGAAACAATATCCAGGTACCCATAATGCTGGCAAGATGCTTAGCAAGCTTATTAACTTTCTCTTGTTTGGCGCTTAAATCCTCCAAAGGCTTGTCATTGCACAAGAAAGTACGATCTGAATTCTGCAGGACTTCCTCGGTCCTTGACTTCTTGCCTCAAAGACACCGATCGATGCCTTTCAGCTTGTAGCCGAGATGTAGAAGCAAGTGATTCAGCAAAGATGAGTTCAAAGAGCTTGTGCCAGTGATCGCCAATAACTCGAACACTACATCTACGCAAGACTGTGGGGTTTTCTCCGCTCTACAAGATCATTTTATCACCTTTCTTGGAGACCAACAGGTTGTCTCACTATCTTGAACCTTATCTGCATTACTTTCTCTACCATTGCATAGTGGGGTGCTCTTCTCCAATATTCTGCTTGCATACTACAAGAGAAACAAGCGAGACATCACAGTTTAGCTTGTAGTATACCAAACTCATTTTGGTAAACCGTTCAAGAGTAAGGTGGACAGGATAACAGCATGAAACAAACATATATCTATGTACTATGGTCACTGTATTTTCCATATCTTTCTAGTTATGTTCCCTAATCAAGATAGAGACACAGTTCAACTCATATATTTTTAAGACACAACAGCATAGACAGAATATAATTGTGAGAAACTACACAGCATTGGCAGCACTTGTAATGTGCATCACATGAGAACATAACTGTTTATACAACTTAAACTGAAATCAACATAGAGCAAGAAGTTAGAACAACAATCCAGTTAAAGAAATAGGTTTAAAACCTACCTGTTGTGCCATTGGAGTTTCAATTGGACCTTTCAAATTCGAAAGTAGTTGGTATGAGTAAATATAGTGATGCAACAACAAAGGAGTATGGACCATAGCTACGGAATCTGACCTGAGAACAGTTGCTCTTCTGCTTTAAACGTGGAGTTTGGGTTAGCTGTGGTGGTCTTCGTGCTTTGGGCACTGCAGTAGCTTTACAAACTGCTCGTGTGGGGGTACTCTGTGGTGGACATGGTGCTTTGTGAACTATAAGTGGGTTACTATCCACTGGGGTTGCGGTTAGATGGGTTGTAGTTGGTTCTCTGCCCAAAGGTGTAAGTGTGCAATCTGGAAGAGTCTCGATTATGTGTGGTGGGGCTAGTTTGTGGGCCAGTACAACCATGGTTCTATCTGCATCGATGGGTAGCACTGTCTTTTGTGAAGAACGGGTTTTTGCTCCCTTAGATACTGCCATCACTCCCTCCAATTCAAATGGCTGATAAACAAGAAAATAAATTGAACGTACAGACATTGTATGATAGACAGATGTGGTAATTCACATATATGTTGTTTAACCAAACAGGACAACATGACACAATTTCACATATATGATGCCTAACTAAACAGGATAGCATGACACAGTTTCAGATATATGATGGATAACTTAACAGGATATAATGGCATAGTTCAACATATGATGAGTACCTAAACAGGATGACATGACAAAACCATATGATGTCTTTCTAAAATAGGTTGGGATGAAATAATTCACATACATGTTGTCTAAGTATACATGATGGCATGATATAATTGACATAATTGATTCATACACTAAGCAGCTGGCACTCGCATGCATTATCTCTAAACTAAGCAAATAGAATTCAATATTGTGCATATGATGTCTAAACTAAGCAATGCAAGACACCATATGCATCATATGAGAAATATAAACATTGCAACTTAGAGCATAAACCTCAGGTGGGATATAGGACTTGTCATCTCTCTCTGAATCCTCCTCTGAGGAGCTCCCTGTAACTATCGAGATATATGCTTCAACATGTACCATTGCCTGCTCTGAAGACCTTGTTTTCACTCCAGATTTTTCCATAACCGGCTCAAATGGCTGATACACATGAAGAGTAGTTCAATATACACAGATTGTCGACAAATGGAATACGTAATGAAAAAAAGATGGCATGAGATAATTCACATATATGATGCCTGGCTCCATGGCGGTGCATAATTCACATATATGATAACTGGCTGAAAAACATGGCATTGCATAATTCACATATCTGATATAGAAAGCAAACAGGAGGCATTCACACAAAGCATGTCTAATCTAAGCAGATGGCATGGCAATGCAAGACACCATATGCATGATATGAGCAATATAACCCAGCCAAGTTAGAGCATGCACCTCGGGGATACGATGGTCATCTCTCTCTGAATCCTCCTCCGAGGAGCTATCGTAACCAACAAGAAATCTACATCGACGTAGCATGACCGCTCGAAGACCTTGTTTTCACTCCAGATTTTCCCATGACCGACTCAAATGGCTGATGCACAGGAAGAGTAGATGAATGTATAAACATTGTTGACAAATGGAATACATTATGGAAAAAATATGGCACGATACAATTCACATATCGATGGTGGCTAAACAGGATGGCATTGCATGATTCACGTATATGATGCACTGCTAAAGAAGATGGCATTGCATAATTCCCATATACTCCCTCCGTTCCTAAATATTTGTCTTTTAGAGATTTCAAATGGACTACCACATACGGATGTATATAGACATATTTTAGAGTGTAGATTCACTCATTTTGTTCCGTATGTAGTCACTTGTTGAAATCTCTAAAAAGACAAATATTTAGGAATGGTGGGAGTATGATATAGAAACAAACAGGTGGCATTCACATAAAGCAAATCTAAACTAAGCTGATGACATATAAGATGTATAATGTAAGCAATGCAAGGCACCATATGCATGATATGACCAACATCAGCATGCCAGGTTAGAGCAAACACCTCAGGTGGTAAACAGGCATGGTCGGCTCCTTCTGAATCTCCATCTGAACAGTTATCTTCCTCTGGAATACAATATGGAAATGCAGGAGAGGGGGGGGGCACTTCGTCCACCATGGAGCAGCGTCTGCATGACATTATATTCGCACGCAACGGTCTTCTCTTTTTCTATACATGTTTAGTATGATTGTGTACAACATCTGACATGCATAATAAAAAAATAGTTAGATTTTGTAAGGCCTAAGGGGTGCATGCAAAAATCAAGACTGATGGTAGCAAGCAGTGGATGGATCCAAAACTAATGATAGCGGTAGATTATAGCTTCAGTTTAAAAGATAGACAATGGATCATCTATTGTTTGTTGCCTACCCAACATGAACCACATAGAAGACCCTAGATGAACCAGATAGTAGACAGATACTATTCGTTGCTGGCTCGATATGAGACCCATGGGCAATTCAAAACTCAAGATTGAACGGTAAAGTAGCAGGTAATAATAACCGATGTATAACGTAAGCAAACATGAAAGACTACGACCTCTCTTCCGGAACTGTCTAGTCCTCAGGTTCATCTGCTCAGTCGATGATGGTAATGCAGTTGGCGTGGCTGCCGGCAATGGGGAAGATGATCTGAGGCGGTGAAAGAAAGTCTGCAGGGGGGATCTCTGCTGCAGTGAACGCTTCTGTCGACGGTGCACCTCAGGTGGGGTGGATGACGACACGGCAGGAGCAGGACTTAACACACAAAGTTTTTTTGACGCCAATCTGAAAATGAAGTAAATCTGTAAGGGCTCCTTAGAATTGGAGGATTCTATAAACGCTGAGACAGGAAAAACACAGGAATATGATAGGAATGCACGTGCAAAACAGAGCATTTGGAAACATAGGATTTCAGTCAACCTGGGTGTTTGCCTCACATGAATTGGAAGAACAGAGGAATGGAGAAACAAAGTGATGCGACGAGTGTACAACCTCTTTGGCATAGCCTTGTGGACCTCAGCATCATTGGGTTGGACGTGGAGGATGGTGATGATGCTGGTGTGACTTTCGGAGGCGGGGAAGAAGATCTGAGGCCTCTGGAAACGGTGCCGAGGGTACTTCTCCTCTGTGATGGACAGTTCCGTCGTTGGAGCAGCTCCGCTAAGGTGTACGGCGACGAGGCTGAAGCATGACAAGACAGACAACTTTAATCTGAAGTGGGACCCTAATATCATCTACAATAGATGATGTAAAATACATCACCAAAAAGTGCTAGATGTAAAATGCATCAGCTGCGCCACGACCACTCTGACAAATGCTGTAAGTACTATTCACTCTGAACTTAACTGAAGAAAATGAACTTCACAGTCGAAACTAAATTTTACTGTCGAAACTGATTCAACTAGTAATAGAGCATTGCAAATAGATGTTTAGGGCGTTCGAGCACTAGTAGCAGAGAAGCAGTGATCTAAATCAGCAGAAGCTCGAGCAGGGAACGCACTAGCAGAGAGCAAGTCGTGTAGTAGCACCGCGAGCGAGTGCTAAAGCAGCAACTCCTGTTGCTGCCAGAGGTCGTGCAGCAGCAGCAGCAGCAGCGCAAGCGAGAGCAAGAGCAGAGCAGCATCACGAACGAAAGCAGGAGCAGTGCAGCATCGCGACCGACAGCAAGAACAGAGCTGCAATGCAAGCGAGAGCCCGAGCAGCTGCAGCTAGTGCCATTGTGGAAGTCGCCGCCGAGGAAGAAACGACATGGGGGAGAGACGTCATGGATGATGTGGCCGGCGACGGCGCCGTTGATGTCTGCTCGGTATCGAGCACCGACAGCCCCGTGAGATCCAATAAAAGATAAAATTCAGCGGTGAGTGCAGAACCTCCTTGGTGGCGCCGAGTTGGCATCGGCTTCATCGGAGGAATTGGTGAGGGTGCTGCGGTTCCGGTGGGGCAGGTCAAGACGGTGCTGTGGGGATTGAGGTGGCACGATAGATGAGGCGAACGTCGGGGTAGCTCCTTGGAGGTGGAGGACGGGGCGGCTGATTCGGCGGGACGACGAGATCGACAACGGATCCTCATCTGGTGCGGTGGATGAGGGATGGCGAGCTGTTGCGGTGGACGACGTAGTCAGGGAAGAGTCTCCGGCTGGGCGGCAGTCGGGAGGCCGACGGAGGAGCGTGGGGTTTCGCGGGTTTTGGCGGCCTCGGTGTACGAATGGGGGGGGGGGCGAAGGGGGAGGGGGAGCAAAGCTTAGGGACGCGCTTGTCTGAAATGTAGGGTAAGTTACAAGCGTACCCCCACCGGTTTTGACACCACGACATGGAGCTTCATTTTCGGCTGAGGGGTAGAAGGGGGATTTCGCGTGTCTGGGCTGCAGGAGCGATTTCGGATAAGGAGGGAGTTCTCGCGCGCGTCCAAATTTCGGGATAACAAGGCGCGACGCGGGTTGAAGAAGCGGGAGTTTCAAAGAAGGTGAGACAAAAGATACTCGAGCTTGAAAATTTCGGGATAACAAGGTGTGGATTCCTTGTTCGGCAGAACAAACTTAACGTGTAAAAAAATCATACAAGACACAAGAGAGTCATGTCCCCTTTTACTATATTGCTATAGATGCCATTGAAAAAACTACAAGAAAAATGTAAAAAAATCGGGAGAACAAGATTACCCTGCACAGTACCAAATCGATTCGCACTTCCCTCAACAACAACAAAAAACAAATCAATTCCAACCAAAGAAAGAGTAATGTCCCTTTTTATATGATTACAGATGCCATGATCTCGAATTTCAATTTTTGAATCCATGTTATGTTGAATTCGAATATATCATTAGGTGACCTTGCGGTTTATAATTGATGTAGTCGTACATTTTGATCTTCCATCATATATGAACATTTTACTCCACCATGTGAACATATATATTGTCGTCTACCATATGGACTAAATTTGAATCAATTTTCCTTATTTGAATACGATTGTTGTCAAGTTATACAATAATTTAAATATTATCTTGATAACAAAAGACATGCATATAGCAGTAATCATATTTCACTATGAACTACATGTACCATACGCCTCCAATTCAAATATTTGTATCCATTTTATGTTGAATTCAAATCATAGTACATTATTGGTCTAGGTAGCGAGATGTTCGGGATAATCTAAACCCTGTTTTCATACGTATAATTTTTGGCTGAATTGGGACAAGTTTTGGTATAAGCCTCTTGCAAAACCGGAGATTCTCTCAACAAGCCTCGTGGTTCCGAGAGGAATATGTCACCTTTGTGTGCGAAATGATATCGCTGCCTCCCCTGATTTTATTTACAGAGGCAACATAGAACTATATGAGTGCCTGTTAAATTTTGGAATTATTTCGGTTCATTTGGCCTTTTATACATTAATTGAGTTTCGGACTTTTAATGTGCATAATCTAAATATGAATTGCATGCACATGCTCCGGTGCACCAAAGTGGGTTGAAAAATCACATGTGTGTCCTTGGTTGAATTTCTAGGTCCCATGGAAGAAATGAGAATGAAATTCAAACATCTGGGTGTCATGACTCTGCCGAGAACATCGAGAAACTTAGATTTTAAATTCATGTAAATCCAAAACTCGCTGGAAATCATGAAACTTGGCATGGTGTCATGTCATGGCACTAACATGTTGTGGTAAAAATTGGGCGATTTGGAAGCTCGTGGTTCTAAGAGGAACGTGCCACCTTTGAGTGTGAAACGATATACGCTGCCCCCCTTGAGTTTCTTAACAAAGGCAACATAGAACTACATTAGTGCCATGTTAAATTTTGGAATTATTCCGGGTTCGTTTGTCGTTTTTTATACATTAATTGAGTGTCTGGTCATTTAATGTGCATAAGTCAAATTTGAACTACAAGCACATGGTCTCGTGCACCAAAGTTGGTTGAAAAATCACATTTGTGTCCTCGGGTGAATTTCTAGGTCCCATGCAAGAAATTAGAATAAAATTAAAACATATGGGCATCGTGGCTCGGCCGAGAACATTGAGAAACTTGGTTTTAAAATTCTTGTAAATCCAAAACACATCTGAAAATCATGAAACTTGGCATGGATGTCATGTCATGGTACTACCATGTTGTGGTAAAAAAAATGGCCGAATAGGAACAGATTTTGGTATAAGCTTCTTGCAAATCGAAGCTTCTCTCAAGAAGGCTCGTGGTTCTGAGAGGGAACGTGTCACCTTTGAGTGCGAAATGATATACGTTGTTCCCCTTGATTTTATTTACAAAGGCAACATAGAACTACATGAGTGCCCTGTTAAATTTTGGAATTATTCTGGCTTTGTTTGGCCTTATTTACACATTAATTGAGTTTTTGGTCATTTAATGTGCATAATTCAAATTTGAACTACAAGCACGTGCTCCCGTGCACCAAAGTTAGTTGAAAAATCACATTTGTGTCCTCGGGTGAATTTCTACTCCCATGCAAAAATGAGAATAAGATTCAAACATCTGGCATCGTGGCTCGGTCGAGAACATTGAGAAACTTAGTTTTAAAATCATGAAACTTGGCATGGTGTCATGTCATGGTAGTACCATGCCGTGGTAAAAAATTGGCGAATAGGAACAAATTTTGGTATAAGCTTCTTGCAAATCGGAGCTTCTCTCAAGAAGGCTCGTGGTTCGGGAGGAACGTGTCACCTTTGTGTGCATAATTCAAATTTGAAATACAAGCACATGTTCCAAAGGCACCAAAGTTGGTTGAAAAATCACATGTGTGTCCTCGGGTAAATTTCTAGGTTCCATGCAAGAAATGGGAATGAAATTCAAAATTCTGGGCATCGTGGCTGGGTTGGAAACATTGAGAAACTTAGTTTTTTAATTCCTGTAAATCCAAAACACACATGAAAATAATGAAATTTGGTTTGGTGCCATGACATGGCACCAACATGCTGTGGTAAATTTGCAGTCCGATTTGCGAAGGCGCACACATTAACAATCAACAAAGTCATTTTGGAACAAGTGCTGTCACGTTACAATCGGAAACACAAGTATTATTGAAACCGTGGGCGTTCTACTTACTAGTACCATTTACGTGTTGCCACGCATCCCCATTTTTATTAGCTAGGAGGCGCCGTGCAGGGTAGCTATTTGAGTACGAGAGGCATGCGATCAGACCCCTGCGCATGCTTATCGGGAGGAGAGCCCTTTGACCTCCATCTGCCGTCCACCTCTCTCCCAAGGTCTCGATTAATGGCGCCCGAGCCTCTGTTTAATGGTGTGGCTATGTCTCACTCGACTGAGATTTAAGAGAGAAAAAAGAAAATCTGAAAGCACATATCTTGATGTAAGATCTGACGGACCTATATAGCATCTACTGCGACTTATAGCAAGACTGATGAATATATAAGGACGATTTTTTTATCAAAGAAGGGCTTGCCCCTTCCGATTTTCATTACTAAAAACCACCACAATTCACAAGAAGTTCAGCACAACTCCAGCCTAACACGAAGGACTAAAAGCTACTCCCTCCGTCCCATAATATAAGACGTTTTTGACACTAGTATAGTGTCAAAAAACATCTTACATTATGAGATGGAGGGAGTACCAGATTGAAATCGCAACATCCCAAGAGGCCAACAAAGGCCAAACATCCGCGCTAGAACCCAACATTTCACAACCGACGACACAATCCACATCCTAAACCGATTATTACATCAAAAGAAACCAGGAAACTGAAGGAAGCCTAGCAGCAACTAGAAGAACAACAACGCCGAGGTCGCCACAAAGAAGAGTTTTCTTCATTCCAGCTCGCAACATTGATCTTCCACGGAAAGATAAGGACGATTAATTGTCTTACATAATTAGAAAGATAATTAAAAAAGCCACATGCGGCTATGCCCGAAATACACAAGGGCAAAAGAAGAAGGAAGACAAGGATGTGGCTCGCTGATCTCTACTTTCTTGATGCGTTGCTGCAGGCCGCGGGAACTAGTCTCCGCGGCGAGCGGTGATGAGCTCTTTCGTGTCCTCGAGACGCTGCTTGAGAACATCCACGGATTCCTCCACCAGCTTTTGGCTCTCGTTGCGGAGCATGTCATTCTCGTCCATAAGTTTCTTGACGATGACGCCGGTCCTCTTCAACAAGGCACTGGTCTCCTCCTGCTGGTCTGCACTTCGGACGATCTTCTCCCTCAGCAGGTCGCGCTCGGCCCGGAGCCTCTCATTGCCCTCCCTTAGTTGCCGGATGACGCCGGTAGCCTGTTCAAACGAGGCTTTCATGTCGTCCTGCAACCTCGCCAAGCCGGAGATCTGATCCATCTGGCTATGGACGATCGCATGCATTATCTGTAGAATATCCGTCGCCGCTCGCGAAAATTTTCCCGAGCCGCCCGGCGCGCGGACATATCTGCTGCATTCGTGGCGCGGGGACATTTCTGCTGCTTCATGCGGCACGGCGGACCAGTCTGCTGCATCGGCGGCGCGCGGGACCTCCGTCTTGCTTCAGCGGCGGCGGGACCTCTCGTGCTGCTACTTCGCTGCGGTGGGACATTTCGGCTGCTCTCAGCGAGGCGGGACATCTCTCGTGCTTCCGCTTCCATGCTCGCCTCTCCCTGGTGGCAATCTCTCGACCCAGAACTCACGCTGGCCATGGCAGATGCAAGGGAAGGATGCTGAATGACTTGTTTGTTTTTGTGGATGAGGAGTTGAGGAGGAATGTGCAGTCATCTTGGCATACTAGTATTTATAACCGAGTACTAATACGCTCCTGAGTGGGAAACCGTTTAGGTTGTGATCGGTGTGAACAAGTTTGGAATTCAATATAGCGTGGTACTAATACACTCCTAAGTGGGAAACCGTTTAGGTTGTGATCGGTGTGAACAGGTTTGCAATTCAATATAGCGTGGAGTATTTTGGAATGTGACGAGACGCAAGCTCAAAATTTATTGACGATTCTAGTTTCGAAGTGCGGCACTATTCCCGGATGGAGTACTTTTTTTCTAGTCCCTCCTTTCTGGTTTTATAGGGCTTATCTCAAAATTTTAGTTTTTCCATTTTATAAGGCTCAATTTGGTTGTTCCCCAACACATGTTCAGATTCCAAGGTGCATTAAATCATTGCATGCAAGTATTAAGAGAAAATTGACCAATGCATGTACTTTATGCATGCATGCATTGCAATTAATGCATTGATAAACATAACTTTTAGAGAAAAACAAGAGCATTAATTAGGTGCTTTTGCAAACTACAAAAAATATTCCACCACTCACCATAAACAAGAAAGGAGGGAGTACTGCTGCGTACATGCAATAACTGGTACCGTCGTATACATATCTTACGGTTAATGGGGCATTCGACAGGAATAGCCGCGTGGCGAGCTCTAGGCTAGTCCTTTTTTCAGACGCATTAAACCTATCTCTCGGGACTTCTCGCACGCACCATCGTGCCACCCACAAAAACTTGTACTCTGAGTTTAGTAGTACGTTATACAGGAAGAGAAGAGGTGCACGCACGCACTCGTCCTCTCACACGCGCGTTTGTTTTTTCTCAAAAAGGAGGATGATGACCCCCGGCCTTTGCATCTGGGAGTCACACATGCATCTGTAGCTACGAATTGTAGTATTCTCAACCATCCGATTGGCTCTATCATGGATGTACCTATATACTAAAACATGTCTAGATACATCTATATTTTGACAAATGGAAGGCATGTATTGTGGAACGGAGGGAGTGCTTGTCATCAAAATGGATAAAAAGGGACGTATCTAGAACTAAAATACGTCTACATACATCTCCTTTTATCCATTTTGATGACAAGTAGTACTTCTTACCCAAAGGAACTTTATATCCAATGACACAAAATATCCGTTTGATGTTGGAAATTACTGATCGATGTCGAAGTAATTGCTGCATCGCCACCAAAACCCACCATTTCTTAAGCTAAAGTAGACCAAGGTAATCCCTATATTAGCATATTACTAAGATAAACAGAAGGCACTTTGTCAAAACATTTAGGGCGTGAGCTTGTCAATCTGAATGTGGAGGGACACAAGATTAGCCCGGCCAGCAGCTTGGGCGGAACTGTCAAGAAGGTCAGCTCTCGCACGCCGTCGGCGTCGCGGGATCCTTGCTGCTTGTCACCTCCATTTCCACCTTGACGTCGTCGGTCGTGCATTTGGGCTCCCCCGGCGGGCCGTTCGCCCACAGCTTGGCCAAGTAGTGCGGCAGTGGGGACGCCCCCTCTCTGATGCAAACGACCGACACGACGATAGGCGCGCCGATGTCGAGCACGCCGCCGACCAATGAAAACGCGTGGCGGTCCTCCTCCGCGAACAGCAAGAGCCGTGGCTCCGACAGTGGAACTTGCAGCTGGAGCACCTTGCCGTACTGGATCCTGTGCACGGGCATGGGATGCGCGATGATGATGTGGTGGTAGAGCACCGTCGGCAGGCCTTCGTAGCCGCAGACGGGCACGGGGAATTTGCAGGGCGCGAGCGGACACACGCTCTGGTGATCGGCGAGCTTGTGGTAAGTGACGTAGAGCCCACAGCATTCGTGCGGGCACTCCACCCTCACCAACAAAAGGACGGAGTCCACCGACGTGTTCCGCACGTCGAAGCCACCGTTGCGCTCGCACTTCTGGCACTGCCGCTGGTTCCCGGGGCGCTCGACCTGGCAGTCCGCGCAGGCCAGGTGCCCTCCCTTGCACTGCAAAAATCAATCCAACAACACATCAATCAAGAAACCTGCACCTTGCTCAATCAGCCGAACGGACGAGGTGTATTCGAACCTCATACACTGGAGGCGTCAAGGGGCAGAGGCACAAGGGGCAGTGGAGCACGGTGAGGTCCATCGAGACCTTAGAGAGCTCCATCATCGGGTCCTGTTCCTGTTTGGTCTGCATGATCACGCCCTCCTCGTGCACAACCATCTCTCGACTTGGGCCGGGGTATTACAAAGATTACCGTCACATATTTTATACTCCCTCCGTTCCTAAATGTACTCCCTCCGTTCGGAATTACTTGTCTCGGAAATGGATGTATCTAGAACTAAGATACGTCTAGATACATCCATTTTCGCGACAAGTAAGGCTGGCCATAGTGGGAGTGACATAAGTAGTATCATGCACTTGGGACTCGCAAACATGCTTATGTGGCAGGCAATTAAAGAAGAGATAGAAGGTTATAGTAACATAGGTAGATACCATAACATAATAAATATGGTGCTACTATGTGTTATGCATGGCAATAAATGGGACCATCTATGATACTACTAATCTATGATACTATGCACTATAGAGGTAGGAACATAGAGTAGTAATGTATGCATGTTACTAGTCTAAGTTACTCCCCACTATGACCAGCCTAATTCCAAACGGAGGGAGTAAGTCTTTATAGAGATTTCACTAGGTGGACTACATACGGAGCAAAATGAATGAATCCACACTTCAAATGCATATATATACATCCGTATGTAATTCATAATGGAATCCCTACAAAGACTTATAATTTAGGAACAGAGGGAGTACTACTTCAAGGTGCATTAAATCAACACATGCAAGTACTATCAAAAGAAGAGTCACGGCATGCATGCATGCGTTATAATTAATGCATCGGTAAACGCAAATTATTGAAATATATCGAGTGCAGTGCTTTGATGTGTCGCATCAACTCGTACATCAACGAGAAGTTTGATTATCCTCTCCTCGCGGACTTAATCGCACTGCCTTTGGCTGTATGACAGTTGGCCACACACCTGTCGGGCCCACTGTCATACACGCAAAGACAGGCGTCCCTCCTCGCCCATGGCGTGGTGGCTGGCAAGAATAGGAGAAGCTTTACTACACTCTCCCTCCCGCATGCGGTGGACATGCAGCAGTTCAATTGGTGTCGATGGCGAGCGTCATTGTAGTACTCCTCCAAAGTCAGATAGTACACCATCATTGTTCGACTTCCCGAAGAGGTGAAGAGCCAAGCGCAGCCCGGACGCTCGTGTGGCAGTTTCATGTGTAGAGTAGTCTAGATAGCGTGTACCGTGCCTGTAAGCTTAAAATCGTTGGGGTTGGCTACATGCTATGTGGCCGTCTCGAAGTTTTAAAAAAAATTAAAATAGTCTTCTGGCCCTACCTGTCACCCTGGTGATTGTAGTTTGCACGCTCTTCTGGTCAAGACAGGAATATATATTTTAATTTGTCTTTTTTCGAAAAGGGGGGACTCCCTGGCCTCTGCATCAGAATGATGCATACGACCACATATATTTTAATTTGTGGTGGGTAAATGTTAGAGGTTGCAGCAAATATATTGTACACTGCCGGTCTTTCAGCCAAGTTTAGAGGCAAGCATGTGGGGCCAGTGCTATGATGTGTCGCGTCAACTCGTAGAACGAGGAGAAGCTTGATTTTACTACACACCTTCTCCCTCGCCCATGCGCGCTGTTGCTCGCAAACGAGGACAAGCTTTTGCTTAGTAGTACTTCTAGAACAAGCTATCCGTCCTGCTCGCGGTGGACGGACATGCAGCAGTGGATTCGACACTGTAGAAGCAGTAGTAGTAACATCATTGTTTGTCTTCTCGAAGAGGCGAAGAGCCAAGCGCAAACCGAACGTTGCGATTCAGTAACATTGGAGCACGAATATAGCCAGGCTCTTGCATGAGACAAAATTGCTATGTGAGCCCACTATTGTACTAGTACGTACAACTACTTGCTAGTATAGCCCTGTAAACCAGAAAGGAGTATTTTCCCTTCTAGAGATTTCAACAAGTGACTAGACTACACCGAGAAGGAGTACATATGGAGCAAAATGAGTGAATCTGCACCGTAAATAAATACGTACTAGTTCTATCATTTTCCTCTCCGAGGTGCACAATATTGAGTATACCGACTAGTCTCTTTTTGACACGCATTTACGTTGTTTTTTTACATAGTACAGACACAAGCGCTCATATAAACGCGCATACACTCACCCCTATGAATGCACACACGCACGACACTATCATCTTGAAATTTACGAAGTCACCATAGGCACCTCGTAGTCGACGGGTCCATAGGTGATTGAATGCCAAGGAGGAGGAGGAGGGTAGCGATTCCCGAGACGTTGAACGGTCAATGATGCATCCTCAATTACATGCAGAGGGAATTAATTGGAGAAGTAGACTAGAGCCAGCACGATGTGAATGCAACAGAGTTTGGACTCTCATATAATAAAGGCGCCCCACCACTCCAATCTATCTACTCCCAAGTCTCTGTGCAACACTGCTCACTCCAATCCAAGACCAAGTGACCAGAAGCCACAAGCACCTATGGAGGCGATGGACGCGAGCGGCAGTCGGCTGTGCCAAATCATCCAAGGCGCCGGCCTGCGGCTCCGCACCGCGCAGCGTTTCCAGATGGTGCTGGCGACCGCAGGCATCGTAGCCCTCGCCGACACCTGCTTCGGCTCTCGCATGGACGACATGATGGTCAACTCCATCCGCAAGTTCACCACCGTCAAGAAGCGCGCGGACGACCTTGCCGTACTGCTCCAGCCCGCACGCCCAGGCTCCTCATTGCCTGGCACCCTCATCGGCCTACATGGTGACAAACTCTTTCAAGCCCTGGTGGCCCAGCAGGTGCCGGAGGTCGCGACGAAGAATGTGCACCTCGAGGCCGCGCTCGCCGCGCAGCGCCTCGCCATGCAAGAAACCGTCAACCTGCACATCCACGTCTACGAGGAAATCGTCTACATAGGCCACTACAAGGCAAGCGAGGACAGAAAGACGTTGGCCTTCTTCCAGCGGCTGGAATCTTTGGACGCCATTGTTCAGAAGCACGTCGACCTGGCCACGAAAGCCGCTGCTACTTAGGCGCCGTTTGGTGGGCCGGCGCCCAGAGTCGAGGAGGTGGACGTCGTCGATGGATGCATCTCTTCTTCTTGCCTCCTGTAACCAGCACTGCATCGCCTCATGGCCTTAATGCTTTATTAGTGTAGTACTCCCTCCGTTCCCAAATATAAGTCTTTCTAAAGATTCCAGCAAGTGACTACTACATACGGAGCAAAATGAGTGAATCTACACTCTAAACTATGTCTTCATACATCTTTATGATGTATCCCATTTGAACTAGTATCTAAAAAGGCTTATATTTATGAACGGAGGGAGTATATGGCATTTTTTATTCCAGTCGTAACGTTTTCACTGTGAGGTGGGGCCGCAGTTGAGAAAACCCACCCCACCCACCGGGCGTCGGCCGAGTTTAGAATTAGAAGAGAGAAACGAGGGAGGAGAGCTAGCTGTAGCACGGGCACTGTTGTCAGATGGGACTCGTGTTTATAGAATAGGAGTACTGAGCACTCGTGCCTCTTTTTTTTGAGGGAAAATTAGTCATATGTCTAGTACCACTAGTTGGGTGCTTGCGACCTATAGCTGTCATCACTTTAGGTCTCCTTCTCGAACCGCGGCTACGCTTCACAGTATATTTTTTCACGCATTTATCCTCCTATATGTACTCCTAGGCTATTTCCACATGCTCCCATTCACCGACATGTGGGACATAGAGCTTCTGGGTCGTAGTGCATGCATGACTCGGAGCATATGCCGGGGTACTTTACATTTCAGACCTCACGAATTACATGCAAACCCCCCGCAGAAGAATAAATAAATCAATGAATTACTACATGAAACCGGATTATTTTCGTGGAACCCGGAGCACGTTCATTAAATTTTGGACATAACACGTTTATAAAAAATGACCGGACCTAAACCAGTCTAAGGGCCTCTTTGATTTTTCCCGAAAAAAGGGCCTCTTTGATTCGCAGGATACTGAAAACATAGGAATGGGGAAAGTATGATGGCGATGAACCGAGACGAGGAGAACTCTAACTCGCTTAGAGGTTAGAGTTAGATTCTAACCTGAACTAACTCTAAACCAAAGAGGTGTATGGATGGCAGGGTTAGATTGACAATAAATGCTCTATCTCAATCATTTGACTACTTTGGACCCTATTTTTAGTCAAACTAAAATAAGTCCCTTGGATCCAAGCACCCTCTTGGTGTGGCCGGCTCTTCTGTGGCCTCCTCCCGCTCACAATTGACATAAACGAACCATCTATACAAATCAAGCATGCAAAACATGACAATTTTTACTTTGTCCATACAAATGACATATCCCACTTAAACATACAAGTCGTCAATCAAGCTTCACAAAATAAAAAAACACTTCATGAAACAAAGAATGAGCTAACTCATCACGGAACTCGTTTACGATAGGGAGGGAGCCCGGAGCCCCTCACACACCGGGGGAGGAGCTCGCCATCGTCGCTCTGGAGGAAGGCTCTGTAGAGCCAAAGCCCCGGGAACCCCTCCGACGCCGGCCCTTGCGAGTTGAGGTCGAAACCGGAATGGGTAGCAGGGCCGCTTGCCGCCGACTGGGAACTTAATCTTTGGGCCTCTAGAAATAATGCAAGCCTGTAACTAAAATACCTAGAAAGGTGAATTGAACCTTTGGGCCTCTAGAAATAATCCAAGCTCAAAAACTGAAATACCTAGAAAGGTGAACTGAATCTTTGGGCCTCTAGAAATAATGCAAGCTCTAAACTTAAATACCTAGAAAGGTGAACTGAATCTTTGGGCCTCTAGAAATAATGCAAGCCTGAAACTGAAATACCTAGAAAGGTGAACTAAATCTTTGGGCCTCTAGAAATAATGCAAGCTCAAAACTTAAATACCTAGAAAGGTGAACTGAATCTTTGGGCCTCTAGAAATAATGCAAGCACTAAACCTGAAATACCTAGAAAGGTGAACTGAATCTTTGGGCCTCTAGAAATAATGCAAGCCTGAAACTGAAATACCTAGAAAGGTGAACTGAATCTTTGGGCCTCTAGAAATAATGCAAGCCTGAAACTCAAATACCTAGAAAGGTGAACTAAATCTTTGGGCCTCTAGAAACAATGCTAGCCTGAAATTGAAATACCTAGAAAGGTGAACTAAATCTTTGGGCCTCTACAAATAATGCAAGCCTGAAATTGAAATACCTAGAAAGGTGACCTGAATCTTTGGGCCTCTAGAAAGATTTATTACCTCCTCAAGCAGCATCAAACAATTCCATGCGTGCACCACAAATCTATAGCAAGTTTGATCAGGATCTACTTTTCCAAATCAGAATTAGCGCTAGAGCAAGCAAGATCAATGATATGGCTGTGAGAAAGGGAAGGAACGAACAAACTCACCCCTCTCGCGACCTCCCTGGTAGATGCGCCGCCGCCGCACACGACAGAGGGAGAAAGACGACTGGTGAAGGGGGAGCGGGGCGACCTTCGAAGGTCGGAGGGAGAGGGCGGCGGAGGCCGGAAGGAGAGGGCGGCCGGAGGAGAGAGAGGGCGAGCGGCGCTTGGGCGGGCGGCCCTATGGGGAACAGAGAGGGGTCGTGCGAAAGGGGGGGGGAGCGATCGGGTGCAGGCATGTGAGATTTTTTTAGGGGAGCGATCTGGTGCGGGCAGGTGAAATTTTTTAGTTCTCTTTTAGTGGGCCCGAGGATAACTAACCCAATTAGAACCTCTCCACCGGGCTAGTTTTTTAGCTGGGTTAGAGCAAACTAGCTCAAACTAACCCCTCTTGTTTCAATAATTTGAGGCTATTTCAACCCAAACTAGCTCTAACTCAGGGATCCAAACAAAGAGGAGTGTTACTGTACATGCTACAGTGTGGACCGTAGCACATTTTTTTTATGGCCATATCACCACATTGTTTTCTACTGCTGGTTTACTGGGTTACCGTGGTTCGCATGGCTGGTTCACTGGGTTGCCGTGGTTCGCACTCCTCCAACCTGAGTAGTACTCCCTCCGTTCCTAAATATAAGTCTTCGTAGACATTTCACTATGGACCACATATAGATGTATATAGATGCATTTTATGTGTAGATTCACTCATTTTTCTCCATATGTGGTCCATAGTGAAATCTCTCGAAAGACTTATATTTAGGAACGGAGGGAGTAGTATATAGTACTAGTATATACCGCATCATTCTTTGCTCCTTCTTACTACTCCGACATGTGGGAGAGCCAGCATCCGGGTCGACGTGTCATGCACCAGATTAGAGCGCTGAACGGAGGGGGGCATCACCCGGTAGGAGCGCCAGAATTCATGACTATAGTGAGTGGTCATATCACAAGTCTTTCCAGCGATGAAGCGCGTCAAATCGCACAGCCCCACTCGCTCACCCTCCTCGCCTCTCACAAACCGCCTACCCGAAAACTGCCACAGTATTGCCGGGAAAAGCCCGCCCTCAACTTTTAACTACGCGAAAATATTCGAGCTTGTTCGTTCTATATATATACAGTACTTACTGTATGTTTATTCATCCGTGGGGTTGTTCAATGAATGGAGGGGCGGGGAGCGCAAGTGAACCTTAAATAGAGAGTTTCATTTCTTTAATGCCACATTGAAACGCTTGTTGTGGAGAGAAAAAAGATAATCACTCCACTATATATGGAGGTAGGGGCCTGAGCGCTTGCTTTACTAGGGTTGCTCTCTTCATTCTCTCATCCTCTCCAGATATAAACAAGACAGCGGTAGCGACATTTTCTCTCTGCTCACCGCTGGTCACAGATCCGGCCGGATCCCTTCGACCGGTGTGTGTAGAGGACTAAAAGGTGCATCGTTCACGCGGTCATCGCCGCCGAGCGAGGAAACCCACAGCTGCCAGAGGGGCCCGATCCTCTGCCCATGCCATTCTCTTCGACACAGCGCCGGCTCGGGAGGTCCTCCGACCCTTCTTCCTCCTTGTCGTATTGTCCGTAGATCCGACCTCCCGCCGCCGACATCCCGGCGACCCTCAGGTATAAGTTCTTCGAAAGCGGCTGTGCTCTATTGCCCCAGCTCCCCACGTGTCTGCATGTGCATCTTTTTCTACTCCCATCAGCTCTTCCAAAGCCACCTAAATTTTTAGTATTATTAGAGGTAAAGCTACTTCATGCATTCGAATCTAGGGCTTTGTTCAAACAACGAAGAAAGGGGAAAAATTGTAGCATGAATCTAGGACTTGATTCAAAGAGGAAATAATATGATGAAAGTAGTAGAGACCGGATACCCAACCGGTCTCTTTGTTGAAAAGGGAAATAATGGGAAAACGCATTACAAACTGGATAAGTAACAGACTTATTATTGGTTGAAAAAAGGACAGAAAGTGGCGGCTGGTGGACAAGTCAACAGAGTATGTCCAGGAATAGATTTGCTGCCATCACATAGTAAAAGGTCTCCGGGATTAGATTTGCTGCCCTCACATAGTAAAAGGTCTCAAGATTAGATTTGCTGTCCTCACATAGTAAAAGGTCTCAGGATTAGATTTGCTGCCCTCACAAAGTAAAAGGTCTCAGGATTAGATTTGCTGCGCTCACATAGTAAAAGGTCTCCAGGATTAGATTTGCTGCCCTCACATAGTAAAAGGTCTCCAGGATTAGGTATGCTGCCCTCACATAGCGTGAACAAGCTCAGCATCACCACTTTATGCCTCCTTGTAGGTACATTGTGCTGATGCGTCCAATGTCGCATGTCCTTATACCAACCTTTTGCCCTTGTTAATGTGAGGGTGCATGTAAAATGAAGCGATCACACTGTTACCTTAGGGACATGTCTAACCAGTGTTATTGTTAATCTAATGCCTCCAGTGATAAGATGCAATTAAACTGTGTTACAAATGGCACTCTGCTGTTTTCCCGAAAGATGATAAGTAAGTTGCTCCTTTACGCTCTCGAGTGTCCCGGTGTCCCCATGGTCCCATGCCCTTAAACCAACTCTTTAGCTGCTGTTGATTTATCGTATGCTGTAAACAAGCAATGCCACCATTAAAGTAATCCCATATCCGAGGAATCTCATTGTTGATCGTAATGCTTCGGTAACATGAAGCATTGCCGACGCTTTTAAAATTTCTACTGTCCTTGCGTGATTGCCATGAACATAATTAAGATGCTTCTTTTCATTTTGTATATGTTTCGTATATTCTTATTGACCAGCAACTGTTTACTTTCTATCATTTTGTGCAGATAGGGATATCCATTTCACCTTGTTGCTATTGTGACCTTTTGGTGAACTGCACAAAACACTTTTTTGGAATGAGTGTCTTGTGCAGTTCAACAAAAATGTCACATGGGCAACATCTCTCAATTTTGGTGGAACTGCACAAAATGGTGATTGGAGTTTCCAAAATCTCCGTTAAGTTCTACTGGTAATCTCGTGCAACATTTTATTAGCCTTTGCAAGATGGAGCCGTCACTGTCACCACAATGGCACTTTATTTTAGTGGAACTGCACAAAAGGATAAGAAAATTATAGTTGCACCTTACATGAGCCGGACAACCAACCTTAATGTTCCTCAATTTTAGTGCAACTACTAAAGAAGAACCTGCCAGCTCACAAGAGCAAGTACTTCTTGCTAGCTGAATGATGCAATCTTTGCTTCATTTCAGGTGAACCGCAGAAAAAGGCGCATGAATTGAATCATGGAACTCCAGGCAGACCTCATCCTAGTGGAGCTGGAGGTTGAGTTCAAGGAGGCCGCTATTAAAGTGAAATCATGCTCTCCTGTCTCCTTGTTTGTGTTGTGCAAACATGCTGTGCAAACAGGAATACTCAACTACAGATGATGTGACGGTCAAGAGCATTCGCCAAGTTCTTCGATTGTATGACATGGCTAGCCAAGATGGATTTAATCTCAATATTCACTTTATCAAAAGGCTCTAATGGGTTGGTTCTGAATCTTGCAAGCTGGGAATCAATGAGATGTGTAGGAATCTGTGTTGTACTTATTATTTGAATCTTATTTGTTGGTTCTGAATCTTGCAAGTTGGGAATCAATCAGATGTGTAGGCATCTTTGTTGTACTTATTATTTGGATCTTATTTGTTGGTTCTGAATCTTGCAAGATGGGAATCAATGAAATGTGTAGGCATCTTTGTTGTACTTATTATTTGGATCTTATTTGTTGGTTCTGAATCTTGCAAGCTAGGAAACACGGCATGATGATGCAGAGGATAGCAACCATAACAAACAGTTCAAACTTGGTAGTATTATCTTTGTGAAAGTGCGACAAATGTGCTGATCGTGTGCGTCCTGAGAATAATAATTCTAATTGTTGTGCATGTTGATCCTGTGGCACTGATAGAACGAGCCAATGCATTGCTTGTTTTAAGTATAAATTTCTATTAAAGCTAATTAAATTTAAGTAAAGTGACCACTAACTCCGGTTATTACAATACCAATACAGACCCGCTCGTGAACCGACGTGTGGCCGGAGTAGGTTTCTTAATGGAGGCGCTTGAATGCGCCAAGGTGCATCTTCGCGGGCGTGCAGCAGAGATGAGGGAGGGTAGTAATCGTTGTCGCTCTGTACACACTCACCATCTTGTTGAATCCAGTTCCCCAAGAGCTGAAAAACGAACTGCTGCCGCCGCCTACACACTCGTTCACTTGAAGAGACTCCAATGGCGATCCGAGGGGTGAGCCTGCTGGATATGGACTTCAGCAAGGAGTTAGTTCGCCGTTCAGTCCTATGGCTGCACCAAGTTGAATGTGATGTACACCAACGATACGGACTCGGTGCAGCTCTGCCTCGCCTCAGTCCTATGGCTGCACCAGGTTTTGGAGCATTCACCCGTTTCATCGGCAGCGCCGATTGCACCTTCACTACGGTGGAGAGAAGGAAGAACACGACGATTCGGCCATCTGGTGCAACAAGCTTGTCGACATACAGAAGCAATACAAGATCATCAGCAACGGGCAGGAGAAGGACTCCGTGGTTGACCTCGCTGAGACCATCATCGACCCCTGATACGCCAACATGAAAGAAGACGACCTGAACACGTGGGAGGTACCTCTAAATCTAGCCTGCATAACCTACGCGGCCAAGGACGCATACGCATGCTATGACATGTACATGCAGATCTTGGACATGAGGGCGTGTCTGCTTCCCGTAACCGACGAGTACACGGGCAGCCGCAGCGTCATGATCAAGATCAAGCGTGCCAGGAAGGTCTAGATGTTGTACTTTATCTGTTTATAAGCACCTTTATCATCTGAGTGTTTCATGCATTAGCCTATGTGTCGTAATTATCTGTTTTGTCCGAAATATTACTTTTAAGAACCCATTAACCTGATTGCTTTTTTAGTGGCTATTTTCTTATGTATGTAAACTAGTTCACTTGTCCGTAAAAAACTAGTTCACTCGGCTGCCGTGCTTTGAATCTCCTTCCTCCCAACATATTCCTCTCCTCGTGGACCCAGAGGTCTCTGAATTTTCTCCCACTTTCATTTTCGATGTAAACTGAGTTTTCTCTAGTACTTTCCCTAGAACCAACTCAACTGTCCCACGCCTAGCCTAAAAATAATAATACCCCACGTACTATTAACTCATCAAATTAAAATGATATTTTATTTCGTAAGTTGAATGTTCTTACAAAATAATAATAATAATTGTTTATATATAACTTGCCAAGTTAACTCCTAGTGATTGCGTACATAAGCTTGCAAAGATTTTACTGATGTGCAATCATGTGTTTATGTTTTTATAACATTTCTCCGTCTAGCCCAACATGATATTTTCACCCAGCCCAGCAAGTCTACGGATTTCGAGAAAAATGCAAATGGGATTTAAACGGGCTGCATAGATGCTACATCATTGTTTCACCCAGCCCACCAAATGGACTAAAAAAACAAATGGACTGGCTAACATGTGGTCCAGTAGGTCGAAGCCTAAGAAGGCGTTGGATTTACATCCAACGGCCAGCATTCTTCTTCAATCTCTCGTCTTCTTCCCCCAGCGCTGCCGGAACCGCCTGCTCCAGCCTTCGGCGTCCAGCGGCGTTGTTTTGCGCTCCTCAGCGAAACGCTACCCCGCCGATGGCCAGGCCATCCCTCCACTCCGCACCTCCTGTTATTCTCTGCCGAGTGTAGGCCCACCCCGCACCCGAACCAGTCAAGTTTCCCACTCCTCTCCGTCTGCGACTCCACTGCCGCGTCTTCCCCATCTCCGAGTCGCTCGATGCCTGGGCCTGCCGCCGCCCACCGCCTCGGTGCGCTCGGCGCGGCGTGGTCAACATACGAGAGTCATCGGAAGAGGACTGTACGTGGAGAGCCTGACGGCTGGGACCCACGAGGTCCATGGTCGCACGCAAGGAAAGTTCCTCCTTATTACGCACTGTACGTGCACTATAAGTGGGAAGGTCTTCTGTATTTCGCGAAAAAAATATATCTTCGCACACAAGGAAGTGCCTCCTTATTACGCACAAAAAAAATGAATACCCCCTGCTAGCTGGGACCCACCATAGTGGGTGGCTGACTTGTGGGCCTACTAAGTTGACAAGGATGGAGGGCTTTGTCAACTTAGTCAATATGAATGATTCTAGCTCCAGTGACCGTATGATGTCCATCCAACGGCCATAGTGCTTCTTCAACCTCTGGTCTTCTTGCTCCAGCCGCCCAAAGCAGCGCCGGTCGTGCAGCGTGCTCCTGCCTCTCGTGGCGGGTGTGATGCCGCTGGAGGCCTCACCGCCCTACTACTCCCACCGCTGGCCCAAGTTATCCCTCTACTCACCCACACCCCTGTTATTCTGCGGCGACAGCAGCCTCACGCCGCAGCCGAACTAGTGAACCCTCGTACTCTTCTCCGCGTGGGCATCCACTGCCGCGTCTTCCCCGGCTCTGCGTCGTCCCCTTCCTAGGCCTTGCCGTCGTCCACCGCCTTGGTTCTCTCGGCGCGGCGTGGTCAATGTGGTCAATGACCGACTTCCATCGGAAGAGTATCAGACGTGGAGAGGCCGATACCGGGTCCAAGGCCACAGCCCAGTTTTTTTGTGATTTGCCAAGTAAGTCGCTTTGTCAGGCCTGTTGGGCTGCAAATCTTTCAAGACGAGGAGAGATTCATTCGGCTGGCCGAGAAAATGGCCTATCAGTAATGAGAAATGGGCCGTACATTTTTAAAACACATCAAACTGGCAATTAGTTTCAAATATCTTTTTTTCATTTCGAGATTTTAAATTACATTAATTTTTAAGTGTGGAGAATTTGTTGGATTTTATATTGATATACATTTATTTTTAAAATCAGTTTGAATGTGAGTCGAAATTTCAGGATTAAAAACAGTTCGGACTGCACCGAAATATGCAAAATTTCTTATAATTTTTTAACCGTGGCCACAATATGGGCTGTAATGCTAACAAAAAGAATATGAGCTCTGAAAAAACCCTTAAGAATTAGCTAATAGGCTGTAAATTATTAGAAATAATGGCAGATGGGTTGTATGCTGTTTTCCATAGATTTGAGGCTTTCCTAAAAAAGGTTGACGACAAGCAAAGGATCGTTGGATGTCCATCCAACGGCCGTTGTGCTTCTTCAATCTCTTCTCTTCTGCTCGCTTCCAAATCAAACAAGCGCCAAGGGACTGCTTGCTCCTCCTCCCGTGGCCAGCCAGCTGCTGCCAGCAGCCTCACCGCCCCACCGTAGACTCCCATCGCTGGCCTAGCCATCCTCTACTCACCCACACTGCAGTTATTCTCCAATGACGGCAGACGAACCAAGAACCTCGACAACAGTCGACCCTCCGCGTGGGAAACAATCGCCGAGTCTTCCTCGCCTCCGTGTCGCTCCTTCCTAGGCCTCACTGTCGCCCACCGCCTGGTGCTCTCGGCTGCCTGGTCAACATGGTCAACGACCAACATGCATCTGGTGGATCAAGTGGAGAGGCCGACAGCTGGGTCCACGGCCGCACGCAAGGAAATGCCTCCTTATTACACGCAAAATAATGATTCCTCCACCTGACATCAGGGACCCACCAAAAGGGCCTCTGTATTTCGCGAAAAAAAAGTTACCGCCGCTGATAGCTCGGGCCCACCAGCTATATCTTCGCACGCAAGGAAGTGCCACCATATTACGCACAAAAAAAATGAATACTCCCCCTGTTAGTTGGGACCCCAGTATAGTGGCAGGCTGACTTGTGGGCCTACTAAGTTGACGGGGACGGAGGGCTTTGTCAACTTAGTCAATATGCACGATTCTAGCTCAAGTGACCGTACGATGTCCATCCAACGGCCATAGTGCTGCTTCTACCTCTGGTCTTCTTGCTCCACCGCCAAACCAGCGCCGGTCGTGCCTCGTGCTCCGCCTCCCGTGGCCGGATGCGATCGGCGGAGGCCTCACCGCCCTACTACTCCCACCGCTGGCCGTGCCATCCTCTACTCACCCACACCCCCGTTATTCTGCAATGACGACAGCCTCACACCGCAGCGAACCGTGAACCTCGTACTCCTCTCGTGTGGGCATCCATCGCCGCGTCTTCCCGGCTCCGCCGTCCCCTTCCTAGGCCTCGCCGTCGTCCACCGCCTGGTGCTCTCGGCGCAGCGTGGTCAACGTGGTCAAGGAATGGCTTCCATCGGACGTGGACTGACGTGGAGAGCTCGACACCGGGTCCACGGCCGCAGCAAGGAAGTGCCTCCTTATTACGCCGCAAAATAATTATTCCTCCACCTGACAGCGGGGACCCACCGGACGGGCCACCGTATGTCATGAAAAAACGTTTTCCTCTGACTGCTGGGACCCACCAGCTACATCTTCGCACGCAAGGAAGTGCGTCCGGGCAAAAAAAACAATTCGCCCCCTGACTGCTAGGACCCACCAGCTACATCTTCGCAGGCAAGGAAGTGCCTGACAGTCGGGACCCACCTGGTCGAAGCGTACGTAGGGTTGTCATTCTGGTCGTGAACGTGTACGTACATACTTGTCGTTGTAGAGGCGCGCACATAGCATGTACACGTACGTACAGCGGCGAGGGTGCTAGAAAGAAAATACGGCCATGTACGTACATACGGGCAGTGTCTCGAACGCCTACTCGCGCATACGTACATGGTTGGATCGAACGGAGAAACAGCGCCGCTGCCGTGTTCATGGGGAGCCAATCGCTGGGTCGGAATGGAATGCGTGGTCGTGTTCATCGGGAGGGCTTGGACGTAACAGCGATGGAACGAGGCTGGCGCATCGCACAAAGGAGGAAACGGTCTTGTGTTCGACCGGCCACGTTCGAAACGGGATCCTGTTGATCGGGAGGGGCCTGGCGTACTGCACAACAAGGAAACGGACCTCCTACGGTCGAAAGGGGGGTCCTGTTGATCGGGAGGGGTGTGGCGTACCGCAAAATGGACGAAACGGACCTCCTACGGTCGAAACGGGGGTCCTGTTGATCGGGAGGGGTGTGGCGTACCGCAAAACGGATGGAACGGACCTCCTACGGTCGAAACGGGGGTCATTTTCATCGGGAGGGGTGTGGCGTACCGCAAAACAGATGAAACGGACTAGTGTTGGAGCGCTATGATCGAAATAGGGGTCCTGTTCATCGGGAGGGGTGTGGCGTACCGCAAAACGGGACTCCCCGGGATACTATTCATCTCCACCGTCGACCTCCTCCAGCCTCCACGGGCTACCATCGACCTCCTCCAGCCTCCACGGGCTCCTGTTCATCCAGCCTCCACCGCGCTACTCCACCGGCCATCGCTCAACCACCCCTCCACAGCACCCTCCACCGCTCACTGCTCATCCAGCCCTCTACACCACGGGGCCTGCTCAACCACCCTCCACGGCCACCCTCCACCGCTCACTGCTCATCCAGCCCTCCACACCACGGGGTCCTGTTCATCCAGAGGCAACGCCACCGCCCATTGTTCATCCAAACCCCCACCCGCAACGCTCACTGCTCATCCAATCGATCGGCTTCGCTTAGCAGCAGAGCGGCGAATCGCCCATCGGGTTCGATTAACAGCCATCGATCGATCGCCGGGTTCAAGAACGCGTAGCTCGCAGCAGCAATTGCTTGGGTTGATTAGAGCCCAACGCCTCGCTTCGGGTTCGATTAGAGCCAACGCCGCATGTGTACGAGAGAAACGCGCATCGCTCGGCCCCCGACATCCCACCGTAACCGGCAACTCCCCAAAATTTTCCTCCCCCTCGCTTCTACCATGGTTTTTCCATCATAGACGACCCAAAGAATGTCATGTAGCTGCGTCTCCGGCCCACCCAGGACAAAAAGCCCATTTTCTGTCATGATTTTTTGTCATAGAAGTAGGAGCCCACCACATCTATGATGATACCGGGTTTTGTCACAATTATCGTCATAGAAGTGTCATATGTATGACATAAAAAAACTTCGTTCGGCCAAAATGTCACGGATGTGTCTTTTTTTTGTAGTAGGCGCGCCCCTTACCTTGTGGCCTCCTCCTTTGTTTCTTGATGTAGGGTCCAAGTCTCCTGGATCATATTCTTCCTAAAAATCACGTTCCCGAAGGTTTCATTCCGTTTGGACTCTGTTTGATATTCCTTTTCTGCGGAACTCTAAAATAGGCAAACAAAATAGCAATTCTGGGCTAGGCCTCCGGTTAATAGGTTAGTCCCAAAAATAATATAAAAGTGAATAATAAAGCCCAATAATGTCCAAAACAGTAGATAATATAGCATGGAGCAATCAAAAATTAAAGATACGTTGGAGACGTATCAAGCATCCCCAAGCTTACACTACTAGGAAAAGGCCTGCTAGTGGCACACCTGTTTTGGCTACTAATGGCGCACTACAGGTGCGCCACTAGCATCACGCCATTATTAATTAATACTAATGGCGCACCCCTGGTGCGCCATTAGTATAACATATACTAATGGCGCACCAGGGAGTGCGCCATTAGTATATCACATGGTGCGCCATTAGTATGCCTCCCAGGGGCCATATTTACCCATGTGCTTTGGCATACTAATGGCGCACCAGTGGGTGATGCGCCACTAGTGTGCTTATAGTAGTGTGCCACTAAAGTACAGAGTGGTGTGCCACTAGTATGAATATTATGGATTTTCTTTTCTTCTCTGATATTTGCACAGGTTACAAAACATATTATTGCACAGAATATAGACATCACAACATATAAACAACAGATTTATCGAATACAATAGAAGATTAGTCTCCGAATACAATTCATCATATTAGTCTCCGAATTTAAAATACCAAACAAAGTTAGATCATTACAAGTCTCGAGACCGCGAGTAGCGAGTTAGTCTTCACATTACAAGTCGATATCGATCATCTAAACTACCATCACATAGAAGAGAGCTGCGGTCATCGCAATGAGCATCATCGTGATGAAACTGGTCTTCATCCGGTTCCTCCAACGCTCCCTCCTCTCTCCCGCTAGATAGCGCGCGCATCTAACTTCCGCCTCCGCCCTAGTGGTGTACCCTTTGTAACTATTACCATTGAAATGGTGAACCTGTCTTCGACACTCCTCCCAGTCGTCGTAGACTCCGGGAACCTTACCCTTGTACACGACATATGGCGGCATCTCTATGCACTAGCCAAACAAAACGTTAGTAGCAATTCACAAACAATACATAAGCAATATATAAGTATGCAACAAATGGAACAGAAGAGATAAGCAACACATTAATAGCACGATTCATGGTCCTACTAATAAGTAGCATCGATTACATATAAGTTGAAAGACTGTCCAAACCAAAGAGACATACAAACTTATTAAAGTTCAATATTACAATAGGAGCCAATCGACATTTCAGAACTACATAGCATCACTACTTTCGACTCGACTCAGGGACTGGAGCGTGGATGAAGCCGCCGTCTTTCGTGATGGCCATGAAATCGCGGGTGTTGTCAGCCTGCATTTGTAGCGTTGTTTCTATCTCACTGTTGGATGGTTGATATCTGAGGTAGAACTGCCCCGAGGTACGAAGGACATCTTGATGGATGATTTCCGCAAACTCCGACTAGATGCAAAAGAATTCTTGTCTGATGTCCGCGTCCTGGATTGCCGACAAGCATGTGGCCCAATCTTTGAGATTATTTGGTAGCAGAAGGTATTTATGGTCCCATACGATCGCCCGCATGTGATGGAGGGCGTAGTAGGCATCCTTCTTACCGCCAGGCGGCTGCTTGACGCAGGGGAACGTCGTATTGTGGGTGAACACGTGCTTGTCGTACCTATGAATTGGCCTGCTGAAGGTGCCTCCAGATCTGGCGTAGCCGGGGCGAACATCATCAAGAACTTTCTTGATATTTGTGTAGTCTTTCTTCGACTGATGGTCCGAGTCGAAATACGTGGCCATGGAATATTTCAGGCTTAAGAGGATGAATGTGCAATGTGTGTCACTGCTCAAAACACGGAATGTTAGAAAAAAAGAACGATTGAAATCTAAGATATCATATGTTACGGGGCGGTGAGGGGATGACTTACTCAGGAAAGTAAGGCACGAGGAAGTTATCCTTATCTGGGTTTGCCAGAATGACGCCTTCAAGGTATGAACTCGCGACTTGCCGGTCCCCAGTGTTGCCCAAGATCTTGGCACGCATGTAGAAGGGGTCGACTATCACGATGTCTGGGGTCTTGTCTCTAATGATCTGCATCTCCATACTTAGCGAAAATAGACGAACGAAGGTGTAGTGCAGCGGATGAATGTTAAACATAGCGAAGATGTCATCAAACCACAGGACGATCATACCCGGTGGCGCTATCGACAAAGCCCTTGCCCTCTGGCACCTTGGCCACGAAAACCGGGTATCCCACATCATTCTCGGAGAGACGCCGCTTCTCCAAAGAAAGAACATTGTCATGCAGACTCCGCATAGCACCGGTTGCAGCATTGAGCAGATTGGTCGGTAGCATCGGCCTACCCGCCACATGCACCCTCCTCGAGATATCCTTAGGTGAAGGTGGCCCGTCCTGAGCACGAATCATACTCGGTGGTGGCTGGCTCACACCCTTTTTACTCTTTCTTTTCTGTCCCTTCTTCTCGGTTGTAATGGGATCGAGTTCTGCTCACAGACCGCCTTCTTGAGTGTGTTGGGGCTGATAATATTTTGCACCTTGGCTATCTGAGGCTCGGTGAAGGCGGCAGCTGGAGGCATCTCCTGAGAACTGAACGCCAGACGACGCCTGTTGCAATTGGGCCTCTCCGCGGTACCAGCTAGATCGTCTTTTGCAGGGTTGGGTTCTTGAGAAGGAGGCCCGAAGAATTCGTCACCGTACCCATGTTCGTTGAAGTACTTATCGACTTTGGTAAATGTACCATCGTCGTTGTCGTCCGGATCCTGTGCCATATGCATGTCTGGATACTGTGTCATATGCATGTCCGGCATGTCCGGTAGCGTTGCGGGGGTCTTGCCATGGCTTGGCGCTGGCATGACTGGCGGTGTTGTCTGTGGGGTGGTGTCCCCCGCCCCCAAACGAATCTGGCTCTTCGGCCAAAGCATGGGCCAACTTATGCAGGCGCTGAGGGTCATCACATCATCTTCGTCGGCACCATGGGGTCAATACGGAGGTAATATGTCGTCGAAGCCCGGAAGCACCCGAACTAGTTAAACCCTATAAACGGTGGGTGGCATCTGATTACCGTGGAACATGCGGCTGCCCGGTTGAATGATTCTGCCCTTGGCGACATCGACCAACTCATCGTTCACGAAGTGCAGGAGAGTGCACGGAACATCCGCGGCGCCCTGCAAAAACATGTAGGGCGTCAGGGATGCCCAGTCAAAGGCAAGGAGATGAAGTCATCGGCCGAGAGGTTTAATTAGTTACCGTGATGGTGTCGAGCTCGGCTAACGACGAGGCACCGCCAACGGCGGGCGTGCAACTGATGGATGGGCCGCTTGCTGCCGAGGCGCCGGCCGGCGTACACCCAGGTGCATTAAGCTCCAATGCCCGTGCCGGCGCCGGAGACACCAATACCGCCTCCGTCGGAGACATCAAAGGCGCCGCCTGCGCGTTATGCGAGTTGTTGCTGGCCGTGAAGCTGGGAACCGGGGGCGACCCCTGTTGGCCGCCCACAATCCACATCTACAGCCCCTGAATCAAGGTAGGAACAATGGCGGTGAGCGTCGTTCCCAGTTGTTGTTGCACTTGCTCTTGGACCATCTCCGGAATCCGCACCACTTGTGCCTTGAGTTCTTGAACCTCGCACGACTGGCTTTCCGAGCTGCTCTTTCTCTCCTTTCGCCCACCAGTGTTATAGTATGACGACCATTTTGTGGACAACCCTTTGCGAGCCACACGACCAGCTGACGACGGCTTAGTGAACTTATCCTTGTTATTCATTACGTTCAACGCGCTATTTAAAGTGCTGTCCCAAGGGGAGCTCTAAGCCGACCCCGTGCTACTGCTTTCAGCCTCCTGCGGAAGGAATGTGAACCATTTAGAAATTTGGCTTCATTAATTAGAATGCAACCATATGGAGCTAATTATGCGGGGTGTATTCTTACTGTAACACGCCAAGCGCCTTGGTCTTCGTGATCCGTGGTGAGCGCCTTTGTTACCGGTCCTCCTTGTACCGGCCCCGACATAGTTCCTAGTCTGCTTGTCACGGTATTTCTCAAGCGGGCAGTAGGCCTTGCTCGACGCCCGCATCCTCCTTGTCCCATATAGGTTCCGCCCACTCAGAATCGCGGGACCGAGTTGGTGGACCCCTAAGTTCAAGTCCTGCATATCTTTCCCCCACTGACTTGATTCCACGGTTGCGCTGCTCTCGCACTTGATCTTGAACTCCATGTAGTCATCTTTGCTGATCGAAGGATTTTTTGCCTTGATCTCCTCATAACTATCAGCTTTGTCAATAATTCTCTTCACCGCGCTTCTCCAAGTAGATAGGGTCGTGCTCATCTTCATGAGGGCGGCACTGTTCACTTTATTCCCTGAGAGGCGTGTGTTTGCGACGTCACCGGGGAACTTGTATCGTTCTGTAGCTTCATGAAGAGGAGGCTGCGCAAATTCCCTCGGTCAGGATGCCTTAGGTTCTCGGTGTTGATCGAGACGGTGCTCCGGAGAATGCACCCGAGCTGAACCGCGTACCCCTTGACTAATTCTTTGGGCGCCGTTGGATGCCCCTCGGAGGACACTTCAGTAAATTCCTCTGTCGGTGTCAAAACCGGCGGATCTCGGGTAGGGGGTCCCGAACTGTGCGTGTAGGCGGATGGTAACAGGAGACAAGGGACACAATGTTTTTACCCAGGTTCGGGCCCTCTCGATGGAGGTAATACCCTACTCCTGCTTGATTAATATTGATGATATGGGTAGTACAAGAGTAGATCTACCACGAGATCAAGGAGGCTAAACCCTAGAAGCTAGCCTATGGTATGATTGTTGTTCGCCCCACGGACTAAAACCCCCGGTTTATATAGACACCGGATAGGTTAGGGTTACACGAGTCGGTTACAATGGTAGGAGATCTACATATCCGATCGCCAAGCTTGCCTTCCACGCCAAGGAAAGTCCATCTAGACACGGACTAAGTCTTCAATCTTGTATCTTCATAGTCTTGGAGTCCGGCGGTGATGATAGTTCGCTATCCGAACACCCCTAGTCCAGACTCCCCAAGAGCCCCCCGAACCAGGCTTCAATGACGACGTAGTCCGGCGCAAGATATTGTCTTCAAGCATTGCAAGGCGGGTCCTCCTCCAATACTTCATAAAAGGTTTTGAACACAAGGACAGTGTCCAGCTCTGCAAAACAAGTTCCACATACCACCGTAGAGAGAATGACTTTTGCACAGATCTACTGACGTATCCCGCGGCATGACATCACACCACGGCCAGGCCTTTATATGAATCGTTTTTTACTGTTCCACCTCAGCGCGTTTAGCGAGGCGGTTTCCCTGGCACATCATATCAAAGCATAGATCGTGCCCCCCTTATTCCAGGATTCCCATCAATACGGACGTGGGTAACCCATCCACGCCATTGATTACAGCGCTTGGGAGATAAGCGAGTTTTACCAGGCTGGTGGGGGACGCATAGCTTCGTCCATCCATATAAGGGGATAAGGATCCACCTTTTCACCTACGCCTTCCTCCTCCTTTGCTCATCCATTTTTGCGCACTCGAGCTTCAGCGCCCAAGTACGCACACCCCACCTCAACCTTCTCCAATCATGTCCGGAGCGGGAGGCAGGTGGATGGCCTCCTCTGTCATGGAGGGGCACATCACAAAGTTGCGGGAGGCCGGATACTTGTCCAAAGAACATCACAAGACCGCCCGCCCGACGCGGGCAGCTCATTCCAACCCCCGCCCCATGAGAGGGTGGTGTTTCTCCCCCACTTCCTCCGCGGACTAGGTTTTCCACTCCACCCATTTGTCCAGGGGCTCATATTCTACTACGGCCTGGACTTCCACATCCTGGCCCCGAATTTCATCCTCAACATCTCGGCGTTCATCGTCGTGTGAGAGGCCTTCCTCTGTATCCAGCCCCACTTCGGCTTATGGCTGAAGATCTTCAATGTCAGGCCGAAGGTAGTGGGCGGCCGCCAAGCGGAGTGCGGAGGCGCCATGGTTGGCAAGATGTCCAAAGTCCTATGGCTCAAGGGCTCCTTTGTGGAGACAATAAAGGGGTGGAAATCGGGGTGGTTCTACATCACCGAGCCGCGCGACCCCAAATGGGTGGCGGCCCCCGAATTCAGATCTAGCTTCCCCACACGGCTCTCGTCATGGAAAGAGACGGGCCTGACGTGGGGGAATTCGAATGAGCTATCCGGACTCCAAACATGCATCTGAAACCTGGTGGACAAGAATCTCAGGCTTGACAACGTAATCCAGGTGATGCTCATCCGCCGGATTCTCCCATGCCAACAACGGGCCTTCAAATTGTGGGAGTTCGATCCGGCACATCACTCAACTCGAAAAGGCTCTTTGACACTACGTATGAAGATGCCTGGAAGGTGCTGTTCAAGGGCGCCGAGGTTCTACATCCGCCACCAAGATCGCGGATTCAGCTCGCAGCAGCAAGCCAGCGAGGTGAGTTATTTTACCCTTTATGGGACCTGCTTTTCATAGTTTGACTCTATGCGGATCTAAAACTCCCTAACCTTTAACAGATCGGTTGAAGTCATCCGTGACAGTTAACTGCACGCTCTTTTGCCGTAAGACCCAGCGGACACCCGATTGACGGGCTGCTGGCTCCGCACTCATGTGGTGCCGAGAAGAAGGCCAAGGAGGCAACGGAACTCAAGGAGCTCCCGACGCCTCGGTGTAGCCGATTCTGAAGCGTAATCCTCTCCCGAGAACGAGGAGGAGGAAAGAAGTCTCTCCCCCAGTGGGGGAGGAGAAGAAAAGGAAGGCCGCCCCAACTGGGGAGGCCGGAGGGTCCAAGAAGGAAAGGACCCTTCCTCCGGACTTCTCCACCAACGTCGACAACGACGAGGAGGAGTGGCCAACAAGGTCCAAGCCATTGGCGAGATCGTAAGTGTCCGGATACCCATGGTTTTTTCATTGCATAGTGTTCTCTAATGCCGAACAATTATGCAGCCCGCCCAAGGGTGAGTTCGCCTCTTCATCGAGCGGGTACCTGAGTTCGTCGGAAGTGGAGAGTACTTCACTTCCGGCCGCCTCCTCGCCTCACGCTGCGGACGACGCCAAGGTGGGGCCCCAAGGGGGGCCTGGTCAAGAGGAGGTGGCGCAGAGGCGCCGCAAGGAGACCTCCCGACTCAGCGCGCGGGGGCGAGACCCTAAGGGCTCTAAGTCTGACACTTCTCCGACTCCATAATGGAACCTTCAGCGGCTCAAGTCCGGCAAGCGGCCCTTCAGAAGAAGGTAAGACGCCGTCTCCTCCGGCCCAACCGAGGCACCGGATAACTTATCGGAGGCTCCTAACAGCCCCATCGAGGAGGAGCACCGCACTGCATGAGTGCGGTGATTCGACAGTTTAGTCCGCCAAGAGCGGGCTGACGAAGCCTGTACCAGCCTTCTAACAGGCTTTGAGGTAAGTTTAGGATATGTAAAAATATTACCTCATAGACAGTAGCCCCTGTACCAGCCTTAAGAAAAGCCGGACTAAGGATCTAAAAAGATATACGCAGGAGTCTAACATAAGTATGTCAATATGGGAATGCAGGCTGCGCTGCCGACTGTCGCCAGACCGACCATGGAGGTCAATGCATTGAAGCAGAGCCTCGAGCGGTCCGAGAACGAGCTCGGCCTTGCCAAGAAGCAGCTCGAGGACAAGGAAGGTAAGTAATACCTTATGAAAGAAATACCTTATAGAAAGGTTTCAGTTGCAAAAAATAACAGGAATAACATGGGTACTGCAGGGGCCACGAACGAGGTGGCGACCCTGAAGGAAGCGGTGTCCGTGGCCGAAAACAAAGCAGCTGCGGAACGCACTGAGCGAGGGAAGGGGGAGGCGCAGCTAGCGGAGGTGCGTCAAGAGCTCTAGGCTCTCGTGGAAAAACACGAGGGTTTGGAGCGTGACTCAAAGACCCGAGAGTCCGAGCTTGCTTCGGCTCTTGAGAGTGCCAAAGCTGCTAAGGCCGAGGCCCAAAAAGCCCTCCAGAGATTGAGGCAATAAAGAAGATCACAAGGGTAAGGCATTCTTTATGCAGAGCAAGAATGTGAAAGTGATTTACCTAATACTTACCCGGATTCGAGCTCTCCAGAGCATTCACAGATCTGCCCGAGTGTGTCCGATGCTGCCACATTCTACCGCTGCCAAGGAGGGGAGCTCGACGGAGAAGGTGTTCTGGTCTCAGTATGCTGAGGCCGGACATCCGGTGCCCCTAAGCGACCAGCTGAAGCAGCTGGTCGAGCTCCACAAGGTCGCCGAACAGGCCATGAGGGGCCTCATAGTTCGGCTGTGGCCATTGGAAGCCATGCCTGGGAGCTACTTTGGGCTAGTCCGCGGCCTGGTGGACGTCCACGGATTGAAGTCATCAAGCGCTCCGTCTGATTGAAGGTGCCTGGCTGGCCCTTGCCCGTGCTAAATGCACTGGGCAAGCTGGATGCGAGAAGCTTTTGACGGACGGGCCACCAAGGGCAAGGAGCATCGCACGCCCGAGATGTACTATGAGGGCCTCTCAAGGGTGCCCGCCAATAGCGGATGAGTGCTCCAAAGATGTAATTTTGAATAGACTCGCATTTGTTATCCCAGTATGCTGAAAACTTGTTCATATGCGCTTAAGCAATGCTTGTTAATTTAAAATATTACCTTCTCAGGCGGCCGCTTATCAAATTTGAGAGATGGCAAGTCGCTGGCTTCAGCCCCCATGCCACGAGTGTTGGGGTGTTCGGGATAAACTTGAGCACTCTTGTTCCCATTCTTGGGTCCATCTAGGAGGCGCCAACGAACGTAACAAGGCAACCGGACTTATAATGTTGAACACTCTCACTTAGCCATAGAATTCTATAATTTTAAATTTCGGCGAAGCCCCTAGTATTCGAAGACCGAGTTCGGGCGCTATCCACGCCTTTGGCCGGACAATTCCGGTTCCTCGCCTAAGCGGCATAAGTCTTTAGGGACCCGAAAACCTCTCGAACAGCGATCGCTCTCGCCTCTATCATGACGGTCAGTTTTAGCTTTCCACCGAGGTGCTCGACCCAGCTCAACTGGGCACAATCGCAGGGGTTCTCCGTGCTACCTTAGCCAATATAACGGAACGTAAGGTACCAAAACACGGAGCCGGGCAAACCCAACTATTGACCCAAGACATGATTCGAGCCGATGCATATAATGCTATAAGTTCGGGTCCCGCACTTGTGAAAGTGTTCGGACTTGTCACACCATAATTTTGGGGTACTTTAGCCCCTCGGTGTATTGGCCGCACTAAAGTGTATGGGTGCAACATGTCATGAAATGAACATATATATAGAGAAAAAGGAGTGCAATAATAGGCAAAAGCTATGTATTGTTTATTCAAAAGGTACTGCAATGAAAGCGAACGATACAAATAGTGCGATAAGCAAGGGATGGGATTATTTAACATGTCCCCTCCAGCGTAAGCTGTGGGATGGTATGTAAACAGGTATAATGCTCGTATAGAGACCACCAACACTCGTCAGAAGCTTTCGCTTCCTCGCTGTTGCATCGTGAGTTCGGCGATTCTAGTGCCGGACAAGGTTTCTGGAAAACGGAGTCCTAAAAGTAAGAAAAAAGAAGAAAAAGGAAAAAGAAAAAGAATGACACAATCGGAGCCCCTGGTGCGGTTGATCCGCATTCTGGGCGTGCCGTGGTCGTGCCCCTCCCCTTATGCCCATGGTATCTCCAGAGCGTAGTTATGTACGCGTAGTACTGGCTTTGCAATTTTGAGAGGGCTGGGGTGGGGGCCGGATTGCTACGCGTGCTTGGATCGTGCCAGGCGGTCTTGTTGTAGGTTACTCCGGGCGCGCTTGACAGTGTCCGGATGTTTAATGGCCAGACTCGAGAATTGCTGTGAGAGGTTGCTTTGCACCTCCGCCGAGGGTCGCTGCGGTGCTCCTCCGCTCGGAGAGAGCGCTCGTGTTTCCATTGACCGTGATTACCTCGAGGGCCCGCATCTTGAGCTTGAGGTATGCGAAAGTGCGGCACCGCATTGAACTTTGCAATGCGGTTCGTCCGAAAGCAAGGCATGATAGCCGCCATGAACGGGACTATGTCAAACATTAACTCTTCGCTTCGAAGTTATCCGGGATCCAAGACCACTTCGAGTGTAACTGATCCCGCATAATTGGCCTCTACACTGCATGACGCCTTTAAATGTCGCCTTTGTAGGTTTAATCCTTGAGGGTCTATGCCCATTTTATGCGACTATATCCCGATAAAGCAGGTTCAGGCTGCTACCGCCGCCCATCGAGACTCAGTGAGGTGAAATCCGCCAATAATTGGGTCAAGAACCAATGCGCGAAACCGCCGGACGGATGCTAGTGGGTGGTCCTTCGATCAAGGTGATCGGGCAGGAAGACCATGGGTTGAACTGGGCGATCGCTCCATCGCATATACGTCACTTAGCACACGCTTCCGCTCCCTTTTGGGTATACGGGTTGCGTATATCATGTTCACCATCCGCACTTGTGTGGGAAAGCCCTTCTGTCCTCTATTCTTCGGCGACCGGGGCTCTTCCTCGTCATCGCTATGCAGCCCCTTGTCATTGAGTTCGGCACTTAACTTGCCTGCTTGTTTGAACAACCAACAATCCCTGTTGGTGTGATTGGCTGGTTTTTGGGTGCCATGTATCCGCATGCGATCGAGTATTCGGTCCAAGTTGGACGGACCTCGGTATTTCTTTTGAATGGCTTCTTCCATCGACCGGTTTAGAGCTCAATCCGCATTGACCGCCAGATCTTCAAAGATTATCGCCGCACGCGGCGCTTTGTTCTTGCTGCGACGCCGACCTGCCATTGCTATCCTTGGTATCCGAACTATCGTGGTGTTTGGCCGTTGTTGCTTCGAGCTAGCCAGCTGTCCTCTCCCCGCAAAAGCGGTCATGAGTGTTGTGAGGGCTGCCATGGATTTCGCTTTTCCTGTCCTAGGTGCCGGGCAAGCCATTCGTCGCAGATGTTATGTTTGAAGGCTGCGAGGGCCTCTCGATCCGGACAATGACGATTTGATTTTTCTTTGTTAGGAACCGTGTCCGTAATTGTCCGCCGATTCTTCGCTGCTGAATTATATGGCTAAGGTCATCGGCGCCCGTGGTCGCACATATGTGCCCCGGAAGTTATCAAGGAATGCGGCTTCCGTGTCTTCCCAACAACCAATTGACTCGGGCGGCAAGCTGTTGAGCCAATGCCGAGCTGGTCCTTTGCTTGAGTGGGAGGTATTTGATGGCATGTAGATCATCACCAAGGGCCATGTGGATATGGAGGAGATAGTCCTTGATCCAGACCGCAGGATCTGTGGTACCGTCGTATGATTCGATGTTTACGGGTTTGAAGCCCTCGGGGATTTGATGATCCATTACTTCATCTGTGAAGCATAGTGGGTGTGCGGCGCCTTTGTATTGGGCTATATCGCGACGTAGCTCAGATGAGCTTTGTCTACTGTGTTCGGCCCGGCCGGGTTTGCTGTATCCGGCGTTATGGTAATCATCCCGAGTAGTTGGGCGCCCACGCGATCCGTAGATCAATCTTGTATGTTTTGCCTTATCCTCCAATATATATCGCAAGTCCGGCGTGTTTTCCCGTGCCTTGGTACTTTTTGAGCGGCGTCGGGGTGTGGCTTGAGCGGAGGGCCGAGAGGGTTCTTCGTCAGCGCCACGGGTGGCCGGTCTGCCATGTCGCGCGCTGGTGACTTGGGTGCTTCCTCCTCCGACGAGGCAACGGCCGCTTGGGGTAGCTTTTGAGGGGCGCTCGAGTTCATACTCTTCGCTGCAAGGACTTCACCATCCGTCGCCTAGCAGGTCTTGGTCAGCTCTAAGTTGTTGCTACTTTTTCTTGAGGCTGCTTGTCGTGGCCATAAGCCCGCGCTTAAAATGCTCCTGTTCGTGGATCCTCGTGCACGACAAATTGGTTGTCGTTAAGGCTTGGCTCATCTTTGGAGGGAGGCGATAATTATCGCCCTCGACCTTCTTTTTCGCCAAGACCGTCGGCGGATTTGCTTCTCCCTCCTCCCGCGCCGAGCCCCTGCCGGAGGGGGTTGTCTTTGCACCGTCCGGTGTTATTATCTCCCGTGCCGAATCACCGCTTTTGCTGTGGCGGGATTTAGAGCGGCGACGCTGATGTCGGCGCTTCGCTGTTTCTGAGGGTCATCCTCCGTTGTTCCATCGCCGCTCCCATCTTTTGGGATGTCCACCATGTATATGTCGATGACGAGGTGGCCTTCCAGCGCCTCGTAGGCGCTGGGTCTTGGTCGCCTCCGCATCGCCGCCCACACGCCGATGTCTTCGAGTCGAAGTCGAGCATGTCGGTTAAATCATCGGCGCTGGCTACAAAGTGGGTGGTGGGTGGGCGCGAATTTCTTCGCCGTCCAGATCTCAACCTTCCCGTCCGTAGTCCGCCCAGGGCTCTCTCGGATAAAGAGAGAGACTTTAGTGAATTTAGGATGTCGCCAAAGGGCGAAAAGCCGAAAGATGTCCGCGGTGAACTCCATGACCGGGCCCAATCGGATTCGATTGGCGGGGCGCGGAGGGTTCGAGTCCGCACTGAGTCAAGGTCTTTGCAAACGATGGGATGGAGTTCGCTCAATCGCCAGGGATCGTAGCCCCGAGGCGGTGTCCAACCACTGCTCGATCGGGGAATCCGCCCGGACTAAGGGTCGGAGCGGATGCCGGTGCGCCTCCGTGGCAATCGCTCGGGCGGCAGAGCTAGATCATGCCCATCGAGACAAGGCGGCACGCCGGCCGTGGCTCAATCGTCGGGCAAGTCTCCGCGACATCGGCCGATAGTTCAAACTTCCAAATCTGACCGATGGCCAGGGCGAGCTTTCGATCTGCTCCAGATGTCCAAGCGAATTGGCCGCGCAGCAAAGCCGCCGAATACGAAGATCTGTCCGGGAGAAAAGTCTCACCTGGACGCGCCGTTGTTGATGATTGAAGGAGCCATCGGGCCTATCGGTGACGCATACGAGGAACTCTCAATGAAAGCACCAATGTCGTGTCAAACCGCGGATCTCGGGTAGGGGTCCCGAACTGTGCGCGCCTAGGCGGATGGTAACAGGAGACAAGGGATACGATGTTTTTACCCAGGTTCGGGCCCTCTCGATGGAGGTAATACCCTACTCCTTCTTGATTAATATTGATGATATGGGTAGTACAAGAGTAGATCTACCACGAGATCAAGGAGGCTAAACCCTAGAAGCTAGCCTATGGTATGATTGTTGTTCGTCCTACGGACTAAAACCCTCCGGTTTATATAGACACCGGATAGGTTAGGGTTACACAGAGTCGGTTACAATGGTAGGAGATCTACATATCCAGACGCCAAGCTTGCCTTCCACGCCAAGGAAAGTCCATCCGGACACGGGACGAAGTCTTCAATCTTGTATCTTCATAGTCTTGGAATCCGGCCGCGATGATAGTTTGGCTATCCGGACACCCCCTAGTCCAGGACTCCCTCATCCTCCTTGACGGTGCCGAGCACGTTCGGGCGCCGGTCCTTCCGTTGCTTATTCTGTTGGCTGCCATCTGTGCGCGCGCTGCCATCATAAGTGGTGGCCTCCTCTGCGGCACCATCAGTGGTGTCATCCCCGACGCAACTAGGGGTTGTGTAGTCAGGATTGGTGTCTTCCGCGGCATCCTCATAGCGGTGAGGTTCTTCCTCCATCTCCTGGGACAGCTCCCAGAATTGTTTGCCCGAACCGCCGGCCTCATCGTTGTGGGCCATGTTTCGCTCTAAATAGGAAAAAAGTTTGGTCAAAAAGTTGGTTATTGTCAAGGAACAAGATCATGGTCTCATCATTTAGGGTTTGTCGACGCTGAGGCACCCTAAATGCTAAGTTAAGTTTTCATCATTTAGGGTTTATCGATGCCGAGACACCCTAGGTTAACTGATATATATGGGTATCTTCTAATAATATACCCTATCAAGAAAAGGGAAGGAGAATTCTAATACACCAAGAGACAGTAAACATATCACACTTCTATATGTATAACACAAGAGGCAGTTGATCCTACTTAATTAAGTACTAAGATACCCCGGCCCATGCATTAGTTGCAAGTACCCCATATGTCCTATTTTTAGCAAAGTCATGCTAAAATTCACGGAAAATTTCAGCATGACCTTTGCTGAAAATAGGAAGTTAGTCGACATTCCGGCAAACTCAAGGGCCTCTCGGGGTACCTGCAAAATCATTATCCCCGCGTAATGAAGTCGCCAATGGGTCATTTGAGAAGATCACAAGTAGCATCATCACAAGTACAACATCATCACAAGTACAAAGAAGAACAAAGAATACAGTAGCATGACAAAGAAAGCAGCAGGAGGTTTATTCTTCTTCTTCATAAACACTAATTGTCTAATTGAGCAATATAGCGACAGTGTGAACAAATAAAAACACAAAATACACCTACATATATATTTGGGTACCTCTATGGTAGTAACATGCCATGCTCTTCCTAGAGCTACTGCAGCACGGTCTATTCTGCTTACTACTAAAGTTATAGCAGTATCATGCTTTCATAACCAACTAGTTACCATTAAGTTCAAATACTGTCCACAAAACCACAACAGAAGTAGCACAAAATCATTCAAGTACCATTGTTTAACTAAAACTTGGTGTGAATAAGATCCTCTATCAGTACTTCATACCAATAATCAAAACGCCAAAACCTGACACCAACTAGTTACCATAAGGTCAAATACTGTCCACAAAACCATAACAGAAGTAGCACAAAATTATTCAAGTATCATTGTTTAACTAAAACTTGGTGTAAATAAGGTAATAAAAGCAAATCGCTGCAATTTGGCCATTTGTTAACAATTAAGAGATACCAGCAATGACCAATTACCGGTGGAAATGTGAAATAGCACAAAATCCTATGACTGAATCCAACTCAAGACTTTTGTCATGGGATTCCACAAGCCCACATTGGTAACAATTGTACTTCAAACATGCTGCTACCGGCCAACAACTCCAGAACGGAGTTAGCAGAGAAGAAAAGGAACTATAGAGGTTCATCTAAAAACTCTTAAACGGCACAGTGCAGAATCGTAAGCAAGATAGCAGGTGAAGCAACTACATCGTACATTAGCAGCAGTTCATAGCAAAACTAGATGAATGTTTGTCCTCTTGATAAAAAACCATACATCGCCAAAGATCACATACGCCATACATGATATGTACAGTTCATCAGCAGCATGTTGATGACTTCTAATTTAACAAAGTATCCTATTATTTTACCCTAATGAGACTAACCAACTGTTGAGGAGTTTGGCATATCTTCATAAAAAGATTGTACAATTTTTTTCCCATTTCTTTTTCTTCGAAGAGTTATATATTCTTGATTCAGATATTATTCTCGCATGCTCTAGCAAATTATATGCATCTCCACTACTTCCACATCAGCCTCACTACTGTTATCTTGAGATTGATCCAATTTCCCCATTCCAGTTTATATCTTGTTATTCTTCGCAACTGTTAAGTTAGTCATAGTTCTTTGCTTTTAGATCTTTTTACGGTTTCAGATTGTAGGTTGATTTATTGCTAGGAAGATTCAGGAATCAAGTATCTAATTCAGTTATACAGGTGCTTAGAAAATTATCCTAGCCAACATGGGTTTTCAGGAAATATTCAGACGCCGCACTTCTGATCGACTCCTGAGGTACATTCTCAACTAGCATAGTTTGTTTATCTTCTATACCAATGTGATTCATTACTTGATTTCCTTTCAGCCTCAAAGTTTATGTTTGTCCTGGTCCTGACTTGGGAAGAAAAGAACCAACTTTCATCAAAGAAATAAAAATAAGATCATGAGCAGAACAGTTGTTAGGGTACTGTCATTTCTGGGACCATTTAACATCGGCTTTGCATTTCTTGGCTGCAACAATCACTGAGTATGAAACAGGTAGAATAGAATGTATTTTTCTCACTTGGGAAAGTGATCAGTTACAGCAACTTCAATATTTTGTGTCTCTGAATATTTGCATAAATTCCTACCATCATCCATGAGCAGCACCACATAGCAGTTCACAGAACAGAACATGAGGCAGTTAGCTACCTGTCCTGTAGTCGGGGGGAGAAGCTTGTCGGGGGGAGAAGCTCGCCGGCGGCGAGGTTGCACGGGCGATGGACGTCGGAGGCGAAGCCGCTCGGCGAAACAAAAGGCGCTGACCGAGGCGTTGCGGCCTCGGGCGCACGGCGGCGAGACGGATCCTCTGTCGCCGGAGACGAGTTAGGGACGGTGACGAGAAGGAGCAGGGGACTGACTGTGTGCCGGAAGGAGCAGAAGGAGCAGGGGACTGACCGGAGCAGCGGTGGCGACGGTGAGATGGGGTCAGTCGGAGGAAGAAGACGTGCTTCGGTGGGCCTCCTCCTCCTGGTGGACGCGGGCCTCCTCCTCCTAGTGCTCCGGCGGAAACTCCGGCGGCAGAGCGGGCGCGGGGGTCGTCGGGTGTGGGGGAGGCGGGCGGGGCGCGCGGGTGGCGGCGGTGCAGTACGGGTCGGGGTAGTGGGTGGGTGAGATGTCATCGATTGGGGGAGATAGAAAGGGGACTGGGGATTTTAGTGTGGGGGAGGGTTAGCATGGCGCACCCCCTAGCGGTGCGCTATTAGTAATCTTTTTTCGGGAGAGCAATGGCGCACCCCCTAGAGGTGCGCCATTAGTAATCTTTTTTTTTGGATAGCAATGGTGCACCCCCTAGCGGTGCGCCATTTGTATTTTTTTAGAATTTTTTGTTGCCTAGTGGATGGCCAACAGCGGCGTCTTGAACCCTAGGTCCCGCTCGTTGGGGAGGGAGGGGGTGGGTGGTGCGCTCGGCCGATTCTGTTCGGGGGAACCGAGCGACGAGACAGGGGAGGGTGCGGGGGGTCGTCGGCGGCGGTGGAGCGGGGGAGGGTGCGGGGGGTCGGTGGCGTTGGTGGAGCAGGGGAGGGTTAAAAATATTCATCAACTTTGAAAAAATATTCATGAATTCAAAAAGTGCCCGTGCAATTTAAAAATATTCATGAGTTCAAAAAATATTAACAAATTCAATACTTTTTGTCAGTTAGAAATTCAATAACATAATAAACATAAATAAATATTCATGAGGACACTAGAACAGAAGAAATATCATTTCAATATGTCGAAATACAATCGAGAAATGAAGGCTACAATTTAAATACAATCGATCTTAGCTAGCTATCTGTTCACAATCTTCTTGCCCTTATTTTTTGTAAATGGAGTTCTTCTCTTGAACGGACGTCCTTTAGGTAGGGTGGTCCTGCTTCTTCTTGTGGTGTATGCTGGTACTTCATCGTCGTCGTCATGTTCCATCTTCGGGTCGCCGTACTTGTCGAAGTCTTGCTCATTGGTGACGCCATCCATTCCGATGATCTTCCTTTTGCCTCTCCTCACGACAACACGACTACGCTTTGACTAGTCGGTAATGAAGAAGCATCGGTCCACTTGGGAAGCCAGTACCCATGGTTCATTTTTCACGGTGACGTTTGCGCCCGCGGTCTTGGATTTGGCTTTGTTTATAACCATGGTGGTGAAATACCAGTCTTCTTTTAGGATGCTCTTGGCCCATCTGACACGGAACATCGGGACCTTCTCTCCAGCGTAGCTCAGCTCCCAGATCTCCTTGATCCTTCCATAGCATCTGTCCTTGTCGTTACCGGTGTAGGATTTTATCGTTACCCCGGAGTTCTGATAACCATCGCTCTTCATGTCCTTTCCCTCGGTGTAGAATGTGTAGCCGTTGATATCGTCGCCTCATACGCCATCGTTGTGCTCGGCGCCGTGACAAGGCGAATATGAGTTGTTCTTCCGCGGAAGAATCCTCATGTAAAGGGTACGACAGAAGCTTCTACTTGAACCAACGCGTGAAACATGAGTTGTGCTCTTTGATTATATCTCCATCTGTCCTCTATTGTCCTCGGTCATTGTACGTCTTCTCAATAAAGGTTTTGTGCTCTACCACCCAAGGATCGACCACGTCTATGTGTTGTAGCGCGACTAAGTTTTATCTTTCAAAGTCGGCGAGTCGACCCTCGAAGTCGACATGCGTTTCGCGGCGACCCTCACGGTGACCCCATCCAGCGAGCCTGCCGAGGTGCCTGTTGACGGGCAGACCAATGGGATTCTTGATGCCTAGATAATTCGTGTAGTAGGAGATGCACTCTTCGGTCAGCAAGCCCCTGGCTATGCTTCCCTCTGGACGTGACATGTTGCAAACGTATCCTTTGATGACACCATTCATCCTTTCGAAGGGCATCATGCTGTGCAGGAACGTCGGCCCGAGTTGGATGATATCCTCCATGATATGGACCAGCAAATGCACCATAACATCGAATAATGCGGGCGGGAAGTACATCTCAAGCTCGCATAGTATCACCATGATCTCTTCCTGTAACCCTTTGAGTTGCCTCACACCAACCGACTTTCGAGAGATGACGTCGAAAAGTTGCATAGGACAAATAGCATTTCACGGACGTGCGCATCCATGATCCCACGGATTGCAACTGGAAGTATCTGCGTCATCAGCACATGACAGTCGTGAGACTTCATCCTGCTGAACTTCTGCTTCGCTGAGTCTAGGTATCTGCTTATCTTCCCCGCGTAACCGTAAGGAAGTGTTACTCCTACGAGGAGGTGAAAAACTACTTGATCTCCTCCAGACTTAGAGTGAAGCACGCAGGAGGGTAGTCATTTCCGGTCTTCTTGGCCTTTTTGCCTTTGTGATGACTTTCCGTGTCCTGCTTCGCCTCATCATCATCATCATCATCATTAGCGTGAAGCTCCTCCCTGATGCCCATCGATTTCAAGTCTGCCCTTGCTTTCGGCCCATCTTTGGTCCTCTCTAGCATGTTGAGGAGGGTACCAAGGAGACTCTCGCACACGTTCTTCGTGATATGCATGACATCAAGGCTGTGAGACACACGATGGATCTTCGAGTACGGCAAGTCCCAGAAAACAGACCTCGTTTTCCATACCTTCAGCAGCGGCTCTGGCGCCTTTCACTTCTTTCTCGGCTCTGGCGCCTTTTGCTTCTTTCCCGGCAGTGGGCAATCTTTCCAATTTTCAACAGCTCGTATATTTCCTTGCCGCTCCTCATACGCGGGCGTCTTCAGGGTTCGGTTTCACCATCGAACAGATCCTTGCATTTTCTCCATGGGTCATCGTCGCGAAGCCACCTTCGATGTCCCATGAACACAGTTTTCGAAGACCCGGGATCTCTATCTAGCTGGCGATACGTTGTGTCATCCATGCACCTGAGGCATCCAGAAAATCCGTGGACCACCTTCCCTGTGACATATCCGTAACCGAGATAGTCTTGCACCGTCGTGAGCAGTGCGGTTCTCATAGGGAAATATTCTTTCTCTGCAGCGTCCCATGTATTGGCTGGCGTTTTCCACAGCGTGTCTAGCTCCTCTTTCAGCAGCCGCAGATACAGATTGATGTCGTTCCCTGGTTGTTTCGGCCCTTCAATTAGCATAATCATGTGAATGTACTTCCTCTTCATGCACAACCAGGGGGGAAGGTTTTACATCCACACAAACACAGGCCAGGTGCTATGTGTGCTTCTCTGGCTGCCAAACGGATTGACTCCATCGGTGCTCGCACCCAGCATGATGTTCCTTGGATCGTTCCCCAAATTCTGGGTATTCGAAGTTCAACGCTTGCCACTGGCTCGCATCCTTAGGGTGACTCAGCCTCTTGTCTTTTTTATTTATCTCCGAATCATCTCTGTCATCTTCTCGCTTCTTCCCCTCCCTATCCGTGTGCCAATGCAGGAGCTTTGCTACCTTAGGGTCCGCGAAATACCGCTGCAGACGAGGAGTGATCGGAAAGTACCACACCACTTCTCGAGGAGCTTTCTTCCTCTTCTTGTATCAAGTGACGCCGCACACCGGACATATGGTATACTCCGCGTGCTCGTCCCGATAAATGATGCAATTGATCATGCACACATGGTATTTCATGTGCGGTAAATCCAGAGGACACACGATTTTCTTCGCCTCCTCGAAACTGGTTGGGCACTTGTTCCCCTTGGGAAGACGTTCGTCCCAGAATGACATGTTCTCGTAGAAGCATGTGTCGGTCATTTTGTGTTTTACCTTCATCTCCAGAGCCATGAGCGTTACTTTCATGCGGGTATCCTCGGGCCTGCATCCTTCATACAATGGAGTAACCACGTCTATCTCCAATTGATCCAGCTTGGCTTTCTCTCAGGCGGCAGCTCTTGCGTTATCCGTCTGCTTGACAAGCAGCTCTTGAATATGAGGGTCTTGCACCCAGCCCATCGATGGTACATCATCGTCTGCTCCGGCATCTTCATCTTCATGATCATGCCCTTCGTCTTGATCTTGCTCATCATCATGTCCGTCATCTTCTACATGATGACTGTGTACATCATCACCGTCGTGATCATGTCCTGGAGATTCTTCGTCTTCTCGCCCGCCCTCGCCGCGGTGGTTGTCTTGCTGCCCTTCCTCATTTCTTGCCCGGCCCCCATGGACGACTTCATAGTCATCTTCATCACCTTGCCACCGATAGCCATCCATGAAACCACGCAAGAGCAGGTGGTCCCGCACCTGCCCGAAATCCGGGTCCGCAATAAGGCTCTTCAGCTTGCATCTTCGACACAGACATCTTATCTTAGTCTCGTTCTTTTGAAGTATCTCGGCCTTCCCGGAGCTCAAAAACCTATTCACAATGCCTTCGGTCATCGTGCAGATTATGGTCGCCTGCGGGGTAGAGCAAAACGATATTTTAGAACCAAGAAAAAAATTGGCATGACTTTGCCTAAAAATAGGACCATAAAGAATGCATAGTGCGAAATTCTCGCCGAAACGGAAATGAATCAACATTCCGGCAAAATATTGGCAACTATCGCATTTCAAATACCGGTACCTGCAAACACAAACATATATGCAACACCACAAACATATGCAACACCACAAACATACATAGATCTAGCTAGGCCATAAAAAGTGCATGTGCACATTGTTGGAGGGAGAAAAAAGTAGATCTACAACATAAAGAAAGCTTTCCTCTTACTTACCTATCAAAAAAAAGGTAATTTAACCACTTAATTTGGATGAATCTATGGTGCAAATGAGGTGAGGAGGAGGAGGCAGCCGAGACAAGCTTGGAGGAGGAGGTGGAGAGCATGAAGTGGGGAAAGTGAGTGTGGTAGGTGGCTGTCCAAAATATCTCCCAGGTTACTAATGGCGCTCTACCTACAAATGCGCCATTAGTAACCCTGGTTACTAATGGCGCACCATCTGGTGGTGCGCCATTAGTAGTTTTGCAAAAAAAAATGTTAGTAGTGGCGCACGGTGTGAGTGGTGCGCCATTACTAGTTTTAACTGTGCCCTGGTGCACCATAGGTGCGGTGCGCCATTAGTATTTCTGGAAAAAATAAAAAAAAAGTTTGTTAGTAGTGGCGCACCATAGGTGGGGTGCGCCATTAGTGTCCATCACACTAATGGCGCACCAACGCATGGTGCGCCACTGCTATATAGTAGTGGCGCACCACATGTCTGGTGCGCCATTAATGTCCATATTATCTATAGCCCATTTTCCTAGTAGTGTTAATTCCTGCTCGTCCTTGAGTAGGTAAATGATAAAAACAGAATTTTTGATGCGAAGTGCTACTTGGCATAATTTCAATGTAATTCTTCTTAATTGTGGTATGAATATTTAGATCCGAAAGATTCAAGACAAAAGTTTAATATTGACATAAAAATAATAATACTTCATGCATACTAATCATGTCTTCTCAAAATAACATGGCCAAAGAAAGTGTTGGGGAACGTAGTAATTTCAAAAATTTTCCTACGATCACGCAAGACCACGGTGATGGCATAGCAACGAGAGGATAGAGTATCCGCCCACGCACTCGTGAGACCGAAAGCGAAGCGTTATAACAACGCTGTTGATGTAGTCGCATTTCTTCCCGATCCAACCGATCCAAGTACCGAACGTCGGCACCTCCGAAGTTCTGCACACGCTCAGCTCGATGACGCCCCTCGAACTCCGATCCAGCCGAGTGTTGAGGGAGAGTTTCACAAGACGACGGCGTGGTGGCGATGATGATGTTCTACCGACGCAGGCTTCGCCTAAGCTCCGCTACGGTATGATCGAGGTGTAATCTGGTGGAAGGGGCACCGACACGGCTAAGGAACGATCTAATCGATCAACTTGTGTCATGGGGTGCCCCTGCCCTCAGATATAAAGGAGGGAAGGGAGGGGCTGGCCGGCCAGGAGGGAGGCGCATCAGGTGTCCTACTCCTACTAGGAGTAGGATTCCCCCAAATCCTAGTCCAACTAGGGTTTGACCAAGGGAGAGGGAGAGGCGCCACCCCTTCTCCTAATCCTAATAGGACTAGGGAAGGGGGAAGGCTGCGCCAGCTATAGGGCCCCTTTCTCTTTCCCACTAAGGCCCATCAAGGCCCATTGACCCCGGGGTTCCGTAACCCCCTGCACTCAGAAAATTCCCAATTTCACCCGGAGTGATTCCGAGTCCAAACATAGGCTTCCAATATATCAATCTTTATGTCTCGACCATTTCGAGACTCCTCGTCATGTCCGTGATCTCATCCGGACTCAACAACCTTCGTACATCAACATCATAAAACTCATAGTAACTGCCATCAAACGTTAAGCGTGCAAGGACCCTACGGGTTCGAGAACTATGTAGACATGACCGAGACACCTCTCGGTCAATAACCAATAGCGGACCTGGATGCCCATATTGGTTCCTACATATTCTACGAAGATCTTTATCGGTCGATCAAGATAACAACATACGTTGTTCCCTTTGTCATCGATACGTTACTTGCCCGAGATTCGATCGTCGGTATCCAATACCTAGTTCAATCTCACATCGCAAGTCTCTTTTCTCGTTCCGTAATACATCATCTCATAACTAACTCATTAGTTACAATGCTTGCAAGGCTTAGGTGATGAGCATTACCGAGAGGGCCCAGAGATACCTCTCCGACAATCGGAGGACAAATCCTAATCTCGAAATATGCCAACCCAACATGTACCTTCGGAGACACCTGTAATGTACCTTTATAATCACCCAGATTACGCCAGACGCTTGGTAGCACCCAAAGTGTTCTTCGGCAAACGGAGTTGCATAATCTCATAGTCATAGGAACATGTATAAGTCATGAAGAAAAGCACTAGCAACAAACTATACGATCAGGTGCTATGCTAATGGAATGGGTCATGTCAATCGATCATTCAACCAATGATGTGATCCCGTTAATCAAATAACAACTCCTTGTTTATGGTTAGGAAACATAACCATCTTTGATTAACGAGCTAGTCAAGTAGAGGCATACTAGTGACACTCTGTAGGTTTATGTATTCACACATGTATTATGTTTCCGGTTAATACAATTCTAGCATGAATAATAAACATTTATCATGATATAAGGAAATAAATAATAACTTTTATTATTGCCTCTAGGGCATATTTCCTTCATCTCCCACTTGCACTAGAGTCAATAATCTAGATTACACAAGAATGATTCTCACACCCATGGAGTCTTGGTGCTGATCATGTTTTGCTCGTGGAAGAGGCTTAGTCAACGGTCTGCAACATTCAGATCCGTATGTATCTTGCATATCTCTATGTCTCCCACCGACCAAATCCGGATGGAGTTGAAGCGCCTTTTGATGTGCTTGGTTCTTTTGTGAAATCTGGATTCCTTTGCCAAGGCAATTGCACCATATTGTCACAAAAGATTTTCATTGGACCCGATACACTAGGTACAACACCTAGATCGGTTATGAACTCCTTCATCCGCACTCCTTCATTAGCTGCTTCCGAAGCAGCTATGTACTCAGCTTCACATGTAGATCCCGAACGACGCTTTGTTTGGAACTGCACCAACCGACAGCTCCACCGCTTAATGTAAATACGATCCGGTTTGCGATTTAGAATCATCCGGATCAGTGTCAAAGCTTGCATCGACGTAACCGTTTACGAGCTCTTTGTCACCGCCATAAATGAGAAACATATCCTTAGTTCTTCTCAAGTACTTAAGGATGTTCTTGACCGCTGTCCAAAGGATCCACTCTGGATTACTTTGGTACCGCTGCTAAACTTACAGCAAGGCACACATCAGGTCTGGTACACAGCATTGCATACATGATAGAGCCTATGGCTGAAGCATAGGAACATCTTTCATTTTCTCTCTATCTTCTGCGGTGGTCGGGCATTGAGTCTTACTCAACTTCACACCTTGTAATACCGGCAAGAACCCTTTCTTTGCCTCGATCCATTTTGAACTTTTTCAAAACTTTATCAAGGTATGTGCTTTGTGAAAGTCCTATTAAGCGCCTTGATCTATCTCTATAGATCTTAATGCCCAATATGTAAGCAGCTTCACCGAGGTCTTTCATCGAAAAACTTTTATTCAAGTATCCCTTTATGCTATCCAGAATTCTATATCATTTCCGATCAATAATATGTCATCCACATATAATATCGAAATGCTACTGAGCTCCCACTCACTTTCTTGTAAATACAAAGCTTCTCCAAAAGTCTCAGATAAAACCAAATGCTTTGATCACACTATCAAAACGCTTATTCCAACTCCGAGAGGCTTGCACCAGTCCATAAATGGATCGCTGGAGCTTGCACACTTTGTTAGCTCCTTTGGATCGACAAAACCTTCTCGTTGCATCATATACAACTCTTCTTCCGTAAATCCATTCAGAATGCAGTTTTAACATCCATTTGCCAAATTTCATAATCATAAAATGCGGCAATTGCTAACATGATTCGGACGGACTTAAGCATCGCTATGGGTGAGAAGGTCTCATCGTAGTCAATCCCTTGAACTTGTCGAAAACCTTTTGCAACAAGTCGAGCTTTATAGACGATAACATTACCATCGCGTCGCCTTCTTCTTGAAGATCCATTTATTCTCAATTGCTTGCCGATCATCGGGCAAGTCAACCAAAGTCCACACTTTGTTCTCATACATGGATCCCATCTCAGATTTCATGGCCTCAAGCCATTTTGTGGAATCTGGGCTCACCATCGCTTCTTCATAGTTCGTAGGTTCATCATGTTCCAAGAATATGACTTCCAAAACAGGATTACCGTACCACTCAGTGCGGATCTTGTTCTCGTTGATCTCTGAAGTTCTGTAGAAACTTGATCTGAAGTTTCATGATCATCATCATTAGCTTCCTCCCTATTTGGTGTAGGTGTCACGTAAACTGTTTTCTGTGATGTACTACTTCTCAATAAGGGAGTAGATACAGATTATCTCATCAAGTTCTACTTTCCTCCCACTCACTTCTTTCGTGAGAAACTCTTTCTCAAAAAGTTTCCGAATTTAGCAACAAAAATCTTGCCTTCGGATCTGTGATAGAAGGTGTACCCAACTGTCTCCTTTGGGTATCCTATGAAGACACATTTCTCGATTTGGGTTCGAGCTTATCAGGTTGAAGCTTTTCACATAAGCATCGCAGCCCCAAACTTTCAAAAGCGACAACTTTGGTTTCTTGCCAAACCACAGTTCATAAGGCGCCGTCTCAACGGATTTAGATGGTGCCCTATTTAAAGTGAATGTAGCCGTCTCTAAAGCATAACCCCAAAATGATAGCGGTAAATCAAGAAGAGACATCATAGATCGCACCATATCTAATAAAGTACGATTCGACGTTCGGACACACCATTACGCCAGGTGTTCGGTGGCGTGAAGTTGCTTAAACTATTCCGCATTGTTTCAAATGTAGGCCAAACTCAGTAACTCAAATATTCTCCTCCACGATCAGATCGTAGAAACTTTATTTTCTTGTTACGATGATTTTCCACTTCACTCTGAAATTCTTTGAACTTTTCAAATGTTTCAGACTTGTGTTTCATTAAGTAGATATACCCATATCTGCTCAAATCATCTGTGAAGGTGAGAAAATAACGATATCCGCCACGAGCCTCAACATTCATTGGACCACATACATCAAGATGTATGATTTCCAAGAAATCTGTTGCTCTCTCCATAGTTCCGAGAACGGTGTTTTAGTCATCTTGCCCATAAGGCACGGTTCGCAAGTGCCAAGTGATTCATAATCAAGTGACTCCAAAAGTCCATCAAGATGGAGTTTCTTCATGCTTTTACACCGATATGACCTAAACGGCAAGTACCACAAATAAGTTGCACCATCATTATCAACTCTGCATCTTTTGGTTTCAACATTATGAATATGTGTATCACTACTATCAAGATTGAGTAAAACAAACCATTCTTCAATGGTGCATGACCATAAAAGATATTATTCATATAAATAGAACAACCATTATTCTCTGATTTAATGAATAACCGCCTCGCATCAAACAAGATCCAGATATAATGTTCATGCTCAACGATGGTACTAAATAACAATTATTTAGGTCTAATACTAATCCGAAGGTAGATGTAGAGGTAGCGTGTCGATCGCGATCACATCGACTTTGGAACCATTTCCCACGCCAAGATCGTCACCTCGCCCTTAGCCAATCTTCGCTAATCCGTAGCCCTGTTTCGAGTTGCAAATATTAGCAATGTAACCAAGATCAAATACCAGGTGCTATCTGCGAGTATTAGTAAGGTACACATCAATAACAAGTATATCACATATACCTTTGTTAACCTTGCCATCCTTCTTATCCGCCAAATACTTGGGGCAGTTCCGCTTCGAGGACCAGCCTGCTTGCAATAGAAGCACTCAGTTTCAGGCTTAGGACCAGACTTGGGTTTCTTCTCTTGATCAGCAACTTGCTTGCTGCTCTTTTTGAAGTTTCCCTTTTTCTTTCCTTTGCCCTTTTTCTTGAAACTAGTGGTTTTGTTAACCATCAACACTTGATGCTCCTTTTGATTTCTACCTCCGCTGCTTTCAAAGATCGCCAAGAGCTCGGCATAGTTTTGGTCATCCTTGCATATTATAGTTCATCACGAAGCTCTTGTAGCTTGGTGGCGTGATTGGAGAATTACATCAATGACGCAATCATCCGGAAGATTAACTCCCAGTTGAATCAAGTGATTGTTATATCCAGACATTCTGAGTATATGCTCACTGACAGAACCATTCTCCTCCATCTTACAGCTATAGAACTTATTGGAGACTTCATATCTCTCAATCCGGGCATTCGCTTGAATATTAACTTCAACTCCTCGAACATCTCATATGCTCCATGGTGTTCAAAACGACGTTGAAGTCCCGGTTCTAAGCCGTAAAGCATGGCACACTCGAACTATAGAGTAGTCATCAGCTTTGCTTTGCCAGACGTTCACAACTTCGGCGCAGCCCTTGCACCAGGCCGGCACCTAACGGTGCTTCCAGGACGTAATTCTTCCGTGCAGCAATAAGGATAATCCTCGTTACGGACCCAGTCCGTAATTGCTGCCATCATCTTTCAACTTTGCTTTCTCAAGGAACGCATTAAAATTCAACGGAACAACAAAGACGAGCCATCTATCTACACATCATAGACAAGCAAGATACTATCGGTACTAAGTTCATGATAAATTTAAGTTCAATTAATCATATTACTTAAGAACTCCCACTTAGAAAAATATCCTCCAATTCTCTAAGTGATTATGTGATCCATTTCAACTACACCATGACCGATCATCACGTGTGATGGAGTAGTTTCAATGGTGAACATCAATATGTTGATCATATCTACTATATGATTCACGCCGACCTTCGGTCTCCGTGTTCCGAGGTCATATCTTATATGCATAGCTCGTCAAGTATAACCTGAGTATTCCGCGTGTGCAACTGTTTTGCACCCGTTGTATTTGAACGTAGAGCCTATCACACCCGATCATCACGTGGTGTCTCAAAGACGAAGAACTTTCATAACGGTGCATACTCAGGAGAACACTTCTTGATAATTTAGTAAGGGATCATCTTATAATGCTACCGTCAATCAAAGCAAAATAAGATGCATAAAGGATTAACATCACATGCAATCAATATAAGTGATATGATATGGCCATCATCATCTTGTGCTTGTGATTCCATCTCCGGCACCGCCATGATCACCATCGCCACCGCGCGACACCTTGATCTCCATCGTAGCATCGTTGTCGTCTCGCCAACTATTGCTTCTACGACTATCGCTACTCCTTAGTGATAAAGTAAAGCAATTACATGGCGTTGCATCTCATACAATAAAGCGACAACCATATGGCTCCTGCCATTGCCGATAACTCGGTTACAAAACATGATCATCTCATACAATAAAATATAGCATCATGTCTTGACCATATCACATCACAAGATGCCCTGCAAAAACAAGTTAGACGTCCTCTACTTTGTTGTTGCAAGTTTTACGTGGCTGCTACGGGCTGAGCAAGAACCGTTCTTACCTACGCATCAAAACCACAACGATACTTCGTCAAATAGACTCGTTTAACCTTCTCAAGGACGGGCGTAGCCACACTCGGTTCAACTAAAGTGAGAGAGACAGACACCCGCCACCACCTTTAAGCAACGAGTGCTCACAGCGGTGAAACCAGTCTCGCGTAAGCGTCTGCGTAATGTCGGTCCGGCCGCTTCATCTCACAATACCGCTGAACCAAAGTATGACATGCTGGTAGGTAGTATGACTTGTATCGCCCACAACTCACTTGTGTTCTACTCGCATATGACATCAACGCATAAAACCAGGCTCGGATGCCACCGCTGGGGAACGTAGTAATTTCAAAAATTTTCCTACGATCACGCAAGACCACGGTGATGGCATAGCAACGAGGATAGAGTATCCGCCCACGCACTCAGAGACCGAAAGCGGAAGCGTTATAACAACGCGGTTGATGTAGTCGCACTTCTTCCCGATCCAACCGATCCAAGTACCGAACGACGGCACCTCCGAGTTCTGCACACGCTCAGCTCGATGACGCCCCTCGAACTCCGATCCAGCCGAGTGTTGAGGGAGAGTTTCGTCAGCACGACGGCGTGGTGACGATGATGATGTTCTACCGACGCAGGGCTTCGCCTAAGCTCCGCTACGGTATGATCGAGGTGTAATCTGGTGGAAGGGGGCACCGCACACGGCTAAGGAACGATCTAATCGATCAACTTGTGTCATGGGGTGCCCCTGCCCTATATAAAGGAGGGAAGGGAGGGCTGGCGGCCAGGAGGGAGGCGCACCAGGTGTCCTACTCCTACTAGGAGTAGGATTCCCCCAAATCCTAGTCCAACTAGGGTTTGACCAAGGGAGAGGGAGAGAGGGCGCCACCCCTTCTCCTAATCCTAATAGGACTAGGGAAGGGGGAAGGCTGCGCCAGCTATAGGGCCCCTTTCTCTTTCCCACTAAGGCCCATCAAGGCCCATTGACTTCCGGGGTTCCGTAACCCCTGCACTCGAAGAAAATTCCCAATTTCACCCGGAGTGATTCCGAGTCCAAACATAGGCTTCCAATATATCAATCTTTATGTCTCGACCATTTCGAGACTCCTCGTCATGTCCGTGATCTCATCCGGACTCAACAACCTTCGTACATCAACATCATAAAACTCATAGTAACCGCCATCGAAACGTTAAGCGTGCGGACCCTACGGGTTCGAGAACTATGTAGACATGACCGAGACACCTCTCGTCAATAACCAATAGCGGGACCTGGATGCCCATATTGGTTCCTACATATTCTACGAAGATCTTTATCGGTCGACCGCATAACAACATACGTTGTTCCCTTTGTCATCGGTATGTTACTTGCCCGAGATTCGATCGTCGGTATCCAATACCTAGTTCAATCTCACATCGGCAAGTCTCTTTTCTCGCTCCGTAATACATCATCTCATAACTAACTCATTAGTTACAATGCTTGCAAGGCTTAGGTGATGAGCATTACCGAGAGGGCCAGAGATACCTCTCCGACAATCGGAGTGACAAATCCTAATCTCAAATATGCCAACCCAACATGTACCTTCGAGACACCTGTAATGTACCTTTATAATCACCCAGCTACGCCAGTGACGTTTGGTAGCACCCAAAGTGTTCTTCGGCAAACGGAGTTGCATAATCTCATAGTCATAGGAACATGTATAAGTCATGAAGAAAAGCACTAGCAACAAACTATACGATCAGGTGCTATGCTAATGGAATGGGTCATGTCAATCGATCATTCAACCAATGATGTGATCCCGTTAATCAAATAACAACTCCTTGTTTATGGTTAGGAAACATAACCATCTTTGATTAACGAGCTAGTCAAGTAGAGGCATACTAGTGACACTCTGTAGGTTTATGTATTCACACATGTATTATGTTTCCGGTTAATACAATTCTAGCATGAATAATAAACATTTATCATGATATAAGGAAATAAATAATAACTTTTATTATTGCCTCTAGGGCATATTTCCTTCAGAAAGTTATCCCTACAAAATCATATAGTCTGGCTATGCTCTATCTTCACCACACAAAGTATTTAAATCATGCACAACCCCGATGACAAGCCAAGCAATTGTTTCATACTTTTGACGTTCTCAAACTTTTTCAATCTTCACGCAATACATGAGCGTGAGCCATGGACATAGCACTATATGTGGAATAGAATGGTGGTTGTGGAGAAGACAAAAAGGGAGAAGACAGTCTCACATCAACTAGGCGTATCAACGGGCTATGTTGATGACCATCAATATTTATCAATGTGAGTGAGTAGGGATTGCCATGCAACGGATGCACTAGAGCTATAAGTATATGAAAGCTCAACAAAATAAACTAAGTGGGTGTGCATCCAACTCGCTTGCTCACGAAGACCTAGGGCATTTTGAGGAAGCCCATCATTGGAATATACAAGCCAAGTTCTATAATGAAAATTTCCAACTAGTATATGAAAGTGACAAAATGAGAGACTCTATCATGAAGATCATGGTTCTACTTTGAAGCACAAGTGTGGTAAAAGGATAGTAACATTGTCCCTTCTCTCTTTTTCTCTCATTTTTTTATTTGGGCCTTTTCTTTTTTTATGGCCTCTTTTTTTTCGCCCGGAGTCTCATTCCGACTTGTGGGGGAATCATAGTCTCCATCATCCTTTCCTCACTTGGGACAGTGCTCTAAAATGATGATCATCACACTTTTATTTTCTTACAACTCAACAATTACAACTCGATACTTAGAACAAAATATGACTCTATATGAATGCCTCCGCAATACAAAAAAAAGACACATCCGTGACATTTTGGGCCGAACGGAATTTTTTTCTGTCATACATATGACACTTCTATGACGATAATTGTGACAAAAACTGGTATCATCATAGATGTGGTGGGCTCCTACTTCTATGACAAAAAATCATGACAGAAAATGGGCTTTTCATCTTGGGCGGGCCGTGTTGGAAATATGCCCTAGAGGCAATAATAAAATGGTTATTATTATATTTCCTTGTTCATGATAATTGTCTATTGTTCATGCTATAATTGTATTAACTGGAAACCGTAATACATGTGTGAATACATAGACCACAACATGTCCCTAGTGAGCCTCTAGTTGACTAGCTCGTTGATCAATAGATGGTTATGGTTTCCGACCATGGACATTGGATGTCATTGATAACGGATCACATCATTAGGAGAATGATGTGATGGACAAGACCCAATCCTAAGCATAGCACAAAATCGTAGTTCGTTTGCTAAAGCTTTTCTAATGTCAAGTATCATTTCCTTAGACCATGAGATTGTGCAACTCCGGATACCGTAGGAATGCTTTGGGTGTACCAAACGCCACAACGAATCGGGTGGCTATAAAGGTGCACTACGGTATCTCCGAAAGTGTCTGCATTGGGTTGGCATGAATCGAGACGAGATTTGTCACTCCGTATGACGGAGAGGTATCTCTGGGCCCACTCGGTATTGCATCATCATAATGAGCTCAATGTGACTAAGTAGTTAGTCACGGGATCATGCATTACGGAATGAGTAAAGTGACTTGCCGGTAACGAGATTGAACGAGGTATTGGGATACCGACGATCGAATCTCGGGCAAGTAACGTACCGATTGACAAAGGGAATTGTATACGGGATTGCTTGAATCCCCGACATAGTGGTTCATCCGATGAGATCATCGTGGAACATGTGGGAGCCGACATGGGTATCCAGATCCCGCTGTTGGTTATTGGCCGGAGAGATGTCTCGGTCATGTCTGCATGATTCCCGAACCCGTAGGGTCTACACACTTAAGGTTCAGTGACGCTAGAGTTGTTATGGGAAATAGTATGTGGTTACCGAAGGTGTTTCGGGAGCCTCGGCAAGTGTTGGAGGGCCTCATGGGCCAAAGGGGAAGGGGCAAACCAGCCCACTAAGGGGTGGTGCGCCCCCCACACCCTTCCCCACGTTACTTCGGGAGGTGGGGCGCCTCCACCTGGCTCGGGAGGCAAGCCTCCACATGCTTGGCTTGGGGGGCAAGTCTCCCTAGGATTTTCCCTAGGGAGATCCAATCTACTTGGCCGCCGCACCCTAGTGGAATCCCTAGGGCGCCTCCCCCTCTCCCCTTGCCCCTATATATAGTGGAGAGGTGGGAGGGCAGCCGCACCTCCTCCCTGGCGCAACCCTCTCCCTCCTCCAACACCTCCTCCTCCTCCGTAGTGCTTGGCGAAGCCCTTCCGGAGAACCATGAGCTCCATCGCCAGCACGCCGTCATGCTGCTGGAGTTTTCCCTCAACTTCTCCTCTCCCCTTGGTGGATCAAGAAGGAGGAGACGTCCCCGTGCTGTACGTGTGTTGAACGCGGAGGCGCCGCCCGTTCGGCGCTTAGATCGGAATCGACCGCGATCTGAATCGCTGCGAGTACGACTCCACCAACCGCGTTATTGTAATGCTTCCGCGTCGCGATCTTCAAGGTTATGAAGATACACTCATCCTCTCCCTCTCTTGTTGCTAGAAACCCCATAGATTGATCTTGGTGATGCGTAGAAAATTTTGAATTATTGCTACGTTCCCCAACAGTGGCATCAGAGCTAGGTCTATGCGTAGTTTCTATGCACGAGTAGAACACAAGTTGTTGTGGGCGTCGATTTTGTCAATTTACTTGTCGTTACTAGTCTTATCTTGATTCGGCGGCATCGTGGGATGAAGCGGCCCGGACGGACCTTACACGTACACTTACGTGAGACAGGTTCCACCGACTGAAATGCACTAGTTGCATAAGGTGGCTAGCGGGTGTCTGTCTCTCCCACTTTATTCGGATCGGATTCTATGAAAAGGGTCCTTATGAAGGGTAAATAATAATTGGCATATCACGTTGTGGTTTTGGCGTAGGAAAGAAACGTTCTTGCTAGAAATCTATAACAACCACGTAAAAACTTGCAACAACAATTAGAGGACGTCTAACTTGTTTTTGCAGCATATGCCGTGTGATGTGATATGGCCAAAAGAATGTGATGAATGATATATGTGATCTATGAGATTGATCATGTTCTTGTAATAGGAATCACGACTTGCATGTCGACGAGTATGACAACCGGCAGGAGCCATAGGAGTTGTCTAAATTTATTGTACGACATGCATGTCATGAGTAACGCCATGTAATTACTTTACTTTATTGCTAAACCGTTAGCCATAGTGGTAGAAGTAATAGTTGGCGAGACAACTTCATGAAGACACGACGATGGAGATTATGGTGTCATGCCGGTGACAATGATGATCCTTGCACCCTGAAGATGGAGATCAAAAGGAGCAAAATGATATTGGCCATATCATGTCACTATTTGATTGCATGTGATGTTTATCATGTTTTACATCTTATTTGCTTAGAACGATGGTAGCTTAAATAAGATGATCCCTCGCAATAATTTCAAGAAAGTGTCTAACAGTGCACCGTTGCGAAGGTTCGTTGTTTTGAAGCACCACATGATGATCGGGTGTGATAGATTCTAATGTTCGAATACAACGGGTGTAAGCCAGATTTACACACGCAATACACTTAGGTTGACTTGACGAGCCTAGCATGTACAGACGTGGCCTCGGAACATGGAAGACCGAAAGGTCGAACATGAGTCGTATAGAAGATACGATCAACATGAAGATGTTCACCGATGATGACTAGTCCGTCTCACGTGATGACTCGGATCATGTATCACTTAGATGACTAGAGGGATGTCTATCTGAGTGGGAGTTCATTAAATAATTTGATTAGATGAATTTAATTATCATGAACATAGTCAAAAGGTCTTTGCAAATTATGTCGTAGCTTACGCTTTAGTTCTACTGTTTTAGATATGTTCCTAGAGAAAATTTAGTTGAAAGTTGATAGTAGCAATTATGCGGACTAGGTCCGTAAACTGACGATTGTCCTCGTTGCTATGCAGAAGGCTTATGTCCTTAATACACCGCTCGGTGTGCTGAACCTCGAACGTTGTTTGTGGATGTTGCGAACATCTGACATACACGTTTTGATGATTACATGATAGTTCAATGCGTAATGTTAAACGGTTTAGAATTGAGGCGTCAAAGGCATTTTTGAAATGTCGCGGAACATATGAGATGTTCCAAGGACTGAAATTGGGATTTCAGGCTAGTGCCCACGTCAAGAGGTATGAGACCTCTGACAAGTTTCTTAAGCCTGCAAACTAAGGGAGAAAAGCTCAATCATTGAGCATGTGCTCAGATTGTCTGAGTACTACAACCACTTGAATCGAGTGGGAGTTAATCTTCCAGGTGAGATAGTGATGGTTCTCCATAGTCACTGCCACCAAGCTATTAGAGCTTCGTGATGAACTATAACATATCTGGGATAGACATGATGATCCTTGATCAATTCGCGACGTTTGACATCGCGAAAGTAGAAATCGAGTAGGAGCATCAATTGTTGATGTTTAGTAAAACCACTAGTTTCAAGAAGGGCAAGGGCAAGAAGGGATACTTCATGAAACGGCAAATCAGTTGTTGCTCCAGTGAAGAAACCCAAGGTTGAACCCAAAACCCGAGACTTAGTGCTTCTTTAATGAGGGGAACGGGCACTGAAGCAGAACCACCCTAGATACTTGGTAGATGAGAAGGCTGGCAAGGTCGACAGAAGTATATTGGATATACATTATATTAATGTGTACTCTACTAGTACTTCTAGTAGCACCAGGGTATTATATACCGGTTCGGTTGCTAAGTGTTAGTAACTCGAAATAAAAAGCTATGGAATAAATGGAGACTAGCTAAAGGTGAGATGACGATATATGTTGGAAGTGTTTCCAAGGTTGATGTGATCAAGCATCGCATGCTCCCTCTACCATCGAGATTGGTGTTAAACCTAAATATTTGTTATTTGGTGTTTGCGTTGAGCATAGACATGATTGGGTTATGTTTATCGCAATACGGTTATTCATTTAGGGAGAATAATGGTTACTCTGTTTATTTGAATAATACCTTCAACGGTCTTGCACCTAAAATGAATGGTTTATTAAATCTCGATCGTAGTGATACAAATGTTCATGCCAAAAGATATAAGATAGTAATGATAGTACAACATACTTGTGGCACTGCCATTTGATTCATATTGGTATAAAACGGATGAAGAAGCTCCATGTTGATGGATCTTTGGACTCACTCGTTTTTGAAAAGATTGAGACATGCGAACCATGTCTATTGGTAGATATGCATGAAGAAACTCCATACATATGGATCGTTTGGACTCACTTGATTTTGAATCACTTGAGACATGCAAATCATACCACATGGGCAAGATGACCGAAAGGCCTCGTTTTCAGTAAGATGGAACAAGAAAGCAACTTGTTGGAAGTAATACATTTTGATGTGTGCAGTCCAATGAGTGCCGAGGCATGCAGTGGATATCGTTATGCTCTTACTTCACATATGATTTGAGTAGATTCTAAGTATATTTACTTGATGAAACAAAAGTCTGAATTATTGAAAGGTTCAAGTAATTTCAGAGTGAAGTTAAAGATCGTCGTGACAAGAGGATAAAATGTCTATGATATGATCATAGAGATGAATATTTGGGTTACGTGTTTGGCACACAATTAAGACCTTGTGGAAATTGTTTCACTACTACTACCGCCTGGAACACTATAGTGTGATGGTGTGTCCGAACATCATAGCTGCACCATATTGGATATGGTGCATACCATGATGTCTCTTATTGAATTACCACTATCGTTTATGGGTTAGGCATTACAGACAACCGCATTCACTTTAATAAGGCACCACATAATTCCGTTGTGATGACACCGTATGAACTATGGTTTAGAGAAACCTAAGATGTCGTTTCTTAAAAGTTTGGGGCTGCGACGCTTATGTGGAAAAGTTTTAGCCTGATAAGCTCGAACCCAAAGCGGATAAATGCATCTTCATAGGACACCCGAAACAGTTGGGTATACCTCCTAATTCAGATCCGGAAGCAAAAGTGATTGTTTCTGGAAACGGGTCCTTTCTCGAGGAAATGTTTCTCTCGAAAGAATTGAGTGGGAGGATGGTGGAGACATGATGAGGTTATTGAACCATCACTTCAACTAGTATGTAGCAGGGCACAGGAAGTTGTTCCTGTGGCGCCTACACCAATTGAAGTGGAAGCTGATGATAGTGATCAAAAAACTTCGGATCAAGTCACTACCAAACCTCGTAGGTCGACAAGGATGCGTACTACTTCAGAGTGGTATGTAATCCTGTATTGGAGGTCATGTTGCTAGACAACAATGAACCTACGAGCTATGGAGAAGCGATGGTGGGCCCGGATTCTGATGAATGGTTCGAGGCCATAAAATTCGAGAGAGTATCCACGTATGAAAACAAAGTGTAGACTTTGGAAGAACTACTTGATGGTCGTAAGGCTGTTGGGTACAGATGGATTCTAAAAGGGAAGTCAGACAATGATGGTATGTGTCACCATTAAGAAAGCTCGACTTGTCGCTAAGATGCTTTCCGACAAGTTCAAGGAGTTCACTACGATGAGACTTTCTCTCTCGTAGCGATGCTAAGAGTCTGTTGGAATTATATTAGCGATTCTCGCATTATTTATGAAATCTTGCGATAGGATGTCAAAAACATTATTTCCTCGACAGTTTTCTTGAGGAAAGGTTGTATGTGATACAACCAGAAGGTTTTGTCAATGCAAAAAGATGCTAACAAGTATGCAAAGCTCCAACAATCCTTCTAAGGACTAGAGGAAGCATCTCGGAGTTGGAATACACACTTTGATGAGATGATCAAAGTTTTTGGGTTTATACAAAGTTTATGAGAAACTTGTATTTCCAAAGAAGTGAGTGGGAGCACTATAGAATTTTTGATGAGTATATGTTGTTAACATATTGTTGATCAGAAATGATGTAGAGTTTTTGGAAAGCATATAGGGTTATTTGAAAAGTTTTTTTCAATGGAAAACCTGGATTAAGCTACTTGAACATTGAGCATCAAGATCTATAAGGATAGATCAAAATCGCTTAATAGTACTTTCAAACGAACACATACCATGACAAGATTTTGAAGGAGTTCAAAATAGATCGGCAAAGAAGGAATTCTTGGCTGTGTTATAAGGTGTGAGTATTGAGTAAGACTCAAGACCCGACCACGGCAGAATAGAGAGAAAGGACGAAGGTCGCCCCTATGCTTAGACGTAGGCTCCATAGTATGCTATGTCAGGTACCGCACTGAAGTGTCCCTTGCCATGAGTCACTATAGGGGTACAAGTGTGATCCAGGAATGGATCACAGGATAGTGGTCAAGGTTATCCGTAGTAACTAGTTGACTAAGGAATTTTCTCAATTATGGAGGTGGTAAAAGAGTTCGTTGTAAAGGGTTACGCCGATGCAAACTTCGACACTAATCTGGATGACTCTGAGTAATAAACCGGATTCGTATAGTAGAGTTGTTATTTGGAATAGTTCCAAATGGCGCGTGATTGCTGCATATAGGAGATGACATATAGATTTGTAAAGCACACATGGATCTGAAAGATTCAGACCCGTTGACTAATAGTCTCTCTCACAAGCGAGATATGATCAAACCCAATGGGTGTTGGATTCATTACAATCACATAGGGATGTGAACTAGATTATTGACTCTAGTGCAAGTGGGAGACTGTTGGAAATATGCCCTAGAGGCAATAATAAAATGGTTATTATTATATTTCCTTGTTCATGATAATTGTCTATTGTTCATGCTATAATTGTATTAACTGGAAACCGTAATACATGTGTGAATACATGGACCACAACATGTCCCTAGTGAGCCTCTAGTTGACTAGCTCGTTGATCAATAGATGGTTATGGTTTCCTCACAATGGACATTGGATGTCATTGATAACTGGATCACATCATTAGGAGAATGATGTGATGGACAAGACCCAATCCTAAGCATAGCACAAGATCGTGTAGTTCGTTTGCTCAAGCTTTTCTAATGTCAAGTATCATTTCCTTAGACCATGAGATTGTGCAAATCCCGGACACCGTAGGAATGCTTTGGGTGTACCAAACATCACAACGTAACTGGGTGGCTATAAAGGTGCACTACAGGTATCAACGAAAGTGTCTGTTGGATTGGCATGAATCGAGACTGAGATTTGTCACTCCATATGACGGAGAGGTATCTCTGGGCCCACTCGGTATTGCATCATCATAATGAGCTCAATGTGACTAAGTAGTTACTCACGGGATCATGCATTACGGAACGAGTAAAGTGACTTGCCGGTAACGAGATTGAACGAGGTATTGGGATACCGACGATCGAATCTCGGCAAGTAACGCATCGATTGACAAAGGAATTGTATACGGATTGCTTGAATCCCCGACATCGTGGTTCATCCGATGAGATCATCGTGGAACATGTGGGAGCCGACATGGGTATCCAGATCCCGCTGTTGGTTATTGGCCGGAGAGATGTCTCGGTCATGTCTGCATGATTCCCGAACCCGTAGGGTCTACACACTTAAGGTTCAGTGACGCTAGAGTTGTTATGGGAAATAGTATGTGGTTACCGAAGGTGTTTCGGGAGCCTCGGCAAGTGTTGGAGGGCCTCATGGGCCAAAGGGGAAGCGGCAAACCAGCCCACTAAGGGGTGGTGCGCCCCCCACACCCTTCCACACGTTACTTGGGGAGGTGGGGCGCCTCCACCTGGCTTGGGAGGCAAGCCTCCACATGCTTGGCTTGGGGGGCAAGTCTCCCTAGGATTTTCCCTAGGGAGATGGAATCTTCTTGGCCGCCGCCCCCTAGGGGAAACCCTAGGGCACCTCCCCCTCTCCCCTTGCCCCTATATATAGTGGAGGGGTGGGAGGGCAGCCACACCTCCTCCCTGGTGCAGCCCTCTCCCTCCTCCAACACCTCCTCCTCCTCCGTAGTGCTTGGCGAAGCCCTTCCGGAGAACCACGAGCTCCATCGCCAGCACGCCGTCGTGCTGCTGGAGTTTTCCCTCAACTTCTGCTCTCCCCTTGCTGGATCAAGAAGGAGGAGACGTCTCCGGGCTGTACGTGTGTTGAACGCGGAGGCGCCGTCCGTTCGGCGCTTAGATCGGTATCGACCGCGATCTAAATCGCTGCGAGTACGACTCCACCAACCGCGTTCTTGTAATGCTTCCGTATCGCGATCTTCAAGGGTATGAAGATACACTCATCCTCTCCCTCTCTTGTTGCTAGAATCTCCATAGATTGATCTTGGTGATGCGTAGAAAATTTTGAATTATTGCTATGTTCCCCAACAGGCCGGAGAAGCAGCTGCATGACATTCTTTGTGCCGTCCATGACGGAAAAAACCGTGGTAGAAGCGAGGAGGAGAAAAATTTCGGGGAGTTGCCGGTTACGGTGGGAGGTCGGGGGTCGAGCGATCGCGCTTTCTCGTGACGACGCTGCTGTGGCGTGTGTGCGGCGTTAGCTCTAATCAACCCGAAGCGAGGCGTTGGGCTCTAATTGAACCCGAAGCGATTGCCGCAGCAGTTACGCGTTATTGAACCCGAGCGATCGATCGATGGCTGTTAATCAACCCGATGGAACGATTCTTCACCGCTGCCGCTAATCAAGCCGATCGATTGGATGAACAGTGAGCATTGCGGGGAAGGGGGGGTGGATGAACAGTGAGCGGTGGCGTTGCTCGTGGATGAACAGGACCCGTGGTGTGGAGGGCTGGATGAACAGAGACGGTGGAGGGTGGCTGTGGAGGGTGGTTGAACAGACCCCGTGGTGTGGAGGGCTGGATGAACAGAGACAGTGGAGGGGTGCCCGTGGAGGGATGGTTGAACAAGCGCTGGAGTAGCACGCGGTGGAGGCTGGATGAACAGGAGCCCGTGGAGGCTGGAGGAGGTCGACGGTAGCCCGTGGAGGCTGGAGGAGGCCGACGGTGGAGATGAACAAGATCCGTGGAGTCCTGCTTTGCGGCACGCCACACCCTCCCAATGAACAGAACCCTGTTTCACCGTAGCGCCCAACACAAGTCCGCTTCTCTGCTTTGCGGCACGCCACACCCTCCCGATCAAGAGGACCCCTGCTGACCGAAGCGCCCAACACAAGTCCGCTTTCGGTCCGCTTTTGCGGCACGCCACACCCTCCCGATCAACAGACCCCCGCTTGACCGTAGGAGGTCCGCTTCTCGTTGCGGTACGCCAGCCCCTCCCGATCAACAGGATCCCGCTTTCAAACGTGGCCGGTCGAACACAAGGCCGCTTCTCCGCCAGCGGCACGCCAGCCTCGTTTCCATCGCCTGTTCCGTCCAAGCCTCCCGATGAACACGACCACGCATTCCGTTCCAACCCAGCCGGTTGGCTCCCCATGAACATGATGACGACGCGGTTTCTCCGTTCCGACCCAGCCATGTACATATGCGCGAGTAGGCGTTCGAGACCCTGCCCGTATGTACGTGCGCGGGTCAGATTTTCTTTCTTGCGCCGCTCGCTGTACGCGTCGTGTACATTCTACGTCGCGCGCTTACTACGACACGTCGGCGCCTCTACAACGACCAAGATGTACGCATACCGTTCGCGACCAGAATGACAACCCTACATATGCTTCACCAGGTGGGTCCCGACCGCCGCACTTCCTTGCCTCACGAAGATGTTGCTGGTGGGTCCCAGCAATGTGGGGCTTAATCATTTTTTTGCCCGGCGCACTTCCTTGCGTGCGAAGATGTAGCTGGTGGGTCCCAGCAGTCGGGGAAACATTTTTTTGCGAACACGGTGGCCCGTCCGGTGGGTCCCAGCTGTCAGGTGGAGGAATAATTATTTTGCGTGTAATAAGGAGGCACTTCCTTGTTGCGGCCGTGGATCCAGCTGTCAGCCTTCCACGTACAGTCCACGTCTGATGGAAGCCATTCGTTGACCACGTTGACCACGCCGCGCCAAGAGCACCAGGGCGGTGGATGACGGCGAGGCCTAGGAAGGGGACGACACGGAGCCGGGGAAGACGCGGCAGTGGATGCCCACGCGTAGAGGAGTACGAGGGTTCACTGGTTCGCTGCGGTGTGAGGCTGCCGTCGCCGCAGAATAACAGGGGGTGTGGGTGAGTAGAGGAATGGCCTGGCTAGCGGTGGGAGTAGTAGGGGCGGTGAGGCCTCTACCGCATCGCAGCCGGCCACGGGAGGCAGGAGCACGAGGCACGACCGGCGCTGGTTTGGGCGGCTGGAGCAAGAAGACCAGAGGTTGTAGAAGCAATACAGCCGTTGGATGGACATCGTACGGTCACTGGAGCTAGAATCGTGCATATTGACTAAGTTGACAAAGCCCTCCGTCCCCGTCAACTTAGTAGGCCCACAAGTCAGCCTGCCACTATACTGGGTCCCAGCTAATAAGGAGGCACTTCCTTGCGTGCGAAGATATAGCTGGTGGGTCCGAGTTGTTAGCGGCGGTAACGTTTTTTTCGCGAAATACAGAGGCCCTTTCAGTTGGTCCCTGATGTCAGATGGAGGAATCATTATTTTGCGCGTAATAAGGAGGCATTTCCTTGCGTGCGGCCGTGGACCCAGCTGTCGGCCTCTCGACGTACAGTCCACTTCAGATGCATGTCGGTCGTTGACCATGTTGACCAGGCCGCGCCGAGAGCACCAGGGTGGTGGACGATGGCGAGGCCTAGGAAGGAAACGACACGGAGGCGTGGAAGACTCGGCAGTTGTTTCAAGACGCTGAGGGGAGTACGACTGCACGAGGGTTTACCGTTCGTCTGCCGTCACCGGAGAATAACAGCAGTGTGGGTGAGTAGAGGGATGGCTAGGCCAGCGATGGGAGTACGGTGGGGCGGTGAGGCTGCAGCAGCACAAATGGTCGGCCTGGGAAGAGGGAGCAGGCAGTCCCGTCGGCACTTGTTTGGGCGGCTGGAGCAGGAAGAGCAGAGATTGATGAAGCACGACGGCCGTTGGATGGACATCCAACAGTCACTGCTTGTGCGTCAACCTTTTTTTTAGGAAAGCCTCAAATCTGTGGAAAACAGCATACAGCCCATCTGCCATTATTTCTATTAATTTACAACCCATTTGCTAATTCTTAAGATTTTTTTTGGAGCCCATATTCTTTTTGTTAGCACTAGAAAAAAGGCCCGTGCGTTGCAACGGGAGAAAAAAATCTCTCATATCTCTAGCTGGGTCATTGGACAACCATGCGTGGCAGTTGGCGAGTTATGAGATTGAACCTCCCATCAGTAATTTGATTTTTGCCACTCTTTGGACATGGGCCTCGGTTTGCCGCCAGTGTGGATTTCTTCATTGGGCCAAAACGGGTGGCAAGTAACAAAACCAAATAGCGTATGTGAAATTAATTGAAGGGACCAAACAAAGCGGGACGAAACCAAGAATATCACCTCCTTTTAATAGTAGGTATAGATATAGATATAAATTACAGCCCATATTGAGGCCACGGTTAAAAAATTATACGAAATTTTGCATATTTCGGTGCGGTCCGAACTGTTTTTAATCCCGAAATTTCGACTCACATTCAAACTGATTTTAAAAATAAATGTATATTAATATAAAATCCACCAAATTCTCCATGCATAAAAATTAATGTAATTTAAAATCTCGAAATGAAAAAAAGATATTTGAAACTAATTGTCGGTTTGATGTGTTTTAAAATGTACGCACCATTTCTCATTACCGATAGGCCATTTTCTCGGCCAGCCGAATGAAGCTCTCCTCGTCCTGAAAGATTTGCAGCCCAACAGGCCTAACAAAGCGACTTACTTGGCAAATCACAAAAAAACTGGGCTGTCAGCCTCTCCACGTACAGTACTCTTCCGATGGAAGTCGGTCATTGACCACATTGACCACGCAGCGCCGAGAGCATCAAGGCGGTGGACGACGGCCAGGCCTAGGAAGGGGACGACGCGAGCCGGGAATACGCTGCAAAGGGATGCCCACGCCGAGAGGAGTATGAGGGTTCACCGTCTGGGCATGGGCGTGAGGTTGCTTTGTCACCGCAGAATTACTGGGGGTGTGGGTGAGTAGAGGGATACCCTGGCCAGCGGTGGGAGTAGTAGGGGCGGTGAGGCCTCCATGCATCACAGCCGGCCATGAGAGGCAGGAGCACACGTCACGACCGGCGCTGCTTTGGGCGGCTGGAGCAAGAAGACCAGAGCTTGAAGAAGCACTATGGCCGTTGGATGGACATCTTACGGTCACTGGAGCTAGAATCGTTCATATTGACTAAGTTGACAAAGCCCTCCGTCCTCGTCAACTTAGTAGGCCCACAAGTCAGCCACCCACTATGGTGGGTCCCAGCTAGCAGGGGGTATTCATTTTTTGGTGCGTAAAAAGGAGGCACTTCCTTGCGTGCGAAGATATAGCTGGTGGGTCCGACCTGTCAGCGGGGGGGGGGACGTTTTTTCGCGAAATACAGAAGCCCTTCCCACATACAGTGCACGTGCAGTGCGTAATAAGGAGGAACTTTCCTTGCGTGCGACCATGGACCTCGTGGGTCCCAGCCGTCAGGCTCTCCACGTACAGTCCTCTCCCGATGACTCTCGTATGTTGACCACGCCGCGCTGAGCGCACTGAGGCGGTGGACGACGGCAAGGCCCCAGACTAGAACGATCTGGAGATGGGGAAGACGCGGTAGTGGAGTCACAGACGGAGAGGAGTGGGAAACTTGACTGGTTCGGGTGCGGGGTGGGCCTACACTCGGCAGAGAATAACAGGAGGTGCAGAGTGGAGGGATGGCCTGGCCGTCGGCGGGGTAGCGTTTCGCTGAGGAGCGCAAAACAATGCCGCTGGACGCCAAAGGCTGGATGAGGCGGTTCCGGTAGCGCTGGGGGAAGTAGACGAGAGATTGAAGAAGAATGCCGGCCGTTGGATGTAAATCCAACGCCTTCTTAGGCTTCGACCTACTGGCCCACATGTTAGCCAGTCCATTTGTTTTTTTAGTCCATTTTGTGGGCTGGGTGAAACAATGATGTAGCATCTATGCAGCCCGTTTAAATCCCATTTGCATTTTTCTCAAAATCCGCGGACTTGCTGGGCTGGGTGAAAATATCATGTTGGGCTAGACGAATAAATATTATAAAAACATAAACACATGATTGCACATCAGTAAAATCTTTGCAAGCTTATATACGCAATCACTAGGAGTTAACTTGGCAAGTTATATATAAACAATTATTATTATTATTTTGTAAGAACTTTCAACTTACAACATAAAATATCATTTTAATTTGGTGAGTTAATAGTACGTGGGGTATTATTAATTTTTAGGCTAGACGTGGGACAGTTGAGTTGGTTCTAGGGGAAAGTACTGGGAGAAAACTTAGTTTACATCGAAAAAGAAAGTGGGAGAAAATTCAGAGACCTGCTGGGTCCACCTGAGGAGAGGAATATGTTGGGAGGAAGGAGATTCAAAGCACGCCAGCCGAGTGAACTTGTTTTTTTTACGGACAAGTGAACTAGTTTACATACATAAGCAAATAGCCACTAAAAAAAGCAATCAGGTCAATGGGTTCTGAAAAGAAATATTTCGGACAAAACAGATAATTACGACACATAGGCTAATGCATGAAACACTCAGATGATAAAGGTGCTTATAAACAGATAAAGTACAACATCTAGATTTTCCTGGCACGCTTGATCATAACGCTGCGGCTGTCCGTGTACTGCCGGTTACGGAAATGCATACGCCCCATGTCCAAGATCTGCCTGTACATGTCGTAGCATGCGATGCGCCCTTGGCCGCGTAGGTTATGTAGGCTAGATTCAGAGGTACCTCCCACGTGTTCAGGTCGTCTTCTTTCATGTTGGCGTATCAGCGGTCGATGATGGTCTCAGCGAGGTCAACCACGGAGTCCTTCTCCTGCCCTTTGCTGATGATCTTGTATTGCTTCTGGATGTCTACAAGCTTGTTGCACCAGATGGCCGAATCGTCACGTTCATCCTTCTCTCCACCGTAGCGAAGGTGCGAATCGGTGCTGCCGATGAAACGGGCGAATACCCGTAACCTGGTGCAGCCATAGGACCGAGGCGCAGGCGAGCTCCGAGTCCGTATCGTTGGTGTACATCACATTTAACTTGGTGCAGCCATAGGACTGAACGGCTAACTAACTCCTTACTGAAGTCCATATCCAGCAGGCTCACCCCTTGGATCGCCATTGGAGTCTCTTTGAGTGAACGAGTGTGTAGGCGGCGGCAACAGTTCGTTTTTCAGCTCTTGGGGAACTGGATTCAACAGTAAGCTGAGTGTGTACAGGCGACAACAGTTACAACCCCTCCCTCGTCCGATGCACGCCCGGTAGAAGATGCACCCTCGGCGCATTCAAATGCCTCCATTAAGAAACCTACTCCGGCCACACGTCGGTTCACGAGCGGGTCTGTATTGGTACTGTAATAACAGGAGTTAGAGGTCACTTTACTTAAATTTAATTAGATTTAATAGAAATTTATACTTAAAACAAGTAATGCATTGGCTCGTTCTATCAGTGCCACGGGATCAACATGCACAACAATTATAATTATTATTCTGAGGACGCACACGATCAGCACATTTGTCGCACTTTCACAAAGATAATACTACCAAGTATGAACTGTTTGTTATGGTTGCTGTCCTCTACATCATCATGCCGTGTTTCCCATCTTGCAAGATTCAGAACCAACAAATAAGATCCAAATAATAAGTACATCAAAGATGCCTACACATCTCATTGATTCCTAGCTTGCAAGATTCAGAACCAACGAAATAAGATCCAAATAATAAGTACAACAAAGATGCCTACACATCTCATTGATTCCCATCTTGCAAGATTCAGAACCAACAAATAAGATTCAAATAATAAGTACAACAAAGATGCCTACACATCTCATTGATTCCCAGCTTGCAAGATTCAGAGCCAACCCATTAGAGCGTTTCGATAAAGTGAATATCGGGATTAAATCCATCTTGGCTAGCCATGTCATACAATCAAGAACTTGGCGAATGCTCTTGACCGTCACAACATCTCAGTTGAGTATTCCGCTTGCACAACATGTTTGCACAAAGACAAACAAGGAGACAGAGAGCATGATTTCGCTTTAATAGCGGCCTCCTTGAACTTAACCTCCAGCTCCACTAGGATGAGGTCTTCCGGAGTTCCATGATTCAATTCATGCACCTTTTTCTCATGGTTCACCTGAAATGAAGCAAAGATTGCATCATTCAGCTAGCAAGAAGTACTTGCTCTTGTGAGTGGCAGGTTCTTCTTTAGTAGTTGCACTAAAATTGAGGAACCTTAAGGTTGGCTGTCCGCTCATGTAAGGTGCAACTATAATTTTCTTATTCTTTTGTGCGGTTCCACTAAAATAAAGTGCCATTGTGGTGACAAAGGACGGCTCCATGTTGCAAAGGCTAATAATATGTTGCACGAGATTACCAAAGAGAACTTGACGGAGATTTTGAAACTCCAATCTCCATTTTGTGCAGCCCACCAAAATTGAGAGATGTTGCCCACGTGACATTTTAGTTGAACTGCACAAGACACTCATTGCAAAAAAAAGTGTTTTGTGCAGTTCACCAAAAGGTTACAATAGCAACAAGGTGAAATGGATATCCCTATCTGCATAAAATGAAAGAAAGTAAACATTTGCTGGTCAATAAGAATATACAAAACATATACAAAATGAAAAGAAGCATCTTAATTATGTTCATGGCAATCACGCAAGGACAGTAGAAAATTTAAAACGTCAGCAATGCTTCATGTTACCAGAAGCATTACGATCAACAATGAGATTCCCCAGATATGGGATTACTTTAATGGTGACATTGCTTATTTACGGATACGATAAATCAACAAGCAGCTAAAGAGTTGGTTTAAGGGCATGGGACCGTGGGGACACCAGACACTCAAGCAGCAGAAAGGAGAAACTTACTTATCACACTGGGGAAAACAGCAGGAGTGCCATTTGTAACACGTTTAATTGCATCTTATCACCGGAGGCATTAGATTAACAATAACACTGGTTAGACATGTCCCTAAGGTAACAAAGCAGTGATCACTTCATTTTACATGCGCCTTACATTAACAAGGGCAAAAGGTTGGTATAAGGACATACGACGGTGGATGCATCAAGACAATGTACCTACAAGGAGGCATAAAGTGGTGATGCCGAGCTTGTTCACGCTATGTGAGGGCGAAAACTTAATCTCGAGACCTTTTACTATGTGAGGGCAGCAAATCTAATCCTCGAGACCTTTACTATAAAGGGCAGCAAATCTAATCTCGAGACCTTTTACTATGTGAGGGCAGCAAATCTAATCTCGAGACCTTTTACTATGTGCGGGCAACAAATCTAATCCTCGAGACCTTTTACTATGTGAGGGCAGCAAATCTAATCTCGAGACCTTTTACTATGTGATGGCAGCAAATCTAATCCTCGACATACTCTGTTGACTTGTCCACCACCGCCACTTTCTATCCTTTTTCAACCAATAATAGATTTGTTCCTTATCCAGTTTGTACTACGTTTTCCCATTATTTCCCTTTTCAACCAAGAGACCGGTTGGGTATCCGGTCTCTACTACTTTCACCATATTATTTCCTCTTTGAATCAAGTCCTAGATTCATGCTACAACATTCCCCCCTTTCTTCGTTGTTTGAACAAAGCCCTAGATTCGAATGCATGAAGTAGCTTTACCTCTAATAATACTAAAAATTTAGGTGGCTTTGGAAGAGCTGATGGGAGTAGAAAAAGATGCACATGTAAACACGTGGGGAGCTGGGGTAGTAGAGCAAGGCCGCTTTCGAAGAACTTATACCTGAGGGTCGCCGTGATGTCGGCGGCGGCAGGTTGGATCTGCGGACAATACGACAGGGAGGAAGAAGGGTCGGAGGACCTCCCGAGCTGGTGCTGTGTCGGAGAGAACGGCACGGGCAGAGGATCGGGCCCCTCCGGCAGCTGTGGGTTTCCTCCCTCGGCGGAGATGACCGCGTGAATGATGCACCTTTTAGTCCTCTACACACACCCACCGAAGGGATCCGGTCGGATCTGTGACCAGCGGTGAGCAGAGAGAAAATGTCGCTATCGCTGTCTTGTTTATATATGGAGAGGATGAGAGAATGAAGAGAGCAACCCTAGTAAAGCAAGTGCTCAGGCCCCTGCGTCCATATATAGTGGAGTGATTATCTTTTTTCCCTCCGCAACAAGCGTTTCAATTTGTGTACGTGGCATTAAAGAAAAGAAACTCTCTATTTAAGGTGACTACTCTACGACTCCTACTTACTACTACATTTGTCCTCCCCGCCCCTCCATTCATTGAACAACCCCACGTGTGAATAAACATACAGTAAGTATTGTATTTATATAAAACGAACAAGCTTGATCTATTTTCGCGTAGTTAAAAGTTGAGGGCGGGGCTTTTCTCGGGCAGTACGCGCGTTAGTTTTCGGGTAGGAGGTTTGACAGAGAGGCGAGGAGGGTGAGTGAGTGGGGCTGTGCGATTTGACGGTGCGTTACTGCTGGAAAGACTTGTGATATGACCACTCACTATAGTCATGAATTACTGGCACTCCGACCGGGGTGATGACCCCCTTCCGTTCCGCACTCTAATCTTGTGCATGACACGTCGACCGGGATGCTGACTCTCCCACATGTCGGAGTAGTAAGAAGGAGCAAAGAATGATGCGGTATATATACTACTCCCTCCGTTCCTAAATATAAGTCTTTGGAGAGATTTCACTATGGACCACATACGGAGAAAAATGAGTGAATCTACACATAAAATGCATCTATATACATCCGTATGTGGTCCACAGTGAAATATCTACGAAGACATATATTTAGGAATGGAGGGAGTACTACTCAGGTCGGAGGAGTGCGAACCACGGCAGCCCAGTGAACCAGCCGTGCGAACCACGGTAGCCCAGTGAACCAGCAGTAGAAAACAATGTGGTGATATGACCATAAAAAACAATGTACAGCAACACTCCTCTTTCTTTGGAACCCTGAGTTAGAGCTAGTTTGGGTTGAAATAGGCTCAAATTATCGAAACAAGAGGCGTTAGTTTGAGCTAGTTTGCTCTAACCCAGCTAAAAAAACTAGTCCGGTGGAGAGGTTCTAATTGGGTTAGTTATCCTCGGGCCCACTAAAAGAGAACTAAAAAAATCTCACCTACCCGCACCAGATTGCTCCCGCTCTCTTGCACGACTCCTCTCCGTTCCCCATAGGGCCGCCCGCCCTCTCTCTCCTCCGGCCGCCCTCTCCTTCCGGCCTCCGCCGCCCTACTCCGGCCGCCCTATCCCTCCGACCTTCAAAGGTCGCCCCGCTCCCCCTTCACCGGTCGTTTTTCTCCCTCTGTCATGCGCGGCGGCGGTGCATCTACCAGGGAGGCCGCGAGGGGGTGAGTTTGTTCGTTCCTTCTCTGTCTCACGGCCATATCATTGATCTTGCTTGCTCTAGCGCTAATTCTGATTTGGAAAAGTCGATCCTGATCAAACTTGCTATAGATTTGTGGTGCACGCACGGAATTGTTTGGTGCTTCTTGAGGAGGTAATAAATATTTCTAGAGGCCCAAAGATTCAGGTCACCTTTCTAGGTATTTCAATTTCAGGCTTGCATTATTTGTAGAGGCCCAAAGATTTAGTTCACCTTTCTAGGTATTTCAATTTCAGGCTTGCATTGTTTCTAGAGGCCCAAAGATTCAGTTCACCTTTCTAGGTATTTGAGTTTCAGGATTGCATTATTTCTAGAGGCCCAAAGATTTAGTTCACCTTTCTAGGTATTTCAGTTTCAGGCTTGCATTATTTCTAGTGGCCCAAAGATTCAGTTCACCTTTCTAGGTATTTCAGTTTCAGGCTTGCATTATTTCTAGAGGCCTAAAGATTCAGTTCACCTTTCTAGGTATTTCAGTTTCAGGCTTGCATTATTTCTAGAGGCCCAAATATTCAGTTCACCTTTCTAGGTATTTAAGTTTCAGGCTTGCATTATTTCTAGAGGCCCAAAGATTCAGTTCACCTTTCTAGGTATTTCAGTTTAAGGCTTCCATTATTTCTAGAGGCCCAAAGATTCAGTTCACCTTTCTAGGTATTTTAGTTACATGCTTTCATTATTTCTAGAGGCCCAAAGATTAAGTTCCCAGTCGGCGGCAAGCGGCCCTGCTACCCATGCCGGTGTCGACCTCAACTCGTAAGGGACGGCGTCGGAGGGGTTCCCGGGGCTTGGGCTCTACAGAGCCTTCCTCCAGAGCGACGATGGCGAGCTCCTCCCTCGTTGCGTGAGGGGCTCCGGGCTCCCTCCCTATCATGAACGAATTCCGTGATGAGTTAGCTCATTCTTTGTTTCATGAAGTGTTTTTTTATTTTGTGAAGCTTGATTGACGACTTGTGTCACATCCCTAGTTCTGGTATGACGTAGACTAGCTAGTCATGTGTGCATCATGTTTAAATTCCTTTTAAATTTGAATGGGGATTTGTGAAACCCTCAGAATCATTTCTGGAAATGACCCAGATAAAAATTGCCCCAAAAAGGTCCAAGAAAATGTTCATGTTGCTCTCTGAAAATATTGGACAGACATAAAAATCAAACCAATATTTCTAGGAGCTCATAAGTATTTATTTTGGGCATTTGGAGTTAATGCAGTAATTATTTGCTTTGGATATATATTGTTATATATAAAAATATTGTCCAAAAATTATGCGATTATTGAGGAGCTTTGGAATAATACCACTAGCCCTCCGAAAATTGGCATAAGAAAATAAAATGGTTTAGTATTTTATTAAACCAAACAAATGTCGAAAAAATAGAAAAGAAATGTAAATGGGAAAAACCTACACAGCTTACTGCGGCCCAGCTCTGTGGTAGCCCAAAGATCAGGCGGCCCAGTGGACCAGCCCGGCCAGTCGTCCTCCTGGCGCCCGATCGGCCGGCGCGTGTGGGCGGCCAAGCACGGCCGCGCCGCCACGCCACCTGCCTGCCTGGCCGCCCCCTCATCGCCTGAAAGCCCCACGCGACGCCACGCGCCGCCCCGCACCTCTCTCACTCCCTCTCGTTCCTCCCCCTCCCCTAGATCTCTCTCTTCCAATGTGCCCGAGCGCCACCATCGCCGCCGCCACCGTTGCCGCCCCACCCCCCCCCCCCCCGCCACGGACTCGCCTCTCCGACAAGCCCAGGAGCTCCGCCTCCTTGCGCTGAAGCCTTCCGTCGAGCCACGCAAGCCGTAGCGCCCCATGGAGCCATCGCCTCGCCATCTTCGTCTCCGGCCGCCGTGGATACCCATCGCTGCCCCGCCGACTCCAGCCCCTCCCCGAGCTCCCCGAGGCCACCGTCGCAACCGCCGTGAGCTCCTCTCTGTTTCCCCTCCGTCCTCCCGCTCGATTATGTGCCCTAGCGCCGCTCCCCGTCGTCACCGAAGCTCGCCGGGGCTGTGTCCGTCGTCACCATCGCTAGCAGCCCCGCCTGGCTAACCCGAGCACGCAGGCATGCTCAGGGAGCTCCCAGGAGCCCCACGCGGCCACCAGCTCGCTCGCTAGCGCGCTACGGTCCTCACGCCCGTGGCGCCGAAGCTCCGGCAACCGCCTCGCTCGTCACCGCCGACGCCACAGCTCACCTCAGCTCCAGCTGATGCCGCCATTGGATGCGCGAGACTCTCAGCTCTCTGTAGCCGCAAACCGCGTCCAAAACCGAGCCTTGTGGGCGTTTTCCGAGCCGCGCCACCGTCTCGGACCTCGCCGGCGTCGAGCCGCCGGCGAGTTGACCCCGTTTGACCTAGGGTTTGACTCCCCTAGGTCAACGAAAGGTGGGACCCGAGCCCTGCTAATTTTAGCTTAGCACTAATTAACCTTTAGTTAACACACTAAGTCACTGACATGCGGGCCCAGGCCCCACTGACAGTTTAGTTAGTATTAACTTAACCCTTTTATTTAGTTGTTACACTGACGTATGGGTCCCACAGGTCAGGTTTGACCAGGCCGACCCAGTTGATCTGCTGACGTCACACCTATGTCATGCTGACGCAGTAACTTATTTTCTGGATTTATTCTTATACAGGAAATTCCAGAAAATAGCCAAAACTTCTAAAAATCATAGAAAATCAACTGTAGCTCCAAATCAAACAAGTTATATATGAAATATGATCAGAAAAATACAATCTATCCATCTGTACCATTTTCATGCATGTTGGAACAACTTAAAGTTGCTGTTGAGGACATTTCAGTTAAATGGCATTTAAGCCCTCACATATGGAGTTTGGAATTTGAACCTAGTGTTCAAACCAACTCCATTTAACTTGTTGCTAGTTGCATTAGGCCAATCAACAGCATATTGCCATGTCACATTCATGCATCATTTTTTTGCATGGCATTGATTATGTTTCTTCTGTGTTGCCAGTATTTGTCCCCTGTCGATAGACGTGGTTTCGACGATGAGTTCGATGACACCGATGAAGAACTATATTATCTTCAGAAGTGCTAGGCAAGCAAAACCCCCTTGTTCATTCCGATACAATGCCAATCTCTCGCTCCTGCTCTCTTTTAGTGCATTAGGACAACAACGATTCATCTGTTACTTGCTGCGGTAGCTGAACCCCTTTATCCTCTGCATGACCTGTCATTCCACAAGAATAGATGAAACCCACTAGCATTAGTAGGAGTTGTTTGAGCCTGTTGTGCCTACTCATTCATGCTTGTTTGTCATGCCTCTTTCGCTTAGTGTTGAGTCGGTCCGATTCATCGGGATGAATCGGAGGTGTGTGAACATGTCCTAGTGTTGAGAGCTAAGTGTGTGAATACGATTTGGTAAAGGTAGCGGTGATAGGCCATGTAGGAGTACATGGTGGGTTGTCTCATTGAAGCCATCCTCAGGAACTGAGTTCTGTGTTTGTGATCCATGAACAGTTACTACCACACATTGGGATCCTTAATTGACTCTCTCGGCTTCTTAACCACCCTTGTTCTTTGTCTAGGAGTTGCATCTAGTTTCTGGTGTTTGTAGGATATGTGTTGGAGGCCGTGCGTAGCGCTGACCCTAGGGGTGGGCTATGATGCGGTAGATACACCGTGGCCCGGTGTACCGATTCGCCCGTTTGGTGTCTCGGGAACCCTGCACACATCGTTCGGGGCCGTTAGTGGAAAACTCGGCCGGACTCCCTGTGGATGGAACCCGAATAGGCGATAAACCTGGACTAGGGACTTGAGTGTTTAGGTAGGCCGTGGCCGACACCCTCGCCAAAGCTTCCGCTTGAAGGTTGCCGAGATACATGACGGTACATGGCGGTAAGTGGCGAGAGCGTGTGTGAAGAAGTACACCTCTGTGGTTAACATCATCTATTCAATAGCCGTGTCCGCGGTAAAGGACTTCGGGTTGCCTATAACAGTTCATAGACAAGTGAAAGTGGATACTCTAAAATACGCAAGATAAGCGTGAGTGCTATGGATGGCGTTCTCGTAGGGAGACGGAGCGGTCCATACCGGTGTATTGATATGGTGAATATGTGGACTCGTGCGCCACCTCAAAAGAGTTACTTGCAATGTAGTTCAGATAGCCACCGAAGTCAAAGCTGGCTTGCTGCAGCTTAAACTCCACCACCCCTTTGTTGATACTGATGCATATGTAGTTAGTTCTGATGTAAGTCTTGCTGAGTACATTTGTACTCACGTTTGCCTATTTTATGTTTTTGCAGAGAGACGCCAGTCTTGCTAGTAGTTCTGCGTGGACTTCGACGTTTAGCTTGAGACCCATGTTTGTAATATCTTGCTCCTCGGAGCCTAATGAATAAATATTTGAGTCAAAGAGTTATGTTGTGATGCCATGTTGTATTTACACATATCGAGCATATTGTGTGTATGTTTGAAATGCTTGGTATGTGTGAGATCCGACAATCTAGTCGTTTATCCTTGGCAGCCTCTCTTATGGGGAAATGTAGTCTAGTGCTTCCTTGAGCCATAGTAGTCCGCTACAGCCCGTTTCACCGGAGTCCTGCTAGCCCAGCACTACTGCTCAGAACACTGGACTGACCGGCATGTGTTTCACTTTGTTCCTGTGTCTGTCCCTACGGGGAAATGTCACGTAGTGACATCCTGAGTCCTGCCTAGCATGCTACAACCCGGGTTCTCGGAGTCCTGTTAGCCCAATGCTACAGCCCGGATTCACACGCTGCTGACCGACACACTCGAAGTTGATTCATGTATGCCTGTCCCCATGGGTTAGTGCCGCTTTGGGTTCACGACTAGCCATGTCGGCCTGGGTTCTCTGTCATATGGATGCGAGCGACACTATCATATACGTGAGCCAAAAGGCGCAAACGGTCCCGGGCCATTGTAAGGCGACACCCGTGGGAATAACGTGCGTGAGGCCGCAAAGTGATATGAGGTGTTACCGGCTAGACCGATGTGACTTGGAATTGGGGTCCTGATAGCGTTGGTATCAGAGCCTGACTGCATGTAGGATTACCAAGCCAAACCGATCGAAGTTGTGTCTAGAAATGCTTTAGTTATGTAAGGGAATTAATCGTGGAAGGGAACGTAAGGCTCTTTTACTCCTTATACCTCATGGCCTTCTGATCTAAGTCATCCTCTTCTCTTCTACGGGGTTTAAGAACTAGGCTTCTCATCTATCTATTAGGATGACGTGTTACTAATCCATAGACTTATAGAATCGATAGTTTCAAATCTCAGTTCAGTTTTTACTACTCCCGTGGGTTCATAGTTGGTCTCGGAACCTTGATATTGTGCTTCTGAGTGGTTATGCCACCATTTTTGCAGGATGTCTCAAATAATTTTGAGCATTTACAGCCGTTATGTTGTCCGAGTCATCCCAGATTTCTAAATAGTCTGATGCATTTGCAAATCCCTTCTCTCCATTTCTAATGTTCATGTGGGCCAGATTAATCACACAAATTAGTATGTTGAGGTACTCCGCTGCCTCGACATATATGTTGGAGTTATTATTATGACCCTAGGTGTTTTAGGGAGTCACCTAGTAATCTAGTCATGTTTTGTGTTCCCGGTGTGGTGATACTGGCCATTATTCTCGAAAGCATCCTGTGATGCCATTTAGTAGTAGGTATTCTATTCATGGGTTCTTGAACCCGAGATTCACCCTACTTACCTCGTGTTGATAGTGTTGCTCGTACCTTTAGGATATTAGTAACCTTTGCATTAGTCTTGGAGGTCCGTGGTATTTCCTTCTTCCAAATACACTACTAGGAAAAAGGCTACTAGCAGCGCGGGTAAAATGCTAGTAGTAGCGCGGTATCTGGCTAATAGTATCGCACATAGTTAAAAAGTTAGTAGCAGCGCGGGTGCACCCGCTACTACTAACCTAACTACTAGTAGCGCTCACATATATCCCACGCTACTACTAACCTAACTACTAGTAGCGCTCATTTCTTATTTCCCACGCTACTACTAACCTAACTACTAGTAGCGCTCATTTGTTTCCCACGCTACTACTAATAATTTAGGAATTAAAAAAATAAAAGTTAGATGTAGTATTCACCAAACCAACGTCACATAACATTCTCAAGATTCCATTTAACATCAGACACACACAATGATCATAGAAAGGTGGGTACCTTCCCTAGTGTTCCATCACCAACCTAAACAGACAACTTCCCTAGATGTATCTACCAAGGCTCGGAGCTTAGACGCCGGTGGACCCGAATCCTCCCTCCCCCCGGATGGTGGTGTCACGCCCTCGATGCGGCTATATCTCCCACGTGTCGAAGCATGACTTAGAGGCATAACCGCATTGAAAGCAATGTCGCAAGTGAGGTAATCTTCACACAACCCATGTAATACATAAGGGAAAGAGATACATAGTTGGCTTACAATCGCCACTTCACACAATACATGAGTAAAACATTACGTAATACAGATACAATCAAGGTCCGACTACGGAACCAAAATAAAAGAAGACTACCCCAAAAGCTACACAAATCCCGATCGTCCCAACTGGCTCCACTCTTGATCAACTCAAACGAAACAACACAATGAACAAGATCTTCATCGAGCTCCTCCTTGAGCTCGGGCGCCACCGCACGGTTTCATCGGCACCGCAAACTGGTTTTGAAGTATCTGTGAGTCACGGGACTCAGCAATCTCACACCCGCGAGATCAAGACTATTTAAGCTTATGGGTAGGAGAAGGTAGTGAGGTGGAGCTGCAGCAAGCGACTAGCATATCTGGTGTCTAACATACGCAAAAGAGAGCGAGAAGAGAAGCAAGGCACGGTCGAACAACTATGATCAAGAAGTGATCCTGAAACTACTTACGTCAAACATAACTCCAACACCGTGTTCACTTCCCGGACTCCGCCGAGAAGAGACCATCACGGTTACACACGCGGTTGGTGTATTTTAATTAAGATCAATTTCGGGTTTTCTACAACCGACATTAACAAATTCCGTCGCCTCATAACATGCAGGGCACGGCTTTGAAAGATAATACCTGCAGGGTGTCCCAACTTAGCCCATTATAAGCTCTCACGATCAATGAAGGATATTCCTTCTACCGGGAAGACCCGATCAGACTCGGAATCCCGGTTTACAAGACATTTCGACGATGCTAAAACAAGACTAGCAAAGCCGCTCGAATGTGCCGACAAATCCCGATAGGAGCTGCACATATCTCGTTCTTAGGGCACACCGGATGGGCCAGACGTCGGGTTGGCATAGACCCTGGATTGCCCAGGGGGGGCCGGACATCGCCCAGGCTGGGCCAACACTCGAAGGAGCACTGGTCCGGGGGTTAAAATGAAGATGACCCTTGAGTCTGCAGAACCCAAGGGAAAAAGGCTTAGGTGGCAAATGGTAAAACCAAGGTTGGGCCTTGCTGGAGGAGTCTTATTCAAAGCGAACTATCCAGGGGGTCCCATAAATCACCCAACCGTGTAAGGAACGCAAAATCAAGGAACATAACACCTGTATGACGGAAACTAGGGCGGCAAGAGTGGAACAAAACACCAGGCATAAGGCCGAGCCTTCCACCCTTTACCAAGTATATAGATGCATTAATTAAAGAAGATATATTGTGATATCCCAACAAGTAAACATGTTCCAACAAGGAACAACATCTCCATGTTCCAACAAGGAACAAACTTCATCTTCACCTGCAACTAACAACGCTATAAGAGGGGCTGAGCAAAGTGGTAACATGGCCAAACAACGGTTTGCTAGGAAAGGATGGTTAGGGGCTTGACATGGCAATATGGGAGGCATGATAAGCAAGTGATAGGCATCGTAGCATAGGCATAGCAAAAGAGCGAGCAACTAGCAAGCAAAGATAGAAGTGATTTCGAAGGTATGGTCATCTTGCCTGAGATCCCGCTAGGAAGAAGAACGAGTCCATGAAAAAGACAAACGGACGTAGTCGACCGAATCCTCACAACTCCGGAATGAAACCGAAGCTAACGAGAGAAGCAACCCGGAAAGAAACAAACAACATGGTAAATGCACAAGCATAAACATGGCATGATGCACAATCAAGTATGATGCATGTCCGGTTTAAATAGCATGGCATGGCAATATGCACAAACAAAACTACAAGTTAAATGGAGCCAATATGCAACGAGTTGCATATTGACGAAACACCACATCAAGTATTTAGTTATCTCTCGGTTATGTACCCAACAATATTAAATATTGGTTAACATGGCAAAAGGTGAAGCATAATTAAACTACCTATTTAGGCAAGTTTAAATGAGGCCGGAACAACTAGCAACAATTCCGGAAAATCCCCATAGTTATTTAGCAATTTATTGGAAACAACAAATATAAACATTTTAATTGTTGTTATCATGATGCGGATGACATATGCAAGTTTTAAGCAATTTTATGAAAATGTTGGCATAAGCATGTTATGAAGCATTTGTCACCATGGCGGAACAAAAAGGGTGCCACGGCGGCGAATCCGAAAATGATGCCACGGCAACATATCGGTTCCGGTAGCTCATGGAGATACCGGTGCAAAAGGAGGCGTCTGGATGTGCGCAACATGCTAGAGATGGTGGGTGCTCCCGACTACCGGGTTCCCACGGGTTAGGGGCATGGAAACGAGTGACAATTCGGGCACGGTGCAAACACGAGCATCTCATACAACACATGCATTCGGTCCACGGCGGACATCTCAGCGGTTATACCTTCGAAGCGTGCCTATTCATAACGGATCGAGTTCGTCGAAGGAAGTAGTGGTACATGGGCCGTAGTGGAAGTAGTCGTACTCGCGACGGTAGTGGAAGTAGACGTTCATGTTTCGTAGTCGTACATGTCGGTGTTAGTGGAAGTAGTGGTACACGGCGACGGTAGTTGTACACGTTTTCATAGATGCTCAGGTCGATGGTAGTGGTGCACGTTTTGTAGACATACTTGGCGATATCCGGGATGATCTTGCTTCTTCATGCGTAGAGATACTTGGCGGATTCGTGTAGTTGAACTTGACGAAAACGGGTCTCCCAAAGACGTTGTGGTACTTGGCGCTTCCAACGTCTTCGGGCATAGAGGTACTTGCAAAAACCGAGATGGTCTTGACGATCCGGTGAGACGACGTGGTCCGGTGCGGTCTTGGTCTTGGCGTCCGTGCGGTAGCCGTGAGCTCATGGCCAATAGCAGCAGCAAGGCGCGGAACGGGACGGAGACACCGGGCGCTGATGGTGGTGGAGCAAGGGCTTCACGCGAAAAGGGCCGCGGCGATGCTGATGGCCTCGCAGGCCATGGCAGGCGGTGGGCACGGTAGGAGGGCGAGCGCTAGAGAGAGGAGGCCCGGCGCGAGGCACGCGCGTGGTGGAGGCGAGCGACGGTCACGGCAGCGATGAGAAGGTCGAGGCAAAGGAAGGCAAGGGCAAGGTGCGGGGCGGAGCAAAGGGGACGCGGGCTCCTGGTGGAGCTCGTCGGTGATGTCGGTCACCGGCACGACGCGGCAAGGTGCGAGCGGCCTGCGTGAGGAGGTGGAGAGGCGCGGGACGGTGGCGCGATGGAGAGGCGACGCGAGGAGAGGAGTGGAGTCCCGGAATCGAGGGGAGGAAGAGAGATGGGAATCGAGCGAGCGGGGCTCTCGCTCCTCTCTGTGTGTGTGCGTGGCGGCGGAAGGAGGATGGAGGGGATCGTGGAGGAGTGGCCGCGGGAGCGAGGGTAGGTGAGGCGCTGAGGGGAAACCAGAGGGAGAGATTGAGATGGATGGGAGTGAGGTGGAGGTCGGGCTAGGGTTAGGATTAGATAGGGCGCGGCTGGGCCTGTGGAACGGGCAGGTCTGGTTGGTCAGGCCCAAGAGGCCGGTGGGCTGGCTCCTCATCCTCTCTTCTCTTAAAACAGAGAAAAAGAAAGGAAAGGGAAGAAAAGAAAAGGTTAGAGAAAGAGTTTGGGCATGGGGATTTTTTTCCTGGACTCACAAAAATATGCTTGTTCCGAGAAAATAGAAAAACCAGGATTGAAAGATGTAAATTCAAACTCATTTGAATTTAGTTCAAATGGGTTTGAACTAGGACTTGGTTTTTGAAGTGCCAAAAATGTTGAGATTTTTGGTGGAGCTCCGAAAAATGATGAAAGAAATTATGGACAAGGTTGGAGACCAAGAATTGAGATAACAAAGGCATTGGGATATTTTGTAAGTGTGTTTGCGGTAAATCCAAATAATTGGAATATTTACTATAGCTCTCTAAATATCGAGAGGATATGTTTTAAAGAGAATCACCAGGTGAATTTCCTCGATTTAATTGGATCAAAGATCCATGCCATTTATTTAGTTGAGTTGTAAAAGACTTATGAGATGATGGCACGATGACATGATGCAATGCAAAAATAAAAGGGCAGGCACAAATGAAAGATACGGCGAAACCCGGAATATATGGAAGTCTGCTCGAGCATCGGTCCCGGGGCATTACAACACTCCACCACTACAAGAGGATCTCGTCCTGAGATCTAGGATGGCGCCGGAGAGAAGCGGAAGAGAAATAGGTAAGACAAAGTTGCTTCTTTGACAAACGAGTGAAACCAATGAACCTCGAGAGGTTGAAAACTTGAAAGAATAACACAATAGAGTTGAATGAAATTGAGAGCATTCCAGTAGAAAATAGAAACAAGGAACTCCATGCGACCCTTGGGGGTTGCAAAGCTATGAATGACGATTACAATGGACAAGAAGGAATTGGAACCACTCTGGTTGAAACGAGATAAGAATGAATAAGAATTATACTCCCTCTGTTCCTATATATAAGGTGTATAGTTTTTGGCACGACAATTAAAGAATGGACGTGGAGGGAAAATTTCACAAGTTTTGGGCGAGATTACATCTGACTAATTGACATGAGAAAATAGAGGAGCTCGCATGATATAAGGAAATGTAGTCGAATCCCTAAAGAAGTTATCCAAACAAGTGGTGCAACGCAATAAACCTTATATTTTGAACTTTTCTCAAAAATTATACACCTTATATCAAGGAACGGAGGAGTATAATTTTGCAGCACTCAATCGTAAATGGAAGGAATTGAACATGAACTTGAAAAGATGGGATGATACTTGATGAAATCAACAACACACTTGCCTCCTAACTATTGAAAGAATGGCACAAGGGGTAAGAAAGATTTGAGACAGCTCTCCGGTTGAGGAAGCAGCAAAACTTGATAAGATGATGAACTTCGAATGAAAACATGACACTCCGACTAAGCAGAGAAGCAAGGAGAAGAACATGATCTTGACAAAACAAGATGATGGGTCAAGAGAGCAACATCACAATGCCTTGAATGAAAGAATAGAATCTAGATTGTTGGGATAAAGGGACGGAGAAGAAAATGACAACTTCTACCACAAATGAATTTGAAAGAAACATCCTTACGAGGAAGGCTAGAACAGAGTTGTTGAAAATCAACAATGAAAAGAATAAACTTGTAGTGGGCTTATGGAAACAACTCAAAACTTACAGGTGAATACATGCCACTACGAAAAACAATTGATTGCTTGAGAGCAACACGGAGATGAAAACTTGATTCGCCGAGAGAATAGGAGAAAACTTGGATCATTGATAAGCACCACAATTGGCAACATTCCTTCGGAAAGGCTTTAGGTGAAATCTAAACCAAGATAACTCCAAGGAAGAGATTGATGGATCTAAATATCTCATTCTTGACAACAAGTGAATCATGATACATGAATGAAACTGTCAAAATGACATAACACCACCTCAAAAGATAAGGTCGAAATAATTGCACTTCGGAATGCAAGATGAAGAATGCTTGAACTCCTCAAAACAAAACATGTGTTGAGCACCATGTTTATTTTGAAGTATGGCTTGACGGATCTTAACTCCGAGAGATATCTTGATGAACAATTGAAGAATGAAAAGAATCCTTGACGAAGCACCATGTAGAGCCTCCATGAAGAACTCCGGTAAGAAAAGGATGATAAAAGAAAGAGAAGTTGAAAACACAAGGTGAAGCCTTGCAGTGATAAGAAGAAGCTTTGAAATGATATAACTGAGAAAACTTTGAACTCCGGAAAGAAAAGATGAAGCATCTCGGACCGAGAATGTGATAAGATGAACAAACTCCGGAAAGAAGAGATGAACAACTTAGAACTGAGAAATTGATACCATTACAAACTCCGGAAGAATGAATCAATCACTTGGATGAAACAAGAACAAGAATTATGTTATGCGTATCCTTCACCAATTTAAATTGATGACAAGCAACGGATTAGGCATACTACTTATTCTCGTTGAAAAAGGATTGAAGAGAGATATTGCTCAACTTGGGAAGGTTTTCAACGATCCGCCGGTAGGATTCGGGAAGACGAATGAATCTATATAATAACGAAGGAAGAGAACTCTTGAACGAACCACCGTAAGAATTGAAATTGAACGTAGCAAAGGCACAATTCACCGGGAAGAATTGGAAAACGAATGAAGATGCTTGCGATAATTTAGATACAAGAGAATGAAGAGATCATGAACTGATTAGAGGATATTTGAACGATTCACCGGTAAGATTTGGAGAACGGTAGCTATACGCTGAGAATGAAGAATTATGACATGATGGCCTTCGGAGGAAAGAAATGGAAACAACTCATGAAATGCTCCGGATGGGTGAAAAGAATTCCCACAATCGAAAACAATTATGAGAGGATGGCATCAAACTTGAACTACGCATCTTTGGAAGAACGGTTAAGGATTAGGAGGAACTCTTCTTCGGTCTTCACATGTTGAGAATGACGATGAGAAACATCACCATGAATTGTTGAGAAACTCCGGAAGGATTAAAAGAGGAAAGGTTGAGCCAAAGATGAGAAAAAAATTGAAAGCGACCTTGGAGAAGGCATGTGACTGATGAAAATTCATTCTTACGTCACACTTGAAAAGAATTTGAGAATAACTTCGGAAAGAATTAGCAGAGTCAGGTAAGATCCTGGAAAAAGACCTGTGGGTTAGGACCGACTCAAAAGATGCACCGTTGAACGATTGTTTGAAAAGAGAGATTGCACCAGTTGAATTAAATGGCTCGAAAGGGATAACAACTTCGAGAAATCTTGCATGGATTAGGAATGAAAACACGAATCTTCTGAGATAATCTTTAGCACTCCAGATAACATGGATAGCAAGAGGTGGATGATTAAGAGATGCACCGACATGAGAAAACATTTGAAACAAGGAAAAGAATACGATCAACACTGAAAGCTTGACTTGAGTCCACCGGAGAAGAAAAGAACGAAGAATAATAAACTCGAAGCTTCCTTTAGCATCTTCATGAGAATCACCGGATAAGAGCATTGAGGAAAAGAACGAAGAGACTTCACATCCATACGATGGATATTTGATTAAGAAATCTGAGTCCTTGAAGAAAAGGGTGGGAGGGTGGGAAAACAAAAACAACTTGGGTCGGATGAAACGAACACCGTTGAGAAAAAATCATAGAATTGATCTTGCGAATGTTGCAATGATCGGATTTACTTGGAGAGAAGCACACGGTTGGAAAGGATTGAAAAGACGACCTTGATTAACAAGAAGGATTAGCATCCACATAGAAATATGGGAACACTGTTTAGAATAAGGTATGGAATCAACACTTGGCATTGAAGCAACTTTAATACCACAAAACGGAACAAAAACAAAGGATTTGACTTGCAGAATAAGCCGGAAACAAACATATGATAGATCCCATATCGTATCATGTGTCTGTTGGAAAGATATCCTACGAGATACTTGAATTCCCACTTATAAACTCCCAAACTTTACGGTTATGCAATGCGGTGTTGGGGATCGAGGGACATAAAATATATCACCCAAACTAACAATACCTAGATCCAGCTGTATCCATCCTTCAACACATAATCAAGAAAACTCCGGAAATCGTTTACCTCGACCTTCGAAAAGCATTCGTTATATGAGTCATGGCAATACTCCCGAACTCGCCCCAGTACTGGTTTATCGAGGTTATCTCACCAACAACTGCATAAAAGAGATTTTCGATGTCGGCAAAGCTCAGGTATTCCAGAACTGCAATGATAAAATTATGACGACAACACCTCGGAGCTCAACTCCCCGGGACACTGCCACAACCCCTAAATGTCAGGAGGCACCAACAACAATGTTCTCGTCACAAAACCATCGGAACGATTCCAAGATACCCGCGTGATCCTAAAAAAAATTTAGTGAAATTTGAGGAGAGAAGAGTCAAAACTTCTATGTCAGCAGACCTCACCAGAGCGACGAAGGGACTGAGGAGTAAAAGAATCCTACTCTCCGGTATATAATCCTAAGACTCAAAACATTTTTGTTCTAGACTCAACAACGCCAGCAAACAATCAAGCAGGGGGCTCCTAAGTCTCGGATGGCTCTGATACCATCTTGTCACGCCCTCGATGCGGCTATATCTCCCACGTGTCGAAGCACGACTTAGAGGCATAACCGCATTGAAAGCAATGTCGTAAGTGAGGTAATGTTCACACGACCCATGTAATACATAAGGGAAAGAGATACATAGTTGGCTTACAATCGCCACTTCACACAATACATGAGTAAAACATTACATCATACAGATACAATGAAGGTCCGACTACGGAACCAAAATAAAAGAAGACTACCCCAAAAGCTACACAGATCCCGATCGTCCCAACTGGCTCCACTCTTGATCAAGCAAAGCGAAACAACACAATGAACAAGATCGTCATCGAGCTCCTCCTTGAGCTCGGGTCGTCACCGCACAGCTTCATCGGCACCGCAAACTGGTTTTGAAGTATATGTGAGTCACGGGGACTCAGCAATCTCACACCCTCGAGATCAAGACTATTTAAGCTTATGGGTAGGAGAAGGTAGTGAGGTGGGGCTGCAGCAAGCGACTAGCATATCTGGTGTCTAACATACGCAAAAGAGAGCGAGAAGAGAAGCAAGGCACGGTCAAACAACTATGATCAAGAAGTGATCCTGAAACAACTTACGTCAAACATAACTCCAACACCGTGTTCACTTCCCGGACTCCGCCGAGAAGAGACCATCACGGTTACACACGCGGTTGGTGTATTTTAATTAAGATCAACTTCGGGTTTTCTACAACCAGACATTAACAAATTCCCATCTGCTCATAATCGCGGGCACGACTTTTGAAAGATAATACCCTGCAGGGGTGTCCCAACTTAGCCCATTATAAGCTCTCACGGTCAATGAAGGATATTCCTTCTACCGGGAAGACCCGATCAGACTCGGAATCCCGGTTTACAAGACATTTCGACGGTGGTAAAACAAGACCAACAAAGCCGCCCGAATGTGCCGAAAAATCCCGATAGGAGCTGCACATATCTCGTTCTCAGGGCACACCGGATGGGCCAGACGTCGGGTTGGCATAGACCCTGGATTGCCCAGGGGGTGCTGGACTTCGCCCAGGTTGGGCCAGCACTCGAAGGAGCACTGGTCCGGGGGTTAAAATAAAGATGACCCTTGAGTCTGCAGAACCCAAGGGAAAAAGGCTTAGGTGGCAAATGGTAAAACCAAGGTTGGGCCTTCTTGGAGGAGTCTTATTCAAAGCAAACTGTCAAGGGGTCCCATAAATCACCCAACCGTAAGGAGCATAAAATCAAGGAACATAACACCGGTATGACGGAAACTAGAAGCGGCAAGAGTGGAACAAAACACCAGTCATAAGGCCGAGCCTTCCACCCTTTACCAAGTATATAGATGCATTAATTAAAGAAGATATATTGTGATATCCCAACAAGTAAACATGTTCCAACAAGGAACAACATCTCCATGTTCCAACAAGGAACAAACTTCATCTTCACCTGCAACTAACAATGCTATAAGAGGGGCTGAGCAAAGCGGTAACATGGCCAAACAACGGTTTGCTAGGAAAGGATGGTTAGGGGCTTGACATGGCAATATGGGAGGCATGATAAGCAAGTGATAGGCATCATAGCATAGGCATAGCAAAAGAGCGAGCAACTAGCAAGCAAAGATAGAAGTGATTTCGAGGGTATGGTCATCTTGCATGAGATCCCGCTAGGAAGAAGAACGAGTCCATGAAGAAGACAAACGGACGTAGTCGGCCGAATCCTCACAACTCCGGAATGAAACCGAAGCTAACGAGAGAAGCAACCCGGAAAGAAACAAACAACATGGTAAATGCACAAGCATAAACATGGCATGATGCACAATCAAGTATGATGCATGTCCGGTTTAAATAGCATGGCATGGCAATATGCACAAAAAAAACTACAAGTTAAATGGAGCCAATATGCAACGTTGCATATTGACGAAACACCACATCAATTATTTAGTTCTCTCTCGGTTATGTACCCAACAATATTAAATATTGGTTAACATGGCAAAAGGTGAAGCATAATTAAACTACCTATTTAGGCAAGTTTAAATGAGGCCGGAACAACTAGCAACAATTCCGGGAAATCCCCATAGTTATTTAGCAATTTAATGGAAACAACAAATATAAACATTTTAATTGTTGTTATCATCATGCGGATGACATATGCAAGTTTTAAGCAATTTTATGAAAATGTTGGCATAAGCATGTTATGAAGCATTTGTCACCATGGCGGAACAAAAAGGGTGCCACGGCGGCGAATCCGAAAATGATGCCACGACAACATATCGGTTCCGGTAGCTCATGGAGATACCGGTGCAAAAGGAGGCGTGCGGATGTGCGAAACATGCTAGAGATGGTGGGGTGCTCCCGACTACCGGGTTCCCACGGGTTAGGGGCATGGAAACGAGTGACAATTCAGGGACGGTGCAAACACGAGCATCTCATACAACACATGCATTCGGTCCACGGCGGTCATCTCAGCGGTTATACCTTCGAAGCGTGCATATTCGTAACGGATCAAGTTCATCGAAGGAAGTAGTTGTACATGGGCCGTAGTGGAAGTAGTCGTACTCGCGACGGTAGTGGAAGTAGACGTTCATGTTTCGTAGTCGTACATGTCGGTGTTAGTGGAAGTAGTGGTACACGGCGACGGTAGTTGTACACGTTTTCATAGATCCTCAGGTCGACGGTAGTGGTACACGTTTTGTAGACGAACTTTGACGGAACATGGGTGTAGTGGTACTTGGCGATATCCGGGATGATCTTGCGTCTTCATGCGTAGAGATACTTGGCGGATTCGTGTAGTTGAACTTGACGAAAACGGGTCTCCCAAAGACGTCGTGGTACTTGGCGCTTCCAACGTCTTCGGTCGTAGAGGTACTCGCATAAACCGAGATGGTCTTGACGATCCGGTGAGGCAGCGTGGTCCGTGCGGCCTTGGTCTTAGCATCCGTCGGTAGCCGTGAGCTCATGGCCTCTGGCAGCAGCAAGGCGCGAGCAGGACGGAGGCCGGGCGCCGATGGTGGTGGAGCGAGGGCTTCACGCGAAAAGGGTCGCGGCGATCTTGATGGCCTCGCGAGCCATGGCGGCGGTGGGCACGCAGTAGGAGGCGGCGCTAGAGAGAGAGGCCCGCACAAGGCACGCAAGGTGGTGGCGGCGGCACAGTCACGCAGCAGCGAGGAGAAGGTCGAGGCAAAGGAAGGCAAGGGCGAGGTGCGGGCGGAACAAAGGGGACGCGGCTCTGGTGGAGCTCGTCGGCGATGGCGATCACCGCACGCGCGGCGAGGGCGAGTCTGGCGGCAGCGAGGAGGTGGAGAGGCGCGGACGGTGGCGCGATGGAGAGGCGACGCGAGGAGAGGAGTGGAGTCGTGGAATCGAGGGGAGGAAGAGAGATGGGAATCGAGCGAGCAGGGCTCTCGCTCCTCTCTTTGTGTGTGCGTGGCGGCGGAAGGAGGATGGAGGGGATCGAGGAGGAGTGGCCGCGGGAGCGAGGGTAGGTGACGACGCTGAGGGGAAACCAGAGGGAGAGATTGAGATGGATGGGTGTGAGGTGGAGGTAGGGCAAGGGTTAGGATTAGATAGGGCGCGGCTGGGCCTGTGGAATGGGCCGGTCTGGTTGGTCAGGCCCAAGAGGCCGGCTGGGCTGGCTCCTCTCTCCTCTCTTCTCTAAAAACAGAGAAAAAGATAGGAAAGGGAAGAAAAGAAAAGGTTAGAGAAAGAGTTTGGGCATGGGGATTATTTTCCTGGACTCATAAAAATATGCTTGTTCCGAGAAAATAGAAAAACCAGGATTGAAAGATGTAAATTCAAACTCATTTGAATTTGGTTCAAATGGGTTTGAACTAGGACTTGGTTTTTGAAGTGTCCAAAAATGTTGAAATTTTTGGTGGAGCTCCGAAAAATGATGAAAGAAATTATGGACAAGGTTGGAGACCAAGAATTGAGATAACAAAGGCATTGGGATATTTTGTAAGTGTGTTTGCGGTAAATCCAAATAATTGGAATATTTACTATAGCTCTCTAAATATCGAGAGGATATGTTTTAAAGAGAATCACCAGGTGAATTCCCTCGATTTAAATGGATCAAAGATCCATGCCATTTATTTAGTTGAGTTGTAAAAGATTTATGAGATGATGGCATGATGACATGATGCAATGCAAAAATAAAGAAGCGAGCACAAATGAAACATCTGGCTAAACCCGAATATATGGAAGTCTTCTCGAGCATCGGTCTCGGCGTTACAGTGGCGACGAGGTCCTCCACCTCGGCGACCTCCGGCGTCGAAATCACTGGACAATCATCTACGTGACATGGCCACCACTTCACGGAGAAGTCCGCCTCGAGTGGTTGAAGAGCACAGGCGCCACCGGCAGCTGCGCTAGTCGGCGTCGATCACCCTTGCGCCCATGTCGAGAAAGTGAAAACTTGTTAGTACGGAAATTGCATCAGTTCAACTAAATGGTATATTCCAATTCACAAGACCCATTAATTAAGTTAAGATTCTTTCTCATCTAGCAATTTAAAGGGGCTCATGCCGAAAATATATGCTTAATTCCACTACAAGAAATATGTCAACTAGTGACCTTCTATCAGTGAACCTGGAAGAATTGGTCATAGATCTATGACCATTTCAGACCAATTGGTCAAAAGCTATTCGAGGGGCTCCAAACCCTAAACCACTGCGACCATTTTGGTCAGAAAGGTCGTAATTTCCTTACACAAAAAGGTCATAAAGCAAACAGCGCTAGTCCGCTGCCTTATTTCTAGTTGTTAACAACCAATATAGATGGCCATAGCCTTGTAAATTGTGGTGGGTTGCTATGACTAGGCGCCACCTCATCAGTTTTTCCTATGTGTCATGTCCATGTGGTAGTTTTTGCCCTAGGTTGTGAAGCAACCTATATTTCTGTCATTCCCAAAATTCCCAAAAAAATCTTATAAATTCTTTGGGTCATATCTTCGTCAAATATGTAAAAACATTCCTTGCCTAGTTCAAAAATAATTAGAAAATATTCATTTTCCTATTCTGTTCAGAGCAACACTTTGTGAAGGAAGTACCACTTTGGCATGTCCAAATGGTATCCATTTTCTACAGTGCTTTCCTATGCCCAAATAACCATCCTCCACCAAATGCCAGCTCAATCCATTCATTATTTTGAGCCCAGCTTCAACATTCGTATTTATGTCCAGTGTGGTAGTTTGTAAAGCAAGTACCACCTAGGCTCCTCCTTTTGAGGTGAAAATTTGTGAAGACGGTCTTCTTAGTAACTGATCATCCTCAGCCAAAACTCACGCCCATTAGCCATGTGCATTTCCCGTACCGCAAATCAAACACTTGGCTGCTTATTCATGTTTGAGCATCGATCGGTCTCCTCGTGAGAATCTTATGTTGTGATTTTCTTCCTAGCACCTACCTGGGGAGTGCCCAACCCACTAGACATGCCTAGGCCGCCCAGAACACATGGCAACGCCACGGTCACGCGGTGACCACGCGGCGGGCATCTTGAGCTTCTGGCAGCTCTAGAGTTGGGGCCCTCGGCCACCGTCCAAACCTCGATGTCTCGCCATCAAACCATGCATTTATGATTAAATATATACTTATTTACCTAGAAATGATTTTTGGAAAAAATAAAGAGCAAACTATGAGGCAGCTGCAGTTCAAATTTGACCCGCTTCCAGCTGAATCGACGGGAATTTGTCTTTTTCACCAGAGGTGGATCAAAAATTTTGACACACAACCATTTTGTCAATTGTGCATTACATATGGCCTAGTATTTTATAAAATTGATTAGGTCCAATTTTGCAACAATTATTTGGTAGTTCCTTCACAAAAAACCTCCTTTGGGCACTCGGAAAATGAAAATGAATTTTCCGTGCAAAGAAAATGAAAACTTCCTTAGGCAACATTGTTTGGAATTCCAAGATGCACCCTCGTGCACAATATGAGATCATTTGAACAAACTATGCCATGAATGTGGCCATAAGATTGATCATTTGGCTTGAAAGCCATGAATCTTCACGCATGTACTAAATGGTCATAACGTTATACACACGTAGTGTGTTCTGATTGGGCCATAGCCATCTCACACGGATCATGCATTAAGCACCGTTGGATGCTCGTGGATCCAACGGTAGCCCTCGCCCCCCCCACCCTCTCACCCACCTGGCCCTAACACTTCTCAAAAAAAACCTAGCCCTAACACAACCCCCACGCCCCCACTTCCCCACCGCCGCTCTCCACCTTCTCTCCCTCTCTCCCTTCTGGATCCACCGCCGCCGCACACCACTCCTCCTTCTGGATCCCCTGCCGTCGCCCCCAACCTCACTCCCTCCCACCGCCGCCGCCGTCCTTCGTCCTCTCCCCAACCCCGGTCGCCGACAACCCCTCCCCTCCCCTTCTCTCCCACGGCCGCGGTCGGATCCGCGCTCGTCCCTTCCAGATCGCAGCCACCACCTCCTCCCTTCCAGATCGAGGCTGCCACCTCCCTCCGGCCGTTGCACCGTTGCACCGCTCCGCCCCGCACGCCTGCTCTGCCTGCCCGACTGCTACACCGGACATGGCGTACCAGTACCACCACCAGGACCACGCCGCGGCCGCGCTGGGGATGGACCCGACGGTGGCGGGGAACCCCGGCGGCGGCTTCACGCCAGGCCTGGGAGCGAGCGCGCCCGGCGGGTGGGAGAGGGAGAAGGCGGCCATCGAGGCGCACCCGCTGTACGAGCGGCTGCTGGAGGCGCACGTCGCCTGCCTGCGCGTCGCCACCCCCATCGACCAGCTCCCCTGCATCGACGCACAGATCGCCGCGCGCGCCCCGCCGCCCATGCCCCCCGCCGCCGCGCCCTCCGGCGGCGAGGAGCTCAACCTCTTCATGGTGAGCTGCTGCTACCACTAGGCCTTTCTTCACCCCGCGTACGGACGCCGCGTCGGCTGAGCTGGGCTGCTCCGCGCATGCTGTATGTGTGGATTGACGCGCCGTGCGTGCGTGCGTGTGCGGTTCGAAAAATTGGGGATTGGATGGGATTCCACCATGAAATTGCCCCGCTCGTGCTGGGACTGGGATTAGGATTTCAAACAGGCTAAGCCAGATTACCTTTTTCTTCAAGCCGCCACCTCGTCCCTTCCAGATTACCTTACAGATTAGTGTTTCTGCCTTGGGATATGCAAAGATTACCTTACTGTCTAACCATATCTATGTATTTTGTGTTCCTTGCGAGTCATTTGCATGTATGTAGTGTCCCTGATGATAGGAGTTGTAGGAATTACTGTTCCTGACGAATTACCTGCATATATTAGCCTGTGTTCTTTGTAGATTAGTGCTCCTTCAGATGGGTTACTAGTATTGTTGTTCATAGTTCTCCCCATTAAATCCGTGTTTCTCGTCAAGTTTATTAGTACACTGTTGTTCTCTGTTGTATAAGTTTTGCAAATCCGGTGTTGTTCAGTTAACTGGCCTTCAGGTTCAGTTTCAGCGCTGAGCCTTTTTGCTTGCTAATAATAGTAGGCTGCTCCACTTTACTGTATTAGGATTCTATACTACTCATTCCTTAAACGTATCAGGCTTCCTAATTCGAGTGCTGTTGTCCCTTTTTGGTCTGGTACTACCGCATTTGTGCTACATCTATATGTATGATGAGGAGCACTAGCAGTGAGTGAACGAGTGAGATAGTTCGGCTGTAACTAGTTACAACAACGATGGTTTTCTCTGTGGTATTAGCAGATACTCACTGCTATCACCTAGCACTAGCAGTGAGTGAGTGAGGTCGGCTGTAATCAGTTTTCCAGTGACAACAACCATGATTTTGTCTCTGATATTATCATCAGACACTCTGAGGCTGATTGGTTTGCAGCCAATTTTTGGCATGCCAATTGTTGGCAAGCCTATTTTTGGCAAAGCTGGAAGTTGCCAACATTTGGCATGTTTGGCTACCAATTGGTTGGTTGCCAATTTTTTGCCAATATTTGGCAAAAAAACATGTGTCTATCAATTGGTTTGTTACCAAATATGCATAACTCGTCCCGGCAAGGAATTTGTTACCTAAGCAAGCCAATACATAATTTACACGCCAGGTCATACCATGCCCATAATTTACTAATTTAGAAGCATCTTCATAGCACTGCAATATTGCAACGTAGCATGCACAAGGCCATCCACCATCAAGTAATTTCTTACAAACTAGCTTAATTCAGATTTGTGCTACAGCGATGCATTACAAAAGGTAAGACCCTCTAAACACCCTTAGAGCACAGGAATCCACTTAGCATAAGTGCATGGAAAGCAGCTAAGTAGACTACAAAAGCACTTGCCAAAAGAAAGCCACCAAACATGTCATTCAGATTGATGGATCAGCAGCTGCGCGATCTTTGCCGTCGTACTTGTGCGCGAAATAATCAAGGACCCAAGCATTAAAAGTCTGGTCGCTAGCACAATTCAGGAAACCACGGAAAACTTCTTGTTCTGGCTTAGCAAGATAGGTTGCTAACTCAATTTTCTCATTTGCTGGGAGAGTTAGCGACTCAATGTGCTTCCAAAGATTGGCATTAGGGTCTGTAACTGCTATTGGCTGAATAGGGGCGGCAGATTTCACAGTTTCAGCAAGACTCACAATGCTCGCTGCCACATCATCATCTAACACTCTGGCTCGACGCGCCTTGACCTTTGGTTTCTTCTTATGTGGTGCTTTAACATGTTTGGTTTCTTCTTATGTGGTGCTTTAACATGCTTGCGCTTCAGATTTGAGCTAGTGCCTTCTGCTGGACTGTTGGGTGCAATCATGTCAGAATCACTAAGACCTTGTTCAGCAGTGGATGTGTGGCTGCTTGTTTCACTACCACCATCAGATTCCACATTCTCACTTGCATTATTCACATCAATAGCTAGTGAGCCACCCGCATGAGACGAGTCACTAAACAGTTCTTCCAAGAGATGATAAAACTTGATGGAATGAGTAAGGTAGTTAAATTTTATTTTCTGCAACATAAACCAAAGCATATCAATGCAATAAATTGTGAGTAGTCTGGTCAATTTAAAAGCACAACAATGATTATAAAACAAGTGTATAACTGGTGGAGACCATATAATCTATGTAAGTGAATATTTTGACAGTGGTAAATGCAAAAAAGGAATGTCTATTAACACTGGCATGCCATTTTCAAATTAAAAACTAGATAATCAGTCTATCAAAAACAAGAATGATCGCATAGAGAACTATAAATCATGCAAATAGAAAGGTGAGCTGGAGCGAACTTACGCCAAGCTTGCTTGGTGATTTCTCTGACTTGTCAATGTTAAATTTGTTAAGTACTTTATCGAAACCATATCCACTCCTCCCCTTTGCTAGCTTTATCCACTTCCATTTCTCCTTGAATGACCTAAAGTGCCGATCAACTTGTTTCGCTGTAGCTGTAATTCCAAACTTGTCATTCAAATCATTAGCACATTGTAGATGGTGTTGTGCCTTCCACTTGAAGGTTGGTGGCTTGTCCCTTTGCTTCTCGATATACCACTCAAGCATATACTTGGTACAATCATCACTCCATGACATGTAATTATCACGAGAGCGAGCAACCTCACGCTTGGCACCTTCTTTTTGCTCACCCATTCTATAAATAAAGGTCAGAAGTTAATACGCTATTATGTCAGCGAATATACAAGGGTTTCAGCACAAGCAGACAATCCGTACATTACCAAGCAGTACATTCCAAAATAAAAATACAGTTGCACAATACATGGAAAAGAAATTTACAAAGCTAGATTAACACAAAATGTCTAAACATGGAACTGCTAAATGAGGGAAATGTACTACAGCAAGGTAGTTTCAAATGGTACTAGCACTGCTCCCGCTGTCCGAAGCATCATTGTTCGCCAATCTCTCTCTATCATTCCACATCTGTTGGGCAATCGAATCACGCTTGGCTGCCCACTCGTGTACATCACACTCTCGGTCAGAGACACGATTGCTACTCCTTGGCAGGTGGTGGTACCAAGTCGGTTCGTCATCTACAAACTCATCGGGTCCGTTGTCTAAAATCCAGTTGTGAATGACGCAACAAGCAATAACCACCTTGGGTTGTGATTTCAAGGGTACGAAAGGTCTATTACTAAGAATCTTGAAACGATTCTTAATAGCTGCAAAGGCTCGCTCGACCGTTGTCCTCAATGAGGAATGACGGTGGTTGAACAGCTCTTTTGGAGAGGTTGGACGATTCGGACCATGGAACTCCTGCAGATGATAGCGAACACCTCGATAGGGTGGCAATATGCCCGGCCTGGTGGCATACCCAGCATCAGCCAAATAAAATTTTCCTACATACATAGTGGAATACCACCTTAAGTTAATCTACTATGTTTAGACTAAACAACATTTTTTAAATGTGCAATTACCTTCTGGAATTTTGAGACCGTTTGGTCGAGATAGGGCATCATGCAATACAGCAGAATCATGAGCAGATCCCTCCCACCCTGCTAGAACATACGTGAATCTAAGATCGAAATCCACGGCAGCTAGGACATTCTGTGTGGGATATGGCTTGCGGCCCCTAAACCTGTCCACATATTTTGAAGGCACACGTGCCCTAATATGGGTGCCATCTAGTGCCCCTATACATCCCTAGAAAAAAATTAAACATGTGTGAATTAGAATGAACTTAGTTTGGAAATTAACTAGTAAAACACACTGGTTAGAGTTACCTCAAAGTAGGGATAAAATCTGTTTGGGTTGGTAGTGATCTTAGCATGTGTGTCTGTAGACCGAGTGCAGATTATTTCACGGGCTAACTTCACAAGGGCACATAGGACGATGTTAAAATACCTACTCACTGTCTCTTCAGATCGCCACAATGCAAATCCTACAGAGGAATGAGTGTGATATTGCCCAACAATTTTCAGAAACATAGCTAGCTGCTCCTCTACGGACACATGAATTGTGTCAGCCAAAAGCTTTTTGTCCCTAAGGTGAGCACACAACTTGTAGAAAACGGCCGGATACATCCTGAGCTGGCGCAAACACGTCCTTTCCGAGGTGTCGATCAATCTAATTAGTTCAGTACTCCTCCAAATATCTCTCTTGACAAGTGGACCATACTTGACACGTTTAGCTCTATTCTTCCTCTCTTTTTTCTTGCTCCACCAAAGGACCAACATTACAAAAAGGACAAGTAGTGTGCGTTGCTTCCACATACAGTAAGATAGATATTGTTGTCGAGAATTATCCATCTGAGTGAAGATAAGATGCATAAGCATAAAAGAAAATGGAAAATCAATGCAAAGCATGTACAAGCAGATAGTAAATAATTTGTCAATATATATAAAAATTCAACCAAAGCTGTGTGACTTCTGTTGTCAAAAGCAAGATGATACTGCTCTGTCTTTCAGGCCCTCAAATAAATTAGAAGAGAGTATTAGGTGTCAGCCCTCCCACCGTGGCAGTAGAAAAGTATGAGGGCACATGTTGTACTGATATGCTAGCATCAATTAGTCCAGCATAATCTTTAAGCAAGGTATTTAGCTTCAGATTTAAGAAGATGTAAGGTACTAAAATAACTCTGAATCGTGGCTGAATCCTGTACCAAGTACAAGACAGAGAAGATAAGAGCACACTGCTTGTCCCGTCAGATGAGAGCGGACTACAGATGCAAACTAAGAGAGACCAGTACCCCTCGCATCTAGAAACAATAATCACGTACATCTGCTTGTGGCGTCAGATGAGAGCGCACTGCAGGCGATTGGGTAAAGTGCACACAGGGAAAGAAGGAAAGACCTATCAGATTTGGGCACGAACTAACCTTGATTGCTCCGGTGGATCTGGTCTGGCTCGTTGACGATTTCCCACCGGATCAGGAGGAGATTGCCGAGGTCCTTGAGCGCTTCTGGTCGCTGGCGGCGGTACTGACGGTGGAAAGGAGGGGCTAGGGATTGGGGGCTGGGACGAAGGAGGATAAGGGGATACCCTATTTGGGCGAACCGTGAGGGGGAAAGTGGAAGAGCGGCGGGGGTAAGACAGGCGGCCAATATTTGGCTAGCCGCGTGTTGGAGCGCCCACGGTTCGAGTCGAACCAATCGACCGCCAATTTTTGGCGCGTGCCAATAGTTGGCTTGCCAAAATTTGGCTGCAAACCAATTAGGCCCTCTCTCTCTAGTCTAGTTTGATGCCGAGTTGTATAATGAATTTTTTTCAACACAAGCTTCTGCTCTTCGATGTCTACAGGTTGATGTTGAAGACCTATAGAGTTTACTTTGGTCATTATATATATAATCATGTCTGAACCTGAACTGTACATGGAGGCTTGTTTGCATTCGTGGGATGCTGAGTATTGGGGAATATTCAACTTTACAAGTTTCAACTTATTCTGTCATCTTTATTTTGGTTCCCTGTAGCTTGGAGTGCCTTGGGTTTCACTTAACATGTGTGTACATGTATGGAACAGAGGAAAAAAGTAAGAGGGCAATTCAATTTCAGAGAGAAAGAGAGAGAGATGCGTACATGTATGGTTCAGGCAATGATTTATACATGTATTCTTGGACTGCACCATGGATGAGCATGTCTTGTTCAACTAAAAGAATTTATTAATTGAAAATAACTAACTCCAACAAGTGATACGTGCAGGTACTTGTGGTGAGAAGCAACCTCCGTCTGATCGTCAGGGTCATGGCGCCCCCTCACCCCGTGCATTTGGCGGCTCGCAGCGGGGACTTGGATTGCATTCGGAAGCTGCTTGCGTGGGGAGCTGATCGGCTCCAAAGGGACTCTGCTGGGGGAGAACTAGATCCCTGCCATGGTCTTGCCTTACACATTGTTGATCTGCTTAATTTTGTGCTATGATATCACTGTCAATAGTTTCTCTTGCCCAACGCATGATCACATTATCTCGGTCTTGTACAAATGCTAGCAGGTACTGGGTCATCTGTTCATTTGCATTTCACACAGGTTCATATTGTGCATAGTGTGAGACTGGCATCTTTCATTTGGTTTGCTGGAACATTGCAGAAAAGAACTTTACATAGAAAACATTGCAAAAATAAAATGTGCGGAAATCTTGAACGGGTTTGGGTATGTTTTCAGCATCTCTGTATTGCACTAGTAATTCACCAATGATTCTTAAGTTCTACCTGTGAGCAACCAAATGTGTGGGAAATCTTTTGTAATTTGGCTAATCAGCATTTGTATTGTACCACTTCCTGGTTGCCGTATCAAATATTATACCATTGCACTATTTAGTTACTTTTCAGAGTTGTGATAAATATAGTTCTTTTTTACTTTCAAGATAGCATCAAATTCATGTCTTCCATTTTTCTCATCTACGCTGCGTGTCTATATATAGCAGCATCGTTTTAGTTGTTCTGTAGGTTATTAGTAGAATTCAACTAGCCAATTAACTAGTGAACTCACTATGCATTTGCAGAATCCATATTTGGAAAGTTCACTGACCCTGCTACTATAACAAACTGCTGGTGGTGGCTCTTTCCCAGGCAGTACATGCATCATCAGTCCTATATAGCTGCTGCTGATATACTCATTTTGTTCTAGGAAAGTGGGAGGGCAGGGGCCCTTGATTTTCTTGCATAATTTGAGCAAATTTGAGCAAATGTGATTTTTATTCTCTGAAGTTGATTCTCATGTGTGGTCATACCAACAACACATGCTTAAGACATCAGTGGCTGGACTGCAGATGTTTGAATCAGGAAAAAAATTGTGGGGAAATGGTCCATTTATCCTTTATTGCTTTGTGTTTTCTCTTCTAGAATTAGTGTACTTTACTTATATGTTTATATGTTGAATGACAGAAGCTCAAGGTGAAGAAGGCCATCGAGAAGGGCAACGCCGATGGCACCCAGACATATGCCGAGAACGTCATCCCCAAGTGCACCGAGCACATGAACTACCTCCGCCTCGCCCTATACGCCCATGAGTGATATATACTACTTGCATGCTGCTGTATCATATTGCTTACTTTTTTACATCAGATCAACTATGAAGAGAATTGGTGGTGGTTAGGGTGTTCTGGTGCTTATGTAATCTTCTTTCAGGCCTTTCGAGATAGAGTTCTTTAGCTGACAAGTTTAGCAAATGCTGTAGTGCTTATGGTTTAGTTTTACACTTGCGTAAAAATGAATGGCTGCTAATGTTTCTAGTTTTAGGTTGGGATGAGATGCATGTTTGCATGCTTGTGCTTCTGTCACTACAATCTATACTACTGCTATTGTCATATCCTGGTTGTTTTGTTGCTATCAATATCTGTCCCATGTTTTGTTTCCTTGCATGCTTACTACTACAATCTATACTACTATTGTGCCAGATGTTCACATGTTAATTTTTGTTGACTAAAATCTCTTATGCCGTTGACTTAGCTTGACCCAGAACAGCAGCATCCTTGATGCGACTAACCTTCACCTCGTTCTTTCCCTCGCAGACTTGAAGGAGGCCGTATGCAAGGCACCAAGGTGTATGGTGCTCGCAAGCGACGAACGGAGGCTGTTCGACATCGGCTACACAAACCACCATTGTGAGCTCCTACCTTTGCTATGCTACAACCATGCTCTGTTTCATGGGTTAGTTAGGATTTTGATGCTTTTTGCGCCGTGGTTGAGTCCTTGCTGACTGTTGTGTCGATGATCAAGTGTTGTTGCCTCATTCGGCTATTTTATTCGCTGCTGGTAATTAGTAGTATTAGAGTGTTGCTGGTTTATTAGGATGTGGTTGAAACCATTGGATGGCCTTCCTGTACATGTTATACATCATTAGTACTTGTCCCTTTTTTTGTTTCCTTGCTGGACATGCATGTTATGGTCCCATTTTTTGTTTCGGTGCTGGACATGCATGTTATGGTTCAAGTGTCGATGGTGTCTAGTAGATAGTTTGCTAGCTATGTACCTGCTGCTGATTGATGCTCTTGTGGTCTCCTGGAATCATATTATACTATATCTAGTGTTCTTGTGGTCCTGTGAAGATGCATCACAAACATCCAGGTCTTTAAAGTTGGCTGAATCTGTTGCTTTATCATATATTTGGCCCGTAAATCTACATTTCTATGAGATCTCTTTCAATATATAATTTTTTGATAGTCCAGGATTAATCTAATAATCTAATGCTGGTAGTCTATGTGTTCACTCTTTTACAGGAGCTCCAGGTCTATGGAATTTGAAGTTCGAAGCTGCATAGCCGTACTCAGCAAAGAGTTGTCTCTATGTTTGACTGTAATAGACTATAAATAATGTAATATTGTAATAGTAGGCATATTGGTGTTGTAATAGACTATCTATAGATTGTAGTAGACGTAGTGTTACTTGATGAACAATCTGATGAGTGAGAACATTTTAAGATGCACCTTTGTAATATTGTAACAGATTGAAAAAGACTAGTGTATGTTTGAAATAGTGATTATGTATGTTGAAAAGATGTGAAATGGAAACTTGACCATGGGAACCACTTGTGAATAAAATCTGAGCATTTTGAAATTTCGACATGTGGGACCGATGTATGGCATTATGACTAGTGGGACCAGCGCTAAAATATAATGATTGAAAATAGAAAATAAATGATTGTAAGAAGGCCAAGGCCCAAAAATAAAGACGCTGAAATATTGTGCTTGGCCCATGTAGCCCACAAGAATTGACTTGGAAAAAATCTAGAATTGTTGGGCTCGGCCCATGTAAAATAGCTAATTGGACCGGGCTGAATCTTGTGCCACATCAGCTTGCCACGCTAGATGCCTACGTGGCCTGGGGAGGTTGCTAGTGACCAAAACGCCACAGTAGGAATATTTTGGTCGTAAACATCCACGACCTTCTCACAGAGAAGGTCGCTATAGTCAGTTAACGACCCTCAGCTTTTGAGCATCTGTTTTTTTGTCAAAAAAAGGTCGCAAATGAAAAACAATGACCTTTCAGTGACCAATAGTCAAGGTCACAAGTTGACATATTTCTTGTAGTGTTCCTCACTGGCTATTCAAACTAAATGGTCCAAGAACTTTGGGACAATCAACAACCTTTCCACTTGATCTCCGCTAGCTACTTTGGATTCAACAAGAAAAGGAACATTTATTTGAACTGAAAAGAACAAGCAGGCAAGCATGCTATCAATCTTCTGGCTAGAATTTCACAAAATGCACCTGTCAAGTGTACTCTAACAATCGACGTGTCCCATCTCCTCGTGATTAAGGACTCTAGTTGAGCCGACAACATGGAGCAAGATGTAGTCGTTTCTGAGCATATCAAAATACTGTACCCAGGAACATATATTTCGGGACAGCAAACTAAATTGATGGCTGCTCTCAAACCGTACATCCAAACGACACAAATAAATACTCTAAAGAAACCTTGGAACTTTATCTAAAACTTATGTAAAGGGGCCGACTCAAAATTCTAAGCCTAGATAACTTATTTTCAGATATAAGCTTGTTGTCCAAATTGGACAGTGCAGTTTTTAACTGAACCAAGTTCAGTTTACAGCCATGATGCAGAACTAGATGCTAAAACTAACACCTGGAGGGGGGTTCCCCGACATTAATTCACTATGGATTGGATAAAGAATCAATAAGGACAACACCCATGGTAAAACTCTTGCGTCAATGTTTGCAGTTTGGACCATCAGTTAAAATAAATGCACTAGCAAGTTAGCCTCTACATCAACCAGCATCAATGTTTGCAGTTTGGACCATGAGATTAATATTCAAATCCTAAAGTGAACTCTTCAAGCGTGGGATGTGCTCAGATTTCAAGAGAATTCTGAATACAAGATTCAGGAGGCTACTGGATAGCATCTGGGTAGTCGAATTACTATCCAATCAAGAACCAAACTAGAACCAAGCCATGCAGTAAATCTAGAACAACTCTCAAATCTAACGACGACAGCTCTTCCAGGATCCAATCGTAAAACAGTAAAGGCGGCCCAAACTAAGATTCAATTTTAGGCCTGGCACAGATACAGAAAAGAAAGAAGAAAACATAACATTCAATCCTTATTCAGTACACTACATACACTAGTATGACCATATTTAGTTTACTGCAATTACCATGTACAATTCAAATGGGAACATATAAGATCAAAGGTAGGAGTAAGACATGGATAAATACCTCCTTTGGCTGCCACAACGCCTAACTTTTCTTCCACTTATTTGGTTGCCTCAGTCCACTCAGAGAATAAATATTTGAAAATATGTAATCCACACGTGATCAATGGAAGAATGAATAAAAGATAAATGGTGAATTTCACATCGTTGATTCATGGTTCATATGGTAACATCAAGCACATAACTAAGCTTTTTATGTCACTATGTGGGTGTGAAACAAACATAACTTATATGCCAGCAGTGCATATTAGAAGATGAAAATGCATGTCCCTCCGTAACATTTCTACTGCATGCCCATACTATGTTATGCATCTGATCCTTGCATGGAAGGGACCTAACATACAGCGCCCATCCCAATTCCTACAAAGCAAACAACCATTAGTCGGTTGGTCTGTCCATAAAAATCCCTTCTATTATTATGATACATGAAGAAATCTTTCGGAACAAACAAAGGCTGCAAGCAGGGGAATCACAGATAAGACCCACATGTCCGAGGCGCTAGTGGGTTAGCTCTTGTCTTTGCTCATACATATCTATCTGAGTATAGCTTTTTCTCAAGAACTGTTCTAAGCTTCCAAGCTATTGCTACACGGATCAAATTATATCATCTACTATATATGTTCATATGATTAAATTTTTAAAATGTAGCCATTCATATCACTTCCAAAGATCCAAAATTTCTAAATCTTTCGAATCTCCTCCTAGAGGATACCTTGGTGAAAACAAACAAATTATGCAGCGTTCAACAGCAAGGGTGCTTTGTCCACTGGAAGAACTCAATTAACTATCTATGACAAAATATTATGCACATGATATGGACGGTTGTAGTAAAATCTAAATGAAAATACTTTCTAAACAAAATGCTATAGAAGTAAATCTGAAATTGGTAGAAGCCTCACAAATAAGGTCACAGCTTAGAACAGGTGCTTGTTCCCACAAGGTTGCACAAGGTCGCAGCTTAGAATAGCTACAAAATTAACTCTGAATTACCTCTGGACGCTGGAGCAGGGTACCCTCAAGTTCTTGTGTGCACAAGGTTAACGCTTAGAACACAAAGTGAGGTCCATGGGGTAACCAGATCGCCAAATAGCCACAAACAGACTTTGAGTTGCTGCGCATACTACAAATAAAGGGGGAACTGATTCAACAAGCCATCAAAATTAGCAAGGATAATGTGTCCTAGAAAAATAAAATAGTAGTATGTTCTTTGCAGCAGGTAAATTTCTTAGGACTAGGAACATACATCATTTTGAGGCACTTGCAATATGCAGTCCGACTCATGATCGGCCGCAAAGGGAACAATGACCGAAGAAGGCGAAGAAGATCCATGGTGAGGATGGCTGCTACTCTGCAAATCGACAGTACCCAAACAAGAAGAAGAGCGAGATTGACCTTCCCAAGGGCAAGGTCCCGATGCGCCGCGCCGATGAGGTGCCGGCTCCCGCCTTGCTTCGCAACCAGGGTAGAAAACCCCTGCAACAGCGTTCCTCCTCCTCCACCTGATGGCGTCATTCGATTCCATCAACATTCAGCAAAGGGGGGAGTAGATCGACTTGCTGCTGCTGTAACTAGTGTAAATCAATTCGATCAGCAAAGGGGGGTGGAGAACCCTATCTAGCTTGCTCACGTTGGGGATGGCGGCGGCGGCAGCGCAGGTGGGAGGAGGGGTGCCGGTGAGGGCGAGGCGGCGGCGCATGACGGTCCGCCCGACCGCCGCGCCCGAAACCCTAGCCGTGGGGAGGGTTCTTTGGTGAGCCTGACTTGAATCCAGCCAAAGGGGAGGAAGTAGTGGAGGGAGGCAAGCTCAGGAGCGTGCATGGCGCTGGAAGGAGTCGCCGGAGCGAGGCGAGGCGGCCGGCGTATGTGGCTATAGCGGCAAGGAGTCACTGTAGAGAGAGAGCGGGAGCTCACGCGAGAGAGGGGGAGTTTTTTTTTGACAGGGATGGGTGCCCTTAGTTGTAGCGGTGCTCTTGAGCCACGCCACCACTGCAATCCAAACCGTAGCGCCACCTAGCAAATACGCGCTATTATTGAGTAGGGTCAAAAAACGGGTTTCGTAGAACGATAGTAGTAACGATGGTTGTACCTCGCGTGCTATTACTATTTTACTACTAGTAGCGCGGGTTTATAATCCTCGCTACTACTATGGCATGGCCCGGGGGGCACGGTAGAGACCGCTTAGTTGTAGCGAGGGTTAAAAACCCGCGCTACTACTATCAACTTGTAGCGAGGGGTAAAAACACGTGCTACTAGTAAGTAGCTGTAGCGAGGGGTATAAACCCTCGCTGTTAGTAAGCGTCTATGTATAATCTTTTACCTAGTAGTGATACTATGAACCGCTTATGGCAGAAGCTCCTCGCTGAACCGAAGTATCACAATTAGAGTACTCTTGAGGAGTTCTCCATTCATAATTGTGAATCTGCCAGTTCTACCTTTCCGCATGGGTTATCCGGAAGAGACATGTTGAACTTGGTTTGACATACTAATCTATGCATCCACAACTCAGAAAATTATATGTTCCTCGAGTTGTTCATCCTTAGTTATTTTCTGACCTTCGTCTATCAATTGATAGTCAAGATGCGTGCCTTTGTTCATCGATGCCTATTACTCTTGTGGTCCGTCAAGCCATTCTGTTCTGGAATGACTAGGAGAAACAAACTCCAGCACCTCATCCATTTCTTGGAGTGGTCAAAGTAGTTGTATTCCGTAGATCAAAATGCCAATTCAGCTTTTGTTCTGTTCTACCCTGAAGTATTACCCACTTTATGTCAGGAACGTCATGAGAATTGCACCTTCCCTTATGAATTCTTGATGTAGTGATACTTCTCTCCATCATCATTCGCTCCTCGGTTCCGTGTTGTTGCAACCAGAATACCGACAAGTGAATTGTGATGTGTGAAATTAATACTTCTAGCAACCATGTTGCTTAGTAGTAAATGGACAATAGTTTCACCCTTAGCGTGTTGGTTATTGAATCATCATTCTAAGATAGACTGTGCTACCTAGTCCTTATTGCTGGTGCACTCTTCGATCAATGAGTTAGGATTGTGTCAATCCCTCACTCCTTTGACCATATCATCTTGCCCTGAAAAGCAAGGTTATCCTCGAGCTTAGTAACATACCGGTGGTTTGTGATTTTCCGAATATCTTCTCGGAAGTATTACCAGGTTGTCACCTGACCGCTATGTTGAGTTCGTGATCAAGTTGGTTTTCTTGTAGCCACCCTTTCTCCAAGAATCTGTGTTGGATACCCTGAGCTAGTTGGTTAAGCTAAACAACAACTTGGAGAGTTGGAAGATAAAAGCTTACCTGACTTAGTTCATCTCCAAGGGATATCCTGGTGTGTGTGTGTTGAAGAAAAATGATATCTTCATCGATTGCTCCCTGTGATCAGTTGTTGGATCTATTGCCTTGTCAAAACTTTGACTTGAGTATGGGCTATTGTCAAGTCAAATCAGAACCAACGATGTTCGTAATGTTGTCTTACTCGTGGGTGATCCCTCGAGCATATACCATTACATCTTTCGGTCTGACCAATGCTATCACCATGTTCACATGATGGTGGAAGTCCAGTGATATGGAAATTCGGATGAGTTGTTGTTGAGCCCATTAGCAGCATTTTGTCTCCTCCATGATTCATGTTGAACATTAAGCTAGTGTTGGAAACTTTTGTAACCATTGGCTTCGTGGTCCGTTCATGAGGTATATGTTTTGGTGAAAGAAGTGACTTTCTCTGATTCACGTGCATTTGGTGCAAGTTGCCATCGTGAGTTCGAGGAAGATTGTTTTGTTTCCTATGGTACCATCCCAAGTCACTCATGCACGTGCGAAGTGCTCTATGGTTTGATAGGTTGGCCGCCTCCACTCCATATGTGTCCCTTGCACACCAAGCCACTAACTGATTTGCCCAAGGAGAAAGAGGCCCTTCATAAGAACTAATCCGTACTTATGAAAAGACTTTGATATCCCCGATGATGGTTGCCCCACCTGAACTTGGTAGTGTTTAATACAAGACTACTACGTGGCCATGCTTGTCTGGGACAGCGTGTTCACATGGTTGTAGTAGAACTCGCTCATGTTTTGGAGCTTATTACCATAGTCCATCTCCCGAGAATCTCGCAACATCATCTCGTCGATTTGTGTTGCAACCTTTCCTTTTCAGACATGCTGTCTGAAATGTCCTGTTACCAACCAGATCTGAATCTTAGGCATATATGATGGTTGAAACATTCCCAGCATTTGCATTATGTTCCCAGCTTGCACCCTAGCAATTGTTGTTCAGGATCATCTTCAAAAGCGGTCCTACCATGTGTCCCATCCATCTCCGATGATAAGCAAAAATCATCCCTTGCGTTGTCTTCAACAAGGTAGCCACATCATCCATCCTAGTCCGAGTATGTCATTCCTTCGAACACTTTCCAATGATTGCTTGTGATTTGCCCTAGGCTGGTATAAAGAGTTTCAATGATCTTTGAATCAAAAGTAATTCTTTTGCCACTTCAAAGAATAACTCTACGAGTCACCTCCCCCAAGGTGCCCCGTTATTGAATCATGGCAATTATTTCCTCGCCACCTTGACACCATCCACCATCTCTCTAAGCGTGGAATTGTTTCCTACCAAATTGAACCCCCGTCATCTGTTCTTCCATCCCTCCCAAAGTGTGTTTGATCATCTCAGCTCAAGAGCTGTTATATGCCTCATTCCGCGAGTTTATCGTCAGTTGCTCGATCCTCGAGAGGATGGATTCCTCTAGAGTTTTCATTTCTTCTCGTGGTCATGTTGAATGGAGTTCTCAAAGCAAGATGTCAAGATAAAAATGTTGCAATGAGTCAACATTTTCGAGAAGAGCAATCGGATCTTGAAGATTGTGATAGCTTTGTGTCCCCTCTGTCTTCTTACCTCACGTCTTGAATCTCGGGATGAGATTCTTGTTTACTGGGGGCGAGTTGTCACATCCCTAGTTCTGGTATGACCTAGACTAGCTAGTCATGTGTGCATCATGTTTAAATTCCTTTTAAATTTGAATGGGGATTGGTGAAACCCTCAGAATCATTTCTGGAAATGACCCAGATAAAAATTGCCCCAAAAAGGTCCAAGAAAATGTTCATGTTGCTCTCTGAAAATATTGGACAGAGATAAAAATCAAACCAATATTTCTAGGAGCTCATAAGTATTTATTTTGGGCATTTGGAGTTAATGTAGTAATTATTTGCTTTGGATATATATTGTTATATATATAAAATATTGTCCAAAAATTATGCCAGTTATTGAGGAGCTTTGGAATAATACCACTAGCCCCTACGAAAATTGGCATAAGAAAATAAAATGGTTTAGTATTTTTATTAAACCAAACAAATGTCAGAAAAATAGAGAAGAAACAGAAATGGGAAAAACCTACATGCTTACTGCGGCCCCAGCTCTGTCTTTGCCCAAGATCATCTTGACCAGATGGACCAGCCACAAAGACACCTCGTCCTCCTGGCGCCCGGGTCGGCCAGGCGTGTCGCCCAAGCCTGCAACCGTGCCGCCATGCCACCTGCCTGCTGCCTCCCCTCATCGCTTTGAATCCCAGCGACGCCACGCGCCGCTCCGCACCTCTCTCACTCCCTCTCGTTCCTCCCCTCCCCTGGATCTCGCTCTTCCACCGTGCCCGAGCGCCACCGTCGCCGCCGCTTGCCGTTGCCCCCCCCCGCCATGGCCTCGCCTCTCCGACAAGCCTAGGAGCTCCGCCTCCTTGCGCTGAAGCCCTCCGTCGAGCCACGCAAGCCGGAGCGCCCCGTGGAGCCGTCGTCGTCGCCATCTTCGCCTCCGGCCGCCGTGGATCCCCATCGCCGCCCCGCCGACTCCAGCCCCTCCCCGAGCTCCCCGAGGCCACCGTCGCAACCGCCGTGAGCTCCTCTCCATTTCCCCTCCGTCCTCTCGCTCGATTATGTGCCCTAGCGCCGCTCCCCATAATCACCGAAGCTCGCCGGCGCTGTGTCCGTCGTCACCATCGCTAGCAGCCCCGCCTGGCTAACCCGAGCACGCAGGCGTGCTCAGGGAGCTCCTAGGAGCCCCACGCGGCCACCAGCTCGCTCGCTAGCGCGCTGCGGTCCTCGCGCCCGTGGCGCCGAAGCTCCGGCCACCGCCTCGCTCGTCACCGCCGACGCCACAGCTCACCTCAGCTCCAGCCGATGCTGCCATTGGATGCGCGAGACTCTCAACTCTCCGTAGCCGCAAACCGCGTCCAAAACCGAGCCCTGTGGGCATTTTCCGAGCCGCGCCACCGTCTCGGGCCTCGCCGGCGTCGAGCCGCCGGCGAGTTGACCCCGTTTGACCTGGGGTTTGACTCCCTTGGGACAACAAAAGGTGGGACCAGAGCCCCGCTAATTTTAGCTTAGCACAAATTAACCTTTAGTTAACACACTAAGTCACTGACATGCGGGCCCAGGCCCCACTGATAGTTTAGTTAGTATTAATTTAACCCAGTTATTTAGTTGTTACACTGATGTATGGGTCCCACAGGTCAGGTTTGACCTGGCCGACCCAGTTGACGTGCTGACATCACACCTATGTCATCTTGTGTGATAACTTATTTTCTCGGATTTATTCTTATCTGAAATTCGGAAAATAGCCAAAACTTCTAAAAATCATAGAAAATCAACCGTAGCTCCAAATCAAACAAGTTATATATGAAAAATGATCAGAACAATACAATCTATCCATATGTACCATTTTCATGCATGTTGGATCAACTTAAAGTTGCTGTTTAGGACATTTTAGTTAAATGGCATTTAAACCCTCACATATGGAGTTTGTAATTTGAACCTAGTGTTCAAACCAACTCCATTTAACTTGTTGCTAGTTGCATTAGGCCAATCAACAACATATTGCCATGTCATTCATGCATCATTTTGTTGCATGGCATTGATTGTGTTTCTTCTGTGTTGCCGGTATTTGTCCCCTCTCGATAGACGTGGTTTCGACGATGAGTTTGATGACACCGATGAAGAACTATATTATCTTAAGAAGTGCCAGGCAAGCAAAACCCCCTTGTTCATTCCGATACAATCCCACTCTCTCGCTCCTGCTCTCTTTTACTGCATTAGGACAACAACGATTCATCTGTTACTTGTTGCGGTAGCTGAACCCCTTTATCCTCTGCAAGACCTGTCATTCCACAGTAAATAGATGAAACCCACTAGCATGAGTAGGAGTTGTTTGAGCCCTGTTGTGCCTACTCATTCATGCTTGTTTGTCATGCCTGCTACTGCTTAGAGTTGAGTGAGGTCTGATTCATCGGGGATGAATCGGAGGTGTGTGAACATGTCCTACTGTTGAGAGCTAAGTGTGTGAATATGATTTGGTAAAGCTAGCGGTGATAGGCCATGTAGGAGTACATGGTGGGTTGTCTCATTGAAGCCATCCTCAGGAACTGAGTTCTGTGTTTGTGATCCATGAACAGTTACTACCACACATTGGGATCCTTAATTGACTCTCTTGGCATCTTAACCACCCTTGTTCTCTGTCCAGGAGTGGCAACTAGTCTCTGGTGTTTGTAGGATATGTGTTGGAGGCCGTGCGTAGCGCTGACCCTAGGGGTGGGCTATGATGCGGTAGATACACCGTGGCCCGGTGTACCGATTCGCCCGTTTGGTGTCTCGGGAACCCTGCACACATCGTTCGGGACCGTTAGTCGAAAACTCGGCCGGACTCCCTGCGGATGGAACCCGAATAGGCGATAAACCTGGACTAGGGACTTGAGTGTTTAGGTAGGCCGTGGCCGACACCCTCGCCAGCCTTCCGCTTGAAGGTTGCCGAGATACATGACGTGTACATGGTGGTAAGTGGCGAGAGCGTGTGTGAAGAAGTGCACCCCTGCAGGGTTAACATCATCTATTTGAATAGCCGCGTCCGTGGTAAAGGACTTCTGGGTTGCCTATAACAGTTCATAGACAAGTGAAAGTGGATACTCTAAAATACACAAGATAAGCGTGAGTGCTATGGATGGCGTTCTCGTAGGGAGACGGGAGCAGGTCCATAGTGGTGTATTGATATGGTGAATATGTGGACTCATGTGCGCCACCTCAAAAGAGTTATTTGCAGTCATAGTTCAGGAAAGCCACCGAGTCAAAGCTGGCTTGCTGCAGTTAAACTCCACCACCCCCTTTGTTGATACTGATGCATATGTAGTTAGTTCTGATGTAAGTCTTGCTGAGTACATTTGTACTCACGTTTGCCTATTTTATGTTTTTGCAGAGAGACGTCAGTCTCGCTAGTAGTTTCGCGTGGACTTCGATGTTTAGCTTGATACCTCAGCTACGATCTTGTGCCCTCGGCAAGATCTGGTAGATAGTCAGGCTTCTCAGCCTTTTTCATTTGTAGATGTCTGTACTCAGACATGTTAAGCTTCCGCATGTGCTTGTTGCTTGTATGCTCTGTATGTTGGGGTCATGAGACCCATGTTTGTAATATCTCGCTCCTTGGAGCCTAATGAATAAATATTTGAGTCATAGAGTTATGTTGTGATGCCATGTTGTATTTACACATATCGAGCATATTGTGTGTATGTTTGAAATGCTTGGTATGTGTGGGATCCGACAATCTAGTCGTTTATCCTTGGCAGCCTCTCTTTTGGGGAAATGTAGTCTAGTAGTCCGCTACAACCCGGTTTACCGGAGTCCTGCTAGCCCAACACTACTGCTCAGAACACTTGACTGGCCGGCATGTGTTTCACTTCGTTCCTATGTATTTCCCTTCGGGAAAATGTCACGCGGTGACATCCGGAGTCCTGCCTAGCCTGCTACAGCCCGAGTTCCCGGAGTCCTTTTAGCCCAGTGCTACAGCCCGGATTCACACGCTGCTGACCGACACGCTCGAAGTTGATTCATGTATGCCTGTCCCCATGGGTTAGTGCTGCTTTGGGTTCACGACTAGCCTTGTCGGCCCGGGTTCTCTGTCATATGGATGCTAGCGACACTATCATATACGTGAGCCAAAAGGCGCAAACAGTCCCGGGCCATGGTAAGGCGACACCCATGGGTGCGTGAGGCCGCAAAGTGATATGCGGTGTTACCGGCTAGATCGATGTGACTTGGAATCGGGGTCCTGACAACTTGTATGTTAAGGTGGGATATCTCATTTGTATGGACAAAGTAAAAATTATCATGTTTTGCATGCTTCATTTGTATAGATGGTTCATTTATGTCTATTGTGAGCGGGAGTAGGCTACAGAAGAGCCGGCCACACCAAGAGGGTGCTTGGATCCAACGGACTTATTTTAGTCTGACTAAAAATAGGGTCGAAAGTAGTCAAATGATTTAGATAGAGCATTTATTGTCAATCTAACCCTGCCATCCATACACCGCTTTGGTTTAGAGTTAGTTCAGGGTTAGAATCTAACTCTAACCTCTAACTGAGCTAGAGTTCTCCTCGTCTCGGTTCATCGCCATCATACTTTCCCCATTCCTGTATTTTCAGTATCCTGCGAATCAAAGAGGCCCTTTTTTTCAGGAAAAATCAAAGAGGACCTTAGACTGGTTTAGGTCCGGTCATGTTTTATAAACGTGTTATGTCCAAAATTTAATGAACGTGCTACGGTTTCCACAAAAATAATCCGGTTTCATGTAGTAATTCATTGATTTATTTATTCTTCTGCGGGGGGTTTGCATGTAATTCGTGAGGTCTGAAATGTAAAGTAACCCGGCATATGCTCCGAGTCGTGCATGCACTACGACCCAGATGCTCTATGTCCCACATGTCGGCGAATGGGAGCACGTGGAAATAGCCTAGGAGTACATATAGGAGGATAAATCGTGAAAAAATATGTCTTGTGAAGCGTGGCAGCGGTTCAAAAGGAGACCTAAAGTGATGACAGCTATAGGTCGCACGCACCCAACTAGTGTTACTAGACATACGACTATTTTTTCCCTCAAAAAATAAAGAGGCACGAGTGCTCAGTACTCCTATTCTATAAACACGAGTCCCATCTGACAACAGCGTCCGTGCTACAGCTAGCTCTCCTCCCTCGTTTCTCTCTTCTAATTCTAAACACGGCCGACGCCCGGTGGGTGGGGTGGGTTTGCTCAACTGCGGCCCCACCTCACAGTGAAAACATTACGACTGGAATAAAAAATGCCATATATTCCCTCCGTTCATAAATATATGCCTTGTTAGATACTAGTTCAAGCGGAATACAGCATACAGATGTATGAAGACATAGTTTAGAGTGTAGATTCACTCATTTTGCTCCGTATGTAGTAGTCACTTGCTGGAATCTTTAGAAAGACTTATATTTGGGAACGGATGGAGTACTATACTAATAAAACATTAAGGCCATGAGGCAATGTGGTGCTGGTTACAGGAGGCAAGAAGAAGAGATGCATCCATCGACGACGTCCACCTCCTCGACTCAGGGCGCCGGCCCACCGAACGGCGCCTAAGTAGCAGCGGCTTTCGTGGCCAGGTCGACGTGCTTCGGAACAATGGCGTCCAAAGATTCCAGCCGCTGGAAGAAGGCCAATGTCTTTCTGTCCTCACTTGCCTTGTAGTGGCCTATGTAGACAATTTCCTCGTAGACGTGGATGTGCAGGTCGACAGTTTCTTGCATGGCGAGGTGTTGCGCGACGAGCGCGGCCTCGAGGTGCACATTCTTCGTCGCGACCTTCGGCACCTGCAGGGCCACCAGGGCTTGAAAGAGTTCGTCACCATGTAGGCCGATGAAGGTGGAAGGCAATGAGGAGCCTGGGCGCGCGGGCTGGAGCAGTACGGCAAGGTCGTCCGCGCGCTTCTTGACGTTAGTGACCTTGCGGATGGAGTTGACCATCATGTCGTCCATGTGAGAGGCGAAGCCGGCGTCGGCAAGGGCTACGATGCTTGCGGTAGCCAGCATCGTCTGGAAACGCTGCGAGGTGCGGGGCTGCAGGCCGGCGCCTTGGATGATTTGGCACAGCCGACTGCCGCTCGCGTCCATCGCCTCCATAGGTGCTTGTGGCTTCTGGTCACTTGGTCTTGGATTGGAGTGAGCAGTGTTGCGCAGAGACTTGGAAGCAGTAGATGGATTGGAGTGGTGGGGCGCCTTTATTGTATGAGAGTCCAAACTCTGTTGCATTCACATCGTGCTGGCTCTAGTCTGCTTCTCCAATTAATTCCCTCTGCATGTAATTGAGGGTGCATCATTGACCGTTCAATGTCTCGGGAACCGCTACCCTCTTCCTCCTTGGCATTCAATCACCAATGGACCCGTCGACGACGAGGTGCCTATGGTGACTTCATAAATTTCAAGATGATAGTGCCGTGCGTGTGTGCGTTCATAGGGGTGAGTGTATGCACGTGAATATGAGCGCTTGCGTCTGTACTGTGTCAAGAAAAACAACGTAAATGCGTGTCAAAAAGAGACTAGTCAGTATACTCAATATTGTGCACCTCGGAGAGGAAAAACGATAGAACTAGTACTTATTTATTTACGGTGCAGAGTCACTCATTTTAATCCATATGTACTCCGTCTCGGTGTAGTCTAGTCACTTGTTGAAATCTCTAGAAGGGCAAATATTCCTTTCTGGTTTACAGGGCTATACTAGCAAGTAGTTGTACGTACTAGTACAATAGTGGGCTCACATAGCAATTTTATCTCACGCAAGAGCCTGGCTATATCGTGCTCAATGTTACATAATCGCATCGTTCGGTTTGCGCTTGGCTCTTCGCCTCTTCGAGAAGACGAACAATGATGTTACTACTACTGCTTCTACAGTGTCGAATCCACAGCTGCATGTCCGTCCACCGCGAACGGGACGGATAGCTTGTTGTAGAAGCATGTCCTCATTTGCGAGCAACAGCGCGCATAGGCGAGGGAGAAGGCGTGTAGTAAAATCAAGCTTCTCCTCGTTCTACGAGTTGACGAGACACATCATAGCACTGGCCCCACATGCTTGCCTCTAAACTTGGCTGAAAGACCCGCAGTGTACAATATATTTGCTGCAAACTCTAACATTTACCCACCACAAATTAAAATATATGTGGCCGTATGCATTGTTCCGATGCAGAGGCCGGGGAGTCCCCCCTTTTTGAAAAAAAACGAATTAAAATATATATTCCTATCTTGACCAGAGGAGTGTGCAAACTACAATCACCAGGGTGGCAGGTAGGTCCAGAACACTATTTTAATTTTTTTTAAACTTCTAGACGGCCACATAGCATGGAGCCGACCCCAACGATTTTAAGCTTACAGGCACGGTACACGCTATCTAGACTACTCTACACATGAAACTGCCACACGAGCGTCCGGGCTGCGCTTGGCTCTTCGCCTCTTCGCTTGGCTCCCATGCCCGTGCACAGGATCCAGTACGGCAAGGTGCTCCAGCTGCAAGTGCCACTGTCGGAGCCACGGATCTTTCTCTTAGCGGAGGAGGACCGCCGCACGTTTTTCTTGGTCGGCGGCGTGCTCGACATCGGTGCGCCTATCGCCGTGTCGGTCGTCTGCATTAGAGCGGGGGCGTCCCCACTGCCGCACTACTTGGCCAAGCTGTGGGCGAACGGCCCGCCGGGGGAGCCCAAAGGCACGACCGACGCCGTCAAGGTGGAAATGGAGGTGACAAGCAACAAGGATCCCGACGACGTCGACGTGCAGGAGCTGGCCTTCTTGACAGTTCCGCCCAAGCTGGTGGCCGGGGCTAAGCTTGTGTCCCTCCGCATTCAGATTGACAAGCTCACGTCCTAAATGTTTCGACAGTGCCTTCTGTTTATCTTAGTAATATTGCTAATATAGGGATTACATTGGTCTACTTTAGCTTAAGAAATGGTGGGTTTTGGTGGCGATGCAGCAATTACTTCGACATCAGATCAGTAATTTCCAACAGTCGAACAGATATTTTGTGCATGTTGAATATAAAGTTCCTTTGGGTAAGAAGTACTACTTGTCATCAAAATGGATAAAAGGAGATGTATGTAGACGTATTTTAGTTCTAGATACGTCCGTTTTTATCCATTTTGATGACAAGCATTCCCTCCGTTCAACAATACATGCCTTCCATTTGTCAAAATATAGATGTATCTAGACATGTTTTAGTATATAGGTACATCCATGATAGAGCCAATCGGATGGTTGAGAACACTACAATTCGTAGCTACAGATGCGTGTGTGACAACCGGATGCAGAGGCCGGGGGTCATCATCCTCCTTTTCGAGAAAAAATAGACGCGTGTGTGAGAGGACGAGTGCGTGCGTGCACCTCTTCTCTTCATGTATAACGTACTACTAAACTCAGAGTACTACAAGTTTTTGTGGTGGCACGATGGTGCGTGCGAGAAGTCCCGAGAGATAGGTTTAATGAGTCTGAAAAAAGGACTAGCCTAGAGCTCGCCACGCGGCTATTCCTGTCGAACGCCCCATTAACCGTAAGATATGTATACGACGGTGCCAGTGATTGCACGTACACAGCAGTACTCCCTCCTTTCCGGTATATGGTGAGTGGTGGAATATTTTTTGTAGTTTGCAAAAGCACCTAATTAATGCTCTTGTTTTTCTCAAAAAATTATGTTTATCAATGCATTAATTGCAATGCATTCATGCATAAAGTACATGCATTGGTCAATTTTCTCTTAATACTTGCATGCAATGATTTAATGCACCTTGGAATCTGAACATGTGTTGGGGATCAACCAAATTGAGCCTTATAAAATGGAAAAACTAAAATTTTGAGATAAGCCCTATAAAACCGGAAAGGAGGGAGTAGAAAAAGAAATACTCCATCCGGGAATAGTGCCGCACTTCGAAACTAGAACCGTCAATAAATTTTGAGCTTGCGTCTCGTCACATTCCAAATTACTCCATGCTATATTGAATTGCAAACCTGTTCACAACGATCACAACCTAAACGGTTTCCCACTTAGGGCGTATTAGTACCACGCTATATTGAATTCCAAACCTGTTCACACCGATCACAACCTAAACGGTTTCCTACTCAGGAGTGTATTAGTACTCGGTTACAAATACTAGTATGCCAAGATGACTGCACATTCCTCCTCAACTCCTCATCCACAAAACAAACAAGTCATTCAGCATCCTTCCCTTGCGTACGCCATGGCCAGCGTGAGTTACAGGTCGAGAGATTGCCACCGAGGAGGCGAGCATGGAAGCGGAAGCACGAGAGATGTCCCGCCTCGCTGCGAGAGCGGACGACATGTCCCGCCGCGTGGAAGTAGCAGCACAGAGGTCCCGCCGCACCGCTGAAGCAGCACGGAGGTCCCGCCGTGCCGTCGATGCAGCAGACTGGTTCGGCCTTGCTGCGGAAGCAGCAGAGATGTCCCGTCGCACCACGAATGCAGGAGAGATGTCCCGCGCGCCGCGCGCTGAAAAAAATTTCTCGCGGCGGCGGCGGCGTTACGGCGCATGCATGCGATCGTCCATAGCCGATGGATCCGATCTCCGGCTTGGCGAGGTTGCGAAACGGCGTGAAAGCCTCGTTTGAACAGGCTACGGCGTCATCCGGCAACTAAGGGAGGGCAATGAGAGGCTCCGGGCGGCGCGACCTGCCGAGGGAGAAGACCGTCCGAAGTGCGCGACCAGCGGGAGGAGACCAGTGCCTTATTGAAGAGGACCGGCGTCATCGTCAAGAAACTTATGGGCGAGAATGACATGCTCCATAGCGGCGCCAAAGGCTGGTGGAGGAATCCGTGGATGTTCTCAAGCAGCGTCTTGAGGACACGAAAGAGCTCATCGCCGCTCGCCGCGGAGACTAGTTCCCGCGGCCTGCAGCAACGCATCAAGAAAGTAGAGATTAGCGAGCCAGATCCTTGTCTTCCTTCTTCTTTTCCCCTTGTGTATTTCAGGCGTAGCCACATGTAGCTTTTTTAATTATCTTTCTAATTATGTAAGACAATTAATTGTCCTTATCTTTCTGTGGAAGATCAATGTTGCGAGGCTGGAATGAAGAAACTCTTGCTGTGGAGACCATGGCGTTGCTGCTGGGCTTCCTTCTGTTTCCTGGTTTCTTTTGATGTAATAATCGGTTTAGGATGTGGATTGTGTTGTTGGTTGTGAAATGTTGGGTTCTAGCGAGGATGTTTGGCCTTTGTTGGCCTCTTGGGATGTTGCGATTTCAATATGGTACGTAGCTTTTAGTCCTTCGTGTTAGGCTGGAGTTGTGCTGAACTTCTTGTGAATTGTGGTGGCTTTCAGTAATAAAAATCCGAAGGGGCAAGCCCTTCTTTGATCAAAAAAATTAAAAATCGTCCTTATATATTCATCAGTCTTGCTATAAGTCGCAGTAGATGCTATATAGGTCCGTCGGATCTTACATCAAGATCCGTGCTTTCCGATATTCTTTTCTCTCTTTTATTCTCAGTCAAGTGAGACATAGCCACGCCATTAAACAGAGGCTCGGGCGCCATTAATGGAGACCTTGGGAGAGAGGTCGACGGCAGATGGAGGTCAAAGGGCTCTCCTCCCGATAAGCACGCGCAGGGGTCTAATCGTACGCCTCTAGTACTCAAATAGCTACCCTGCACGGCGCCTCCTAGCTAATAAAAAATGGGGACGCGTGGCGGCACGTAAATGGTACTAGTAAGTAGAACGCCCACGGTTTCAATAATACTTGTGTTTCCCATTGTAACATGATAACACTTGTTCCAAAATGACTTTGTTGATTGTTAATGTGTGCGCCTTCGCAAATCGGACTGCAAATTTACCACAGCATGTTGGTGCCATGTCATGGCACTAAGCCAAGTTTCATTATTTTCAAGCATGTTTTGGATTTACAGGAATTAAAAAACTAAGTTTCTCAATGTTTTCAACCCAGCCATGACGCCCAGAATTTTGAATTTCATTCCCATTTCTTGCATGGAACCTAGAAATTTACCCGAGGACACACATGTGATTTTTCAACCAGCTTTGGTGCACTGGAACATGTGCTTGTATTTCAAATTTGGATTATGCACACAAAGGTGACACGTTCCCTCCGAGAACCACGAGCCTTCTTGAGAGAAGCTCCGATTTGCAAGAAGCTTATACCAAAATTCGTTCCTATTCAGACAATTTTTTTTACCACGGCATGGTACTACCATGACATGACACCATGCCAAGTTTCATGATTTTAAAACCAAGTTTCTGAATGTTCTCGACCAAGCCACGATGCCCGGATGTTTGAATCTTATTCTCATTTTTTGCATGGGAGAAGAAATTCACCCGAGGACACAAATGTGATTTTTCAACCAACTTTGGTGCACGGGAGCACGTGCTTGTAGTTAAAATTTGAATTATGCACATTAAATGACCAAAAACTCAATTAATGTGTAAATAAGGCCAAACGAAGTCGGAATAATTCCAAAATTTAACAGGGCACTCATGTAGTTCTATGTTGCCTTTATAAATAAACTCAAGGGGGACAACGTATATCGTTTCGCACTCAAAGGTGACACGTTCCCCCTCAGAACCATGAGCCTTCTTGAGAGAAGCTTCGGTTTGCAAGAAGCTTATACCAAAATCTGTTCCTATTCGGCCATTTTTTTTACCACAACATGGTAGTACCATGACATGACATCCATGCCAAGTTTCATGATTTTCAGACGTGTTTTGGATTTACAAGAATTTTAAAACAAAGTTTCTCAATGTTCTCGGCTGAGCCACGATGCCCAGATGTTTTAATTTTATCCTCATTTCTTGCATGGGACCTAGAAATTCACCCGAGGACACAAATGTGATTTTTCAGCCAACTTTGGTGCACGAGAGCATGTGCTTGTAGTTCAAATTTGACTTATGCACATTAAATGACCAGAAACTCTATTAATGCATAAAAAACGACAAACGAACCCGGAATAATTCCAAAATTTAACATGGCACTAATGTAGTTCTATGTTGCCTTTGTTAACAAACTCAAGGGCGGGGGGGGGGGGGGGGCAGCGTATATTGTTTCACACTCAAAGGTGGCACGTTCCCTCTTAGAACCACGAGCTTCCAAATCAGCCCAATTTTATACCACAACATGTTAGTGCAATGACATGACACCATGTCAAGTTTCATGGTTTCCAGCCGAGTTTTGGATTTACATGAATTTAAAATCTAAGTTTCACGATGTTCTCGGCAGAGTCATGACGCCCAGATGTTTAAATTTCATTCTCATTTCTTCCATGGGACCTAGAAATTCAACCAAGGACACACATGTGATTTTTCAACCCACTTTGGTGCACCGGAGCATGTGCATGCAATTCATATTTAGATTATGCACATTAAAAGTCCAGAAACTCAATTAATGTAAAAAAGACCAAATGAACCCGAAATAATTCCAAAATTTATAAGGGCACTCATATAGTTCTATGTTGCCTCTGTAAATAAAATCAGGGGGGAGGCAGCGTATATCGTTTCGCACACAAAGGTGACATGTTCCCTCTCGGAACCACCAGGCTTGTTGAGAGAATCTCCGGTTTTGCAAGAGGCTTATACCAAAACTTGTCCCAATTCAGCCAAAAATTATACGTATGAAAACAGGGTTTAGATTATCCCGAACATCTCGCTACCTAGACCAATAATGTACTATGATTTGAATTCAACATAAAATGGATACAAATATTTGAATTGGAGAGCGTATGGTACATGTAGTTCATTGTGAAATATGATTACTGCTATATGCATGTCTTTTTGTTATCAAGATAATATTTAAATTATTGTATAACTTGACAACAATCGTATTCAAATAAGGAAAATTGATTCAAATTTAGTCCATATGGTAGACGACAATATATATGTTCACATGGTGGAGTAAAATGTTCATATATGATGGAAGATCAAAATGTACGACTACATCAATTATTAACCGCAAGGTCACCTAATGATATATTCGAATTCAACATAACATGGATTCAAAAATTAAAATTCGAGATCATGGCATCTCTAATCATATAAAAAGGGACATTACTCTTTCTTTGGTGGGAATTGATTTGTTTTTTGTTGTTGTTGAAGGAAGTGCGAATCGATTTGGTACTGTGTAGGGTAATCTTGTTCTCCCGATTTTTTTTACATTTTTCTTGTAGTTTTTTCAATGGCATCTATGGCAATATAGTGAAAGGGGACATGACTCTCTTGTGTCTTGTATGATTTTTTTTACACGTTAAGTTTATCCTGCCGAACAAGGAATCCGCACCTTGTTATCCCGAAATTTTCAAGCTCGAGTATCTATTGTCTCACCTGCTTTGAAACTCCCGCTTCTTCAACCAGCGCGCGCCTTGTTATCCCGAATTTGGGCGCGTCGAGAACTCCCTCCTCATCCAAATCGCTCCGCAGCCCAGACCGCAAATCCCCTTCTACCACTCAGCGGAAATGAAGCTCCATGTCGCGTGTCAAAACCGGTGAAATACGCTGGTAACTAACCCTACATTTCGGACAAGCGCGTCCCTAAGCTTGGCTCCCCCCTCCACCTTCGCCCCCCCATTCGTACACCGAGGCCACCAAAACCTGCGAAACCCCACGCTCCTCCGTCGACCTCCCGACCGCCGCCCAGCCGGAGACTCTTCCCCGACTATGTTGTCCACCACAATAGCTCACCGTCCCTCATCCACTGCACCAGATGAGGATCCGTTGTCGATCTTGTCGTCCCGCCGGATCAGACGCCCCGTCCTCCACCTCCAAGGAGCTGCCCCGACGTTCGCCTCGTCTATCGCGCCACCTCAAACCCCACAGCGCCGTCTTGACCTGCCCCACCGGAACCACAACACCCTCACCAATTCCTCCGATGAAGCCGAGGCCAACTCGGCGCCACCAAGGACATTCTACACTCACCGCTGCATTTTATCTTTTATTCGATCTCATGGGGCTGCCAGTGCTCCATACCGAGCAGACATGGCGTCTCCATCGACGGCGCCATCGCCGGCCACATCATCCACGACATCTCTCCCCCATGTCATTGCTTCGTCGGCGGCGACTTCCACAACGGCACTAGCTGCAGCTGCTCTCGCTTCGCGCTCGCTCTTTCTTCGGTCGGTCGTCTGCTGCTGCGCTTCCTGCTGTTGTTCGTCTGCTGCTCGCTCTGCTTGCTCTCGCTTGCGCTGCTACTGCTGCTGCACGACCGCCGGCAGCTACAGGAGTTGCTGCTTTAGCACTCGCTCGCGGTGGTACTGCACGACTTGCTCTCTGCTAGTGCATTCCCTGCTCGAGCGTCCGCTGATTTAGATCACTGCTTCTCTCCTACTAGTGCTCGAACACCCTAAACATCTATTGCAATGCTCAGTTACTAGTTCAATCAGTTTCGACGGTAAAATTCAGTTTATTTGTGAAGTTCATTTTCTTGATTAAGTTCGAGTGAACAGTACTTACAAGATCTGTCGAGCGGCCGTGGCGCTGCTGATCGTTTACATCTAGCACTTTTGGTGATGTATTTTACATCATCTATTGCAGATGATATTAGGGTCCCACTTCAGATTAAAGTTGTCTGTCTTGTCATGCTTCAGCCTCGTCGTTGTACACCTTAGCGGAGCTGCTCCAACGACGGAACCGTCCATCACAGCGGAGCAGTACCCTTGGCGCCGTTTCCAGAGGCCTCGGATCTTCTTCCCCGCCTCCGAAAGTCACACCAGCATCATCACCATCCTCCATGTCCAACCCAATGATGCTGAGGTCCACAAGGCCATGCCAAAGAGGCTGTACACTCGTCGCATCACTTTGTTTCTCCATTCCTCTGTTCTTCCAATTCATGTGTGCCAAACACCCAGGTTGACTGAAATCCTATGTTTCCAAATGCTCTGTTTTGCACGTGCATTCCTATCCTATTCCTGTGTTTTTCCTGCCCCTGCATTTATAGAATCCACCAATTCTAAGGAGCCCTTACAGATTTACTTCATTTTCAGATTGGCCTCAAAGAAAACTTTGTGTGTTATGTCCTGCTCCTGTCGTGCCGTCATCCACCCCACCTGAGGTGCACCATCGACAAAAGCGTTCACTGCAGCAGAGATCCCCCCTGCAGACTTTCTTTCGCCGCCTCAGATCATCTTCCCCGTTGCCGGCAGCCACGCCAACTGCATTACCATCATCGACTGAGCAGATGAACCTGAGGACTAGACAGTTCCGGAAGAGAGGTTGCAGTCTTTCGTGTTTGCTTATGTTTATACATTGATTATTATTACCTGCTTCTTTATCGTTCAATCTTGAGTTTTGAATTGCCCATGGGTCTCATATCGAGCCAGCAACGAATAGTATATGTCTACTATCTGGTTCATCTGGGGTCTTCTATGTGGTTCATGTTGGGTGGGCAACAAACAATAGATGATCCATTGTCTATCTTTTTAAACTGAAGCTATAATCTACCTGCTATCCTTAGTTTTGGATCCATCCACTCGTTTGCTACCATCAGTCTTGATTTTGCATGCACCCTTAGGCCTTACAAAATCTAACTATTTTTTTATTATGCATGTCGATATTGTACACAATCGTCTTGAACATGTAGAGAAAAAGAAGACCGTTATGTCGAATATAATGTCATGCAGACGCTGCTCCATGGTGGGCGAAGAGCCCCCCCTCTCTGCATTTCAGTTGTATTCCGAAGAAGATAAATGTTCGGATGGAGATTCGAAGGAGCCGACCATGCCTGCTTACCACCTGAGTTGTTTGCTCTAACTTTGGCATCTTGATGTTGGTCATATCATGCATATGGCGCCTTGCATTACTTACATTATACATCTTATATGTCATCAGCTTAGTTTAGATTTGCTTTGTGTGAATGCCACCTGTTTGGTTTCTATTTCATACTCCCACCATTCCTAAATATTTGCCTTTTTAGAGATTTCAACAAGTGACTACATACGGAACAAAATGAGTGAATCTACACTCTAAAATATGTCTATATACATCCGTATGTGGTAGTCCATTTGAAATCTCTAAAAAGACAAATATTTAGGAACGGAGGGAGTATATGGAATTATGCAATGCCATCTTCTTTAGCCGTGCATCATATCGTGAATCATGCAATGCCATCCTGTTTAGCCAGTCATCGTATATGTGAATTGTATCGTGCCATATTTTTTTCCATAATGTATTCCATTTGTCAACAATGTTTATACATTCATCTACTCTTCCTGTGCATCAGCCATTTGAGTCTATCATGGGAAAATCTGGAGTGAAAACAAGGTCTTCTGAGCAGTCAGTGCTACCTGTCGATGCAGATTTCTTGCTGGTTACAGATAGCTCCTCAGAGGAGGATTCAGAGAGAGATGACCAGTCGTATCCCCCCGAGGTGCATGCTCTAACTTGGCTGGGTTATATTGCTCATATATGCATATGGTGTCTTGCATTGACATGCCATCTGCTTAGATTAGACATGCTTTGTGTGAATGCCTCCTGTTTGCTTTCTATATCCGATATGTGAATTATGCAATGCCATGCTTTTCAGCCAGTTATCATATATGTGAATTATGCACCGCCATAGAGCCAGGCATCATATATGTGAATTATCTCATGCCATCGTTTTTTTTCATTACGTATTCCATTTGTCGACAATCTGTGTATATTGAACTACTCTTCTTGGGTATCAGCCATTTGGGCCGGTTATGGAAAAATATGGAGTGAAAACAAGGTCTTCAGAGCAGGCAATGGTACTGTTGAAGCATATATCTCGATGGTTCTGAGGAGCTCCTCGGAGGAGGATTCGAGAGGCAGATGACAAGTCCTATATCCCACCGAGGTGTATGCTCTAAGTTGCAACGTTTATATTTCTCATATGATGGATATGGTGTCTTGCATTGCTTAGTTTAGACATCATATGCACAATATTGAATTCTATCTCGCTTAGTTTAGAGATCATACATGCGAGTGCCACTGCTTAGTATATGAATCAATTATGTCAATTATATCATGCCATCCTGTATACTTAGACAACATGTATGTGAATTATTTCATCCCAACCTATTTTAGAAAGACATCATATAGTTTTGTCATGTCATCCTATTTAGGTACTCATCATATGTTGAATTATGCCATTATATCCTGTTAAGTTATCCATCATATATCTGAAACTGTGTCATGCTATCCTGTTTAGTTAGGCATCATATATGTGAAATTGTGTCATGCTGTCCTGTTTGGTTAGACAACATATATGTGAATTGCCACATCTGTCTATCATACAATGTCTGTAAGTTCAATTTATTTTCTTGTTTACCATCCATTTGAATTGGAGGGGGTGATGGCAGTATCTAAGGGAGCAAAAACCCGTTCTTCACAAAAGACAAGCTACCCGTCGATGCAGATAGAACCATGTTTGTCTTGCCCACAAACTAGCCCCACCACACATAATCGAGACTCTTCCAGATTGCACACTTACACCATTGGGCGAGAACCAGCTACAACCCATCTAACCGCAACCCCAAATGGATAGTAACCCACTTATAGTTGACAAAGCACCATGTCCACCGCAGTACCCCCACACGAGCAGTTTGTAAAGCTACTGCAGTGCCCAAAGCACGAAGACCACCACAGCTAACCCAAACTCCACGTTTAAAGCAGAAGAGCAATTGTTCTCGTGTCGATTCCGTAGCTATGGTCCATACTCCTTTGCTGTTGCATCACTGTATTTACTCATACCAACTACTTTCGAATTTGAAGGATCCAATTGAAACTCCAATGGCGCAACTGGTATGTTTTAAACCTATTTCTTTAACTTGATTGCTGTTCTAACTTCTTGCTCTATGTTGATTTCAGTTTAAGTTGTATAAACAGTTATGTTCTCATGTGATGCACATTACAAGTGCTGCCAATGTTGTGTAGTTTCTCACACTTATATTATGTCTATGCTGCTGTGTCTTAAAAATATATGAGTTGAACTGTGTCTCTATCTTGATTAGGGAACATAAACTAGAATGATATGGACAATACAAAGGACCATAGTACATAGATATATGTTTGTTTCATGTTGTTATCCTGTCCACCTTAATATTGAACGGTTTACCAAAATGAGTTTGGTATACTACAAGCTAAACTCTGTGATGTGTCTCGCTTGTTTCTCTTGTAGTATGCAAATGAATATTGGAGAAGAGCACCCCACTATGCCATGGTAGAGAAAGTAATGCAGATAAGGTTCAAGATAGTGAGACAACCTGTTGGTCTCCAAGAAAGGTGATAAAACGATCTTGTAGACGGTGAGAAAACCCCACGCCTTGCGTTGATGTAGTGTTCGAGTTCTCGGCAGCATCACGGCACAAGCTCTTCGAACTCATTGTGCGAATCACTTGACTTCTTGAGCCTCAGCTACAAGCTGAAAGGCATAAGTCAGTGTGCTGCGGCAAGAAGTCAAGGACCGAGGACGCCACTGCAGAATTCAGATCGTATTTTCTTGTGCAACAATGAAGCTACTGGAGGATTTAAGCGCCAAACAAGAGAAAGTTAACAAGCTTGCTAAGCATCTTGCCAAAGATTATGGGTACCTGTGATATTGTTTCTTGAACTCTTCAAGTGGTTTCAGTTCTAGACTTGTTTTGCTCTGGCGTTTATATGTCTTGTGTTCCCTATATTTGCACCGGTGGTGAACTTTGATGCCCAAAGGGATGTAATATATGTAATAGCCGTGATAGCCTAGCATAAGTTGCTTGCTTATTTATTTCCTTGTTGTCTTGTTTATTTGTTTGCTTGTAGTCAGTGCAGTTCTTTTTCCGCGGTTTGCTAGTGGCTGCAATAACCTATTTTTTAAAACTAGGCCACAATAACCATGGGCTAATATTTACTGTAGTGACACTGGGCCTCCTACGGGCCGTAGAACTAGTGAGCCTTCTACGGGCCGTAGAAACAGTAGGCCTTCTACGGGCCGTAGAAACATTGGGCCTTCTATGGGCCGTAGAAACAATGGGCCTTCTACGGGCCATATGATCAATGGGCCTTATACGAGCCGTATGATCGATTGGCCAAACATGGGCCAATAACAGGCCGCATTATGGCCGTAAACGGGCTAGAGTTGGAATCGTTCGTTCATGGGCCGACCATAACGGGCCATTCTTAATAGGTTGTATTTGATGACGCTATGAAAACGACCCAATGTATTAACGGATCACAAACAGGCCGACTGTAACCACAGGCTGAATTTAGCCCACAAGAAGAAAATGATAGTAATGGGCCGTAAGTAAACAAATGCTCGAAATGAGCCCAAGAATAAATGGGCTCTGAGAAGGCCGAAAGATAACATGGGCTGGAAACGGTCCAACTGAATAACAGGTCCTTAATCGGTATAAAGTGATACACTGTTCATTACGGGTCAGTTTCACCACGGGCCGTTAATGGGTCTAAAGTGATACACTGTTCATTGCGGGCCAGTTTCACCACGGGCCGTTAATAGGCCAAGAGTTACATAGGGCCTCATATGGGCCGAAAGACGTCATGGGCCATACATGTGCCAGAAGTGAAAACGGGCTGGAATCATATTAGATGGCCCAGATGACGCTACTGGGCCTAATTCGGATAGGGCGTAACGGGCCTTGGGTTAGCGGGCTGTAAATGGGCTATTTGCGAACAGGCCGTTAACAGGCTTTCCATGGGCCAGCCCGTCACCTTTTGACCAAGTCAAACGGGCCGGCCTTTTCACAGGAATGGGCCTCTGTTGGGCCGTGCCACGTGTCGACGTATCATAGGCGACTTATGTCCAATGAGTGGATGACATCTGTCCCAACAATGAGCCGACACGTGTTTCCTCCAGCCAATGATGATTTTACACATGGAAAATCCCCATTGGTCGGGGCTATTAACGGGTTATCGGATCCAAAACCCGACCCGATAGCTTAACGGCGTTCCGTTACGTTGGATGCCACGTGTCGGTCACCCTTGATGAAAGCACTTCTGTGACACGCGATTTATCGTCATGGAAGTGGACACTTCCGTGATGATAATTTTGGTAATGTCATGGAACACTTCTCTGACAAAGACATGTATGACTATCTTGATTCTGTCATAAATTTGTCATGGATGTACATGCATGACAAAAAACGCGACCTACTGTGACAAACATGTATCATCACGGAAATGTATTTTTTTGTAGTGCCGGCGGTGTACCGGGTTATGCAATGAATCAAGAGTGACATGTATGAAATAATTATGAATGGTGGCTTTTCCACAAATACGATGTCAACTACATGATCATGCGAAGCAATATGACAATGATGGAGCGTGTCATAATAAACAGAACGGTGGAAAGTTGCATGAAAATATATCTCGGAATGGCTATGGAAATGCCATGATAGGTAGGTATGGTGGCTGTTTTGAGGAAAGTTTATGGTCGGTGTATTATACCGGCGAAAAGTGCACGGTATTAGAGAGGCTAGCAGTGGTGGAAGGAAGAAGAGTGTGTATAGTCCATGGACTCAACATTAGTCATAAAGAACTCATGTACTTATTGCAAAAATCTACAAGTTATCAAAGGTAAGTATTACGTGCATGCTCCTAGGGGGGTAGATTGGTAGGAAAAGACCATCACTCGTCCCCGACCGCCAATCATAAGTGTCGGGGATATACCCCGTGGCGTAAACCGGCCGGAAGTATAACCCGGCCGGACTGGACGACTCACTGGTAACCCGCCTGGAGCTTGGCGGTTCACGGGCTACCCGCCCGTTCTTGGCGGTTCATTAGTAACCCGTGGGCGGGTTAGATGGATGACGAGGCCCAAGGCCCGTAAGGCGGTTCACGCTTAATGGTGGGCGGTTTATGAGGAAAGCGTAAGGACTATTCTCCTACAAAGGAAGCAAGACTAGGACTCCACTTGTAATAGATTAATCCTAATCCTACTAGGACTAGTCATGTAACCCGCCCTTCAACATATATAAGGAGGGACAGGGCTCCCAAAGAGGGACAAGCTAGAAGCAAGAAGAAACAGTCTTAGGGCTGACACAAAGAGGAGAGCCAGTTCTGGCGACTCCTCGTGATGATAATGAGACCTAGCCTCAAACAACATGTAGGGTTGTTACCGGATGATGTTTCCCGGGGCCCGAAGCTGTCTAAATCCCTGTCTTATGTTGCGTCTCTCGATTCCGCTCAACCCCTCTCAAGCTACCACCTAGATGCGTTGGCCTCACGACTAAGTCCTCACCCTAGGACATCTGCCGTGACAATTCCATGACAGTTGGCGCCCACCATGGGGCCCGCGCACGGTGGTGTTGAGTTCTTGGAGGGATCTCAGGGATCGAGAAGCTCATGATCGGTTAGACGAGAAAGAAGCAGGCGCAGAAGACCTACATCAACTCTAAATTACAAGATTGGGGCTTGAGTTCAAGAAAAGTTCGAATTGCTGTGTCTATGCGCGTCCGCCGCAGCTGTGTACGATCCGCCAAGGCTGACGGCGATCCAGCAAGCTGCCAAGTCACCGAATTTTTTAATGGAAAAAGTTTCACCATCTGAATCCAGATAGCCTGGTCAAATCTGTTCTGGTTTCAATATCATCCGGCTGCACGTAATCATAGTGCCGTGGCTAATTAGTATGCATTAGTTGCAGCTCGTCGTTCGAGATCTAATTAATTTGGTTGAGCTGCTTCTTCACGGGATAAAGCCAATACCATCATCTGGGGTTTTCCTAAACTACTACTAGCAGTTGAAGGAAGAGAAGATTATGATCCGGATTCCCCGCTCCGAGCCGGCCGTGGCATCTCCTCACCTCGTTGACCCGCCTGTTTCTCTCTTTACCGCGGGTCAGCCTGACCGTAAGTCGCCCGACCAGCTCGCCGCCGTGCAAAATCTGCCCCGGACCGATCTGTTCACCGCAAGTTGCAATTCCTGCGTCCATGGTCGCTACTACTCCCGAGAAGAAAAATTGCAGCAGTGCACGCCTGACTACAACTGGGGTGTTTTCCGTGTCATCACATAAAGGCATCAACCAAAGCCAAACAACAAAAGCAAGCTACACATCAGCTCGATAGAACCACGCCGAAGCCACCACCACCGATGGCCGCAGCACTGTTGTCGTCCGCCAGAGACGCCGCCACTCCTGCGATACGCCATGACGCCTGCCGCCTCAGATGTTGGTCTCGGTCAGGAGTAAGCGCCGAATCGAGTCCACTGCCATGATTAACTGAGCACGCCTCGAACTGGCCCTTCCCTCGCCCGTGTCGCCTCTAAGGTTCCTTAGTCCGCTTCAAGACACTGATGTTGGGTCGGGTCTGACCCGCAGTGGCCTCGCTTCCGCAATCTCAAGCTTACCGCCACTGCTGCAGGATATGATCTTCCTTTCTGAAGCAGTACGGATACGACACAAAGAAAAATTCGGATTGTATTTCTGAGACTGTCGGCTGTACGCCTCGGCTATGGAGCCATGGTTTCGCTCCAATCCGTCGTCCCTACGGTCGTCGAACCACCGGCTCGCGCTTGAACCTCCGGACTCCGCCTCCATGGCTTTGTCCGCCACAACCTGCTGGACTCCGTTCCCGCCACGAGCCGCCTGGATCCACCGCGGCAGCTGAGCCGAGCCGCCCATACGGGCTGCCCGCGCGCTTCGCGCCTCTTCCTTGACCGCCACCAGCCTCCGCCGACGTGCCCCTGCTGTGGCCGGCCTCGCCTTCCGCTGTGGTCGCCATCACCGACGCGGCCTGGAGTCGCTGTCTTCGGTCAAACCGCCGAGAGCTGATCCGCTGCCACCTCTGCCTGTTTCCAAACCGCCGAGGTCGTTGACCCGCCGACTTCAACTCTGTTGAGCTGACTCGTTGCAGCTGCTCCTACCGCCTCCGCCAAGGTCTTACCTGCACGTGGACTCTTAGGCCCCGGCATCCATCGCGCAGATTTGCTACTGCTGCACACCACACGCCGATTCACCACTGCTACGAGTTGCTGCCATCCTCGCGGGCCGGTTCATTAGCCATGACGGCACCCTTGTGCTGCCTCCGTCTTGTCTCCGTTTCAAGTCGCCACCGGGCCTCGCCTCGTTTTCGGTTCAAGTTGCCGGACAAACCTGAGAGTCACGATTGACTCGCCATCCCTGGATATTTCCACGGCGCCTCATTCCAGCCGGTTCAAGTTACTGCAGGGCGAGTCACCTTTATGGTGTTGAACCGCCAGGCTCCACCAACACCTCCGTGAGTGGATCAAGATCGACTATGGAAGACGGCATCACCCATTGCTGCTGCACCGAGTACTCACTATAATGAGAACCGCCGCGCGTCCCCAACTCTGCTCTGTCCGCTGCCTGCGTTAAAACAGCCGGCTGATGCCGTTATTTCATGGACTCGTTGTTACTATAACCTGCCATGCTTCTTTGAACCGCCCTCACCGATGTGTCGTCAGCCGCCAACTTCCGCAGCCGCCTCCGCGAGCAGTTTTTAAGTCAGCTACTACTAAAGCGGCGTCACCGCAAGCGGTCTTCAGCCCACCTTACTTTGTAGCCATGACCACATCGAATCAGTACTAGTACCGCATGGAGCGAACAAAGTGAACAACAAGTCAAAGTAATAGCTGAAAGATCAGTATGCGGCAGTGCCTACGCAAGTGCAGAGTGCTATATGCCATGCAAATCCATGGCGTGAGGATAAACAGAAGAAAAAAGCGACCGTGGGAGTTAAACCGTGACCAAGGTTGAATCCTAGTGCTAATAATCACCAAAGCCACCGCATGTGTTCTCGCCGGTTTACAAGTGGGAGCTGGTCCGACCATTTTAACTCCGCTATGGAAGTTGTTACGCATTACATCAAAATATCAAACCAGATCAGATTAAGTGCTAGTATGTACTAAGCACTAGCGCCATTTTACGGCTCACGGAAGGGTGATATTTGACAATCGAGAAACAGGGGTATGTGCGCACAAAAAAAAAAACATGCTACTACTCACGGTGGCACGCCAATTAAATTTCCAGGTGCTATCTTTTCCATCTATTTCTTTTTTGTACATATTGTTTTTCCGAGAACGATTACTCTGGCCTATATCTTTCTATACAGGACAAGTGCTCACTATAAAAGTGATGCCCTACTACGGACGACGCCAAGACCGGCTGTTTTACGCCAGATTTGTGCATATCACACTGGTGAACCGGAACACAAACCGCCACCCCCGCAGTCCGGGACTACATCAGCAATGTCGCGGTCGACTCTTTTATCCCTCATCGGCGATAACCCCACGATGGGTATCAACTGGCCCGACATATCGTGAAATCCATCCAATATATTTTATATTATATATTGCTTTTGAAAAAGCAATTATCCGCTTGCAAAAGTTATCTAATGCAGGACCCTAAACTGCTACATTGGTGGAAATTTAAAGGCCGTCAGAAAATTTCTGGCTTAAAAAGAAGGTTTCCGGTTTAAAATCCGGTTCAAGGGAAAGCTATCTCCCACAAAACTTTGAAGCTCTGAATATCCCGTTCAATATCCGGTTCAAGAAGGACTTATCTCTTACAATAAGTTAAAAGGTGCCAAAGAGGACCTGCTGCCATGATGCACGGTTCAAACATGGGTATCATGCCTTATTGGCTTATCATATCATTGATCACTTGGGGGCTTTGGTCATATCCGAACCATAGCTACACCTCTTGATCGACGCAATGCCACATATCACTTGGGGGCTTGGTCGCGTCCGAACCATAGCAACGCCATTTGGTAGGCGAAAAGCCACAACATCACTTGGGGACTTGGTCACGTCTGAACCATAGTCACGCCTCTTGATCGGCCTAGTGCCACAACATCACTTGGGGGCTTGGTCGAACCCGAACCATAGCTACACCTCTTGATTGGCGTAATGCCAAAGCATCACTTGGGGACTTGTGGTCACGTCTGAACCATAGTCACACCTCTTGATCGCCTAGTGCCACAAAGATCACTTGGGGCTTGGTCGAACCCAACCATAGCTACACCTCTTGATTGGCGTAATGCCAAAGCATCATTTGGGGACCTGGCTGACACGAACCATAGCTACGCCTTTTTGGGGGCTTGGTCGTGTCCGACCATGGTAATGCCTCTTTGATCGGCTCAAAGCCTCATTTGCAATGGTTTTATTTTGCCTTTGCTTGAATTCTGTTCTTTTTTGCTAAAGAACTTTTACTTCTATGCGTTTTAAACCGACATTGTTAATCCGGTTCGACTATCAATTACAAATTGGCGGAACACGGTCAAATCTTAATCCGAGACTATCTGCCCGGTTTGATTTTATGTTACCATCTTATTATGGAGTAAACCGTGTTCATTAACTCGGCTTGACTTTCAACTACAAGTTGTCAAGACATGACTAATTATGATCCGCGATTATTAACCCAATCTAGTTTCGACTATAAGTCGCCAAAGATTATATATGGTTAATCTGGTGTTTATCATAACCCGCACGGTTTATCATAAACCGACACAATATGGAAGGAGTTATCAAGACTCAAAATTTGGGTTATTACTCTACTACAAAAAGTTGGTAAACCAACGATGTGATTCAATGTCACGGTATGATATATCTCATATTTGATTATTCTTAAGTGCAGCCTTGGTTATAAACCTGGGTTATATGTTGGGCATTATGATTCGTCCGTGTAAACCGCCAGACACTTTAAACTTGTTGTATGCGTAAACAGGTTGAATAAAGCATGATTATAAATCACTAGCGCTTATTAAACCGCTGGCTTTAAGACGATAAATCGCCAGCCTATGATGAGAAATTGTCCGTGTTTATTAAACCGCCTAGCTTTGGACTATAAGTCGCCAAGATATGCGTAAACAGGTTGAATAAAGCATGATTATAAATCACCGGCGCTTATTAAACCGCCTGGCTTTAAGACGATAAATCGCCATCTATGATGAGAAATTGTCCGTGTTTATTAAACCGCCTAGCTTTGGACTATAAGTCGCCAGTATATATTTGGATTGCGCCATTGGAATCATGCGCTTATAAATCATTGGATTATATTATTCAAGTAGCCCACATGGCTGGATTTTTATTATGGTTATTAATATTCTGATTGAGGTTTTCAAAGTCGCTTTAGCGCAATGGATATGAATATGATTTATTCTGCAATGGAAGGAATAGTCCCAAGTCGCTGCAGCTCACGACCCGCACTTGGGGGCTACATTATTCAAAGTTGCGATTATATCAAATATGCAAGTCTCATGTCGCCAAGAGCATGCACCATGACACTTGGGGCTAATGCAAAGTCATTTTGTGCTCATCTTATTGAAGACCCGACTCATCATATCATAATGAGCCGCCCTTGGGGCTACCAATTGCTCCTGCCAACAATTCAAGTCTACATGATCATATCTACATAGTCCCCGCTCATTATTGCGTATGACCCGGCCCTTCTGCTACACGTTGTTGTTCAAATCTATATGATCATATTTACAGAAGTCCTGCTCATTATTGCATAATGACCGCACTTGGGGCTACATCGGTTGAAGTTTTATGAGTATAAAGGCAATTTCTCCCACGAGGCACGACTTAGAGGCATAACCGCATTGAAAGCAATGTCGCAAGTGAGGTAATCTTCACACAACCCATGTAATAGATTAAGGAGAAAGGTACATAGTTGGCTTACAATCGCCACGCCACACAAGACATAATTAAACATACATCATTCAGAGAACACTCAAGGTCCGACTACGGAACCAAAATAAAGAAGATACCCCAACTGCTAACACAGATCCCCGAATCGTCCCAACTGGGCACCACTATCGATCATCTGAAACGACACATAGTAACGACCACGCCTCGTCGAACTCCCACTTGAGCTCGGTGGAATCACCTGCACTGGCCTCATCGGAACCTGCAACTGTGTTTGGAAGTATCTGTGAGTCACGGGGACTCAGCAATCTCACACCCGCGAGATCAAGACTATTTAAGCTTTAGGAAGGAATAGTAGTAAAGTGGAGCTGCGCAAGCGACTAGCATTTATGGTGGCTACTTCGCAAAAGAGCGAGAAGAGAAGCAAAGCACGGTCGTGAAACTAGTATTGATCAAGAAGTGATCCTGAACTACTTACGCCAGCATAACTCCAACATCGTGTTCACTTCCCGGACTCACGAGAAGAGACCATCACGGTTACACACGCGTTGATGTGTATTTTATTGAGGTCAACTTTAGGTTTTCTACAACCGACATTAACAAATTCCCATCTGCCTCATAACCGCGGGCACGGCTTTCAAAGATATTACCTGCAGGGTGTCCCAACTTAGCCCATTATAAGCTCTCACGGTCAACGAAGGATTATTCTTCTACCGAAGACCCGATCAATCTCGAATCCCGGACTACAAGACATTTCGACAGAATAAAACAAGACCAGCAAAGCCGCCTGACAGCCGACAAATCCCGATAGGAGCTGCACATATCTCGCTCTCGTGGCACATCCGGATGAGACTAGCTACGAGTAAAACCAAGCCTCGAAGTTTCCCGCAGGGGCCCCAAGCAGTAGCTCAGTTCGGGCCAGCACTCAAGGAGCACCGTCCGGGGTTTAAAATAAAGATGACCCTCGGGCTCGCGAAAACCCGGGGGAAAAGGCTTAGGTGGCAAATGGTAAAACCAATGTTGGGCTTGCTGGACGAGTCTTATTCAAAGCGAACTGTCAAGGGGGTCCCATAAATCACCCAACCGTGTAAGGAACGCAAAAATCAAGGAACATAACACCGGTAAGACGGAAACTAGGTGGCAAGAGGAACAAAACACTGCATAAGGCCGAGCCTTCCACCCTTTACCAAATATATAGATGTATTAATTAGCAGATATGTATTGTGATATCCCCAACAAGTAAACATGTTCCAAAAAGGAACAACATCTCCATGTTCCAACAAGGAACAAATCTCAGCTTCACCTGCAACTAGCAACGCTATAAGAGGGCTGAGCAAGCGACTACATAGCCAAACAACGGTTTGCTAGGAAAGGATGGTTAGAGGCTGACATGGCAATATGGGTGGCATGATATAGCAAGTGGTAGGCATCGCAGCATAGGCATAGCAAAAGAGCGAGCAACTAGCATAGCAAAGATAGAAGTGATTTCGAGGGTATGGTCATCTTGCCTGCAATGTTCTCAGAGTTGTCGAAAGCTTGATCCTCGAAAACGCTCTCAACAGGCTCCTCGCTCACGCACTCGCCTCCGACTCTACCCAAAGCAACAACACAAACAAAGGAACCACAATAAATCACGGTGCAAGGCACAATCAACATGATGCAAAACATGACATGATATGCATTATGAGATATGCAATGCTTATGTGCACCGAAGGAAAATGATGAACCAGGCATCAACTTGGCAAACCAAGCATGCCACTGAAAGATGAGATGATTTCGTTGAAATCGATATAAAGATCACCGAATCGGACGCACGGTTTGGAAATGGCAAGCAAAACAAGATTGGCGCAAATCTGCCATTAACAGCATGATGCCACTTAGCAAGCAACAAATAATTAAGCTACTGCACCCAAACGTAACAACAAAGCACATGGCAGTGATCTACACATGATGCTCGACAAAAGATGAGCACTGAGCTACGGCTAGTTCACATCATAACATGTTCAAACAAGCATGGCAAAATGCTCAAAGTAACAGGCTGGACATGGCAAAACAGTAACAGGTTGCAATGTTCAGAGCATCAAAACTACATGCTACAGAAACTTAAAATAGCAAAACATGGCATGGCATGAATCTACTCAAAGCATATTTCAAAAGTCCCTTACTGACCATAAGCCAAAAGGACTAGAAAATATAGTAACACTCAAGGCAATATTGAAAGTCTCGTTAACAGATTCAGCAACTTGACATGTCAAAACTGATAACGAGATGGCATGTTAACAAGCTCAATGCACTCACTACAGAGCCTCAAATGATAAACTAAGCATACATACATCAAGAAGACATGATATAGAAGACATCCATGGCAAGAACACTAACATAGCATATATGGATCAACCACAACAAGCTAGGCAAAATTGAATAACACGATACAATCTGCCAGAAATCATTTGGTAGCAAAAGTAGAGCTCGATTGACTCAAGCTATGGCATCCCATAATTGCAAACAAAGGCATGGATGGATAGAGCAAGTCATGCTTTACAAAACACCCTTACTGAAGTATCTCAAAATATGCATAGATCTCTTGGTATCATCAAGCAAACATGGCATCAAAATCAGCTAAAACAGGGCTGAAATCAGCAACATTAGGACACCTACTTTGCATGCTTGTGCTAGTCACCACATAGATCACAAAAATACATGGAATATACCACTGGAAAGATGACATGGCATTTTACAAAACTCATGTAGGACTCTAATTCATAGGATGCACATATTAATCATAGCAAAAATAACAAAAGTGCAACTCCTGATAAAAATCAGAAACTATCAGCACCTTGCACTCTTCCAACAGCATTTCGGGCATCGAGATGAGCTCAAATGAAAATGATGCAATGGAATGAAATGATCTACTCTTCGAGACGAACATTTTGACATATTATACGCGAAAAATGGATCTACGGATGCGAAGATATAGCATGATGAATATTGCACAAAATTACACAAATGCAAAAAAACTTAGGAAAAAGAGGGGAAGGGAGAGAGGTCAACGGGCGCGGCTCCCGAGGCCGGATCGGGCCGGCCGACCGGGCGGCGATGGCGCAGCGGCCGGGCGCTGGGTCGGGCGAGGGCGCCGGCGGCGGATCCCGGCGAGGGGCGGCCGAGGGGCCGGACGGCGGCGGCGGCGGCGCGGCGGCGCGGCGGCGGCGGGGATCCGGCGAGGAGGCGCGGTGGCGAGAGGTGGCGGCGGCGGCGGGCGAGGCGGCGGAGGGAGGTCGCCGAGTCGCCGGGCGGAGGCGGGCGCGGCGGCGGGCGCCGAGGCGGCGGCGCGCGGGCGCAGGAGGCGCGCGCGGCGCTACATGGGCGGCGGCGGGTCGGGAGGGTTTCGCACGGGCCGGGCGGGCTGCGCGATGGGGGGCGCCTGGGCCACGTGGCGGACGGCGATTGGCGGGCGGCGGGCGGGACGGACGTCTGCTCGCCGGACGTGTCCGGGCGCGCGAGGAGGAAAAAATTAGGGTTTCGGGTGGAATGATCCGGATTTTCGGGGTTTGCTTAAATAGGCATAGAGGGAGCTAGGAGAGTCCAAATGAGGTGTTTTTACCACACGATCGTGATCGAACGACGGAGAGCATGGAGGTGACTTAGATGGGTTATTGGGCTGTTTTGGAGGGTGTTGGGCTGCAACTTAAAATAGGCCTCTCATGGAAGGTGCGTTAACTGCTGAGTACCAAACGAGCTCCAAATGACCAAACTTGACCGGTGGTCTCCGGTGTTATACCAAGGCCACTAGACAAACCTCGTCCATTTCGAGAAGGTTTAATACCCGCACACGGAAAAACGTAAAAGGGATCGCCGGGGAGATAGGAGTGTTTGATTGCAAAACGGACAACGGAAAAATGCTCAATCATGAGACTAACACGTATGCAAATGCGATGCACATGATGACATAATATAAAATGCATGGCATGGACAAAATGCAAAAGAGGAAAACCCAACCACGGAGGGAATATCATATAACAATGCCGAAAATGGCAAGAGTCGGAGTTACAAATATGGAAAGTTACTCCGGGTGTTACAACACTCCACCACTACAAGAGGATCTCGCCCCAGATCTAGGACCGAAAGAACTCCGGATACTCGAACGGAGGTGATCCTCGCGCCCTGTGTAGCTTCTCGGTCGGAATGGTGTGACCACTTCACTTTCAGGAATTTGATTGACTTGTTGCAGTCTTGCGCCGGTTTCTTCAAGAATAGCAACGGGTGCTCATGATAAGAGAGATCTTCATTAAGGTCAATCTCTTCGTTGATAGTGCGCTCAGAGTCTTGAAGCACTTATGGTTGTGACACGTGAAACACATCGCACGCTTGCAAAGTTGGATGGAAGCTCGTTGATAGGCTAGATCGCTTCTTTTCCCAATGATCTTGAAAGGACCCACGATCTAGGGGCAAGCTTCCTTTGATACCGGGTTTACGAGTGCCTTTCATTGAGAGACGCGAGGTAGACATGGTCTCCGATTTCAAAAGTCACATCACGGTGCTTATCATCATAATAGTTTTCCGCGCGATTATGCTGCTTTGAGATTCTCACGAATGACCTTGCACATTTCTTCCGCTTCGTGATCAAGTCATTACCAAGAAGTTGGCGCTCACCGCCTCGCACTAATTGAGAGGAGTACGCACTTTCGCCATAGAGAATTTCAATGGGGCCTTGCCCAACTCGCTTGGAAGCTGTTGTTGTAAGAGAACTCGGCATAAGGAAGACAATCTTCCCACTTCATACCGAAGGAAATGACACAAGCCCTGAGCATATCTTCAAGAATTTGGTTTACTCGCTCAACTTGGCCACTTGTTTGAGGATGGAAAGCTGTGCTGAAACGAATGTTGGTGCCCATGGCCTTCTGAAAAGAATCCCAAAACTTGGAGGTAAAGATGCTGCCACGGTCTGAAGAGATCACTTGAGGAATGCCGTGCAAGGAGACAATCCTGGAGGTGTAAAGCTCTGCCAACTGAGCTGCAGTGATGGATTCTTTGATAGGAAGAAAATGAGCCACTTTAGTAAGCTTGTCAATGACAACGAAGATAGCATCATTTCCACGCTTGGACTTTGGAAAGCCAGTCACGAAGTCCATTTCAATATGATCAAACTTCCATTCAGGAATAGCAAGAGGTTGAAGGAGACCAGCTGGTCTTTGGTGTTCTGCTTTCACTCTTCTCGCAGACATCACACTCATTCACGAATTGAGCAATTTCGCTTCATTCGAGTCCACCAATATGACTGCTTGAGGTCATGGTACATCTTCGCATTTCCAGGATGAATGGATAGAAGCGAATTGTGAGCCTCGCTCATGATGACTTTTCTCAGATCACCCTTAGGAACCATAATCCGTCCTCAAAGAACAGAGTGTCTTTGTCATCAACATGGAAGCACTTGTACTTGAAATGCCCTTGTCGATACCACGCTTCACTTTCTTCACCATGGCATCCAGAAGTTGAGCCTCACGAATCTGATCTTCCAAAGTAGGAGATACTATGAGGTTGGCAAGAAAGCCTTGAGGGACAACTTGAAGATTCAGCTTATGGAAAGATTCACAGAGATCCGCTGAAAGGGCTTGAGGATTAGACTGCTGCAGAAGCTTTCCTGCTCAAAGCGCCTCGCAATGACATTGGCTTTACCCGAGTATACTCAATACTTGGGTTGTACTCTTGAATCATTTCACCCATCGAGTCTGCCTCGAGGTTGAGGTTAGGCTGAGTGAAGATGTACTTGAGACTCTTGTGATCGTGAAAATGTCCACTTTCCTTCCCAACAAGAGATGTCTCCACGTAATCAATGCATGCACAACGCCGCCAACTCAAGATCATGAGTGGGGTAGTTCTTCTCGCTGGGCTTCAATCAAGTAGAGGTATAAGCCACAACTCTCTTCTCTTGCATTAACACAGACCGAGACCTTGAAGGAAGCATCACGTAACACTTCATAAGGCTTGGATTCATCAGAGGAGTCGTAACAGAGCTGTGACGAGTTTCTCTTGAGAGTCTTGAAAGCAACGCCACACTCGGGAGACCGTATATACTTCACCTGCTTCGAGGAGGTTGGAAAGAGGCTTTGCAATCTTGGAGAAGTTCTCAACGAATCTTCGCAATAGCTTGCAAGACCAAGAAAGCATGGAGCTGCTTGACATTCGAGGAGGTTCCCAATTCACAATTGCGGACACCTTCTCGGATCAACAGCGATGCCCTTGGCAGAGATGATATGACCAAGATAAAGCACTTCATCAAGCCGAATTCACATTTGGAGAACTTAGCATAGAATTGATACTCTCGAGCTTGTCTAGCACCAATCGCAAATGTATGGCATGATCCTTCTTATTCTTGGAGAAGACCAAAATATCATCAAGATAGACCAAGACGAATTCATTGGTGTAAGGATTGAATATGAAGTTCATCATCCGAGAGAAAGTTGGAGGAGCATTGACGAGGCCGAAAGACATGACAGTATATTCATAAGAACCAAAGCTTGTTCTGAATGCTGTCTTGGGAATATCTTGTTCACGAATGCGAATCTGATGATACCCCATACGAAGGTCAAGCTTGAGAACATCAGAGCACCTTTGAGTTGCTCGAAAAGCTCATTGATGTTGGGAAGTGGATACTTGTTCTTGATTGTCTTCTTATTCAATGGACGGTAATCGACGCAAAGTCGGTCCGCGCCATCCTTCTTCCGGACAAAAAGAACACCACAACCCCAAGGAGATGAACTCGGTCCGATCAAACCCAGACGCTCTTGTTCATCGAGCTGCTTCTTCAATTCCTTCAGCTCATCAGGTCCAAGCTTGTATGGACGCTTGTAAACGGGTTCTCGTGCTGTGCTCAAGATCGATAACGAACTCAATCGGGCCGATGAGGTGGCATACCCGAAGCTCTTCCGAAAGACATCTTGGTACTCACAAACGATCGAATCGAGAGATGGCATTCAATTCGCCTTCTCATTGAGAGAAAACAACCAATAGTTTCATCACGAGAGGCATAGATGATCACATCATTAGAAGAATGAGTCAATTGAATTTCCCGGCAGCACAATCAATTTGAGCTTTGTGCTGAGAAAGCCACCCATTCCGAGAATAAGATCAATATCCGAGTCACCGAGAACAATTGGTTTAGCCAGAAATCTATAATCGCCCATCTTGATACCGACATTCGAACCATCATGCTAGAGCTCAAACGCTTAGCCGGAGAAATAACTTGCATAGCTTTAGACAATTCTTCAGATCAAAATTGTGCTTCATGCAAAAGGATATGACATGAAAGAATGCGATGCACCAAAGATCAAATAAGACTTTTGCAGAATATCATTAATCGAGAGATTACCCATGATCACATCAAGAATCCTCCGCTTGAGCTGCATTCATCATATTGACCTTGGCATACTTGGGATTGTGCTTGACCACCGCATTGCTGGAAGATTTCACAGAGGAGGAGGCGGAAGGCGCCTTTGGTTGAAGCACTTGTTCAGATAGTGACCCTTCTCGACACTTGTTGCAAGTGACCTCGTAAAGCGGACGGTGGTAAGGAGCACTTGACCTTGGAGCTTGAGAATTAGACTTGTTCTGATAGCTTGGGTTGGGTGGGTGGGAAGATCCACGGCCACCTGAGTTCTTCTCACCGTAAGGCCGACGGAACGGAGGAGGGGCAGATAAAACTTCGCTGCTTGGCTGCCACTTGAGAGGACGAGGAGGACTGAACTGCATCTCGATTCTCTTCTTTGAAGCCTCGATTTGAGCTGTGCTGCTTCTTGCTTGAGTGCCATGTTGTAGAAATCATCATACTTATCTCGCTCAAACAGCACAAGAGGTAATTGCAGATCTTCTCTCGCACCACCTCCGAACCGATAGATCATACTCCTTTCATCGTGTACATCTTGCTTAGCAAAACGAGCGAAGCTCGAACTGGATATTGTATTGATAGACAGACATGGTGCCTTGCTTGAGATTGCGGAACTCCTCACGCTTGCTCTCAACAACACTCTTCGAATGTGATGAGCTCGAAATCACGGCGAACTCATCCTGTAATGACACGACCTCCTCTCGAATCTTTGTATTGCTCGGTACCACTCAGCTGCTTGATCCTTGAGTTGAAACGATGCAAACTTGACAAAGTCCTCGTGTCCGACATTGCTACAGCCAAAGTGCTTGCAGATGTCCACTAACCAATCATCGCCGCTCTGCCTCAACACGTAAACCGAAAGACTTCGCTGATTAGCGAGAAACCGACCGAGAGTAGCAAAGTGTGGCTGATTGTTGCCTTGACCTTGATTGCCTTGATTGCCTTGATTGCCTTGCCCTCGAGTACGCTTCTTGCAAGAGCTGCAAAATCATCTCGAGCATTGGCATTGGTGGCTGCCATGATAGCTTGCCGTGCCTCCGGAGGCGGAGGTGGAGGTGGAGGTGGAGGATTCGATCGATCCCCATCATTGCGTCCGGATTCGACGCTGCTATGGGCCATCCTCAAGAGGGTGACATCCGTTAGTCCTTTGATAGACAAATTGATAAGTAGAATCAACGGATAGAAAATTGCAACATATAGTCTTCACAATAAACATTCAACAAGAATGAACGAATGAATTCCAAAGTTAACATCACACATCCATTAAGGTGAGAAGCCACTTAGATATAGATATGGAAACAACATCCGACTTAGAAACAAAACGAATATCACAACTGAAAACAAAAGGTTGGCTGCTACAATGAGCCGAACAAACACATGATAGAGATTTCGCCAAAGTGTTCGTGGTGGGGCCCACACGGACACGACGATAGCGGACGCCACGAATGACTAACAAGACGCCCCGAATCAGCATAGCCAAGGATTCTTTAAGACGCCTCGCGACCATCAGAATCGACCGTGAATGGGCGGACCACTAGACGTTGAACCCCAATCTCAAATCATACATCCGTCGGAAAGAATATCCCGTAAGCTACTAGAATTCCCACCTATAAACTCCCAAACTTTCTGGTTATGCAATCTGGTGTTGGGGATACAGGGACACAAAATATATCACCCAAACTAACAATACCTAGATCCAATTGATCCATCCGTCAACACATAACCAAGAAATCCTCGAAATCGTGGTACCTCGACCTTCAAAAAACATCCGTTATGCAAGTCATGGCAATATTCCCGCACTCGCCACAAGATCGGGCTATCAGGTTATCTCACCAACAACTGCACAAAAGAGATTTCGATGTCGGCAAAACTCGTATTCCAGAATCTGCAACGATAAAATTGTGACGACAACACCTGAGCTCAACTCCCGGACACCGCCACAACCCCTAAATGTCGAGGCACCAAGAACAATGTTCTCGCCACAAAACCATCGGAACGATTCCAAGATACCCACGTGATCCTAAAAAAATTTAGTGAAATTTGAGAAGAGAAGAGTCAAAACTCTACGTCAGATACCTCACCGTAAGGTCAAGGACTGGAAGCAAAAAGAATTCCTCTCTCCGATATATAATCCTAAGACTCAAAACATTTTCCATTCTAGACTCAACAACGCCAAGAAACAATCAAGTAGGGGCTCCTAAGTCGGGAAGGCTCGATACCAACTTATAACGCCTCGATGCGGTTATATCTCCCACGTGTCGAGGCACGACTTAGAGGCATAACCGCATTGAAAGCAATGTCGCAAGTGAGGTAATCTTCACACAACCCATGTAATAGTTAAGGGAGAAAGGTACATAGTTGGCTTACAATCGCCACGCCACACAAGACATAATTAAACATACATCATCCAGAGAACACTCAAGGTCCGACTACGGAACCAAAATAAAGAAGATACCCCAACTGCTAACACAGATCCTCGAATCGCCCCAACTGGGCACCACTATCGATCATCCGAAACGACACATAGTAACGACCACGCCTCGTCGAACTCCCACTTGAGCTCGGTGGAATCACCTGCACCGCCTCATCGGAACCTGCAACTGTGTTTGAAGTATCTGTGAGTCACGGGACTCAGCAATCTCACACCCGCGAGATCAAGACTATTTAAGCTTTAGGAAGGAATAGTAGTAAAGTGGAGCTGCGCAAGTTTACTAGCATTTATGGTGGCTACTTCGCAAAAGAGCGAGAAGAGAAGCAAAGCACGGTCGTGAAACTAGTATTGATCAAGAAGTGATCCTGAACTACTTACGCCAGCATAACTCCAACATCGTGTTCACTTCCCGGACCACGAGAAGAGACCATCACGGTTACACACGCGTTGATGTGTATTTTATTGAGGTCAACTTTAGGTTTTCTACAACCGACATTAACAAATTCCCATCTGCCTCATAACCGCGGGCACGGCTTTCAAAGATATTACCTGCAGGGTGTCCCAACTTAGCCCATTATAAGCTCTCACGGTCAACGAAGGATTATTCTTCTACCGAAGACCCGATCAATCTCGAATCCCGGACTACAAGACATTTCGACAAAGAATAAAACAAGACCAGCAAAGCCGCCTGACAGCCGACAAATCCCGATAGGAGCTGCACATATCTCGCTCGTGGCACATCCGGATGAGACTAGCTACGAGTAAAACCAAGCCTCGAAGTTTCCCTGCAGGGCCCAAGCAGTAGCTTTGTTCGGGCCAGCACTCAAGGAGCACCGTCCGGGGTTTAAAATAAAGATGACCTCGGCTCGCGAAACCCGGGGAAAAGGCTTAGGTGGCAAATGGTAAAACCAATGTTGGGCTTGCTGGACGAGTCTTATTCAAAGCGAACTGTCAAGGGGTCCCATAAATCACCCAACCGTAAGGAACGCAAAATCAAGGAACATAACACCGTAAGACGGAAACTAGGTGGCAAGAGGAACAAAACACTGCATAAGGCCGAGCCTTCCACCCTTTACCAAATATATAGATGTATTAATTAGCAGATATGTATTGTGATATCCCCAACAAGTAAACATGTTCCAAAAGGAACAACATCTCCATGTTCCAACAAGGAACAAATCTCAGCTTCACCTGCAACTAGCAACGCTATAAGAGGGCTGAGCAAGCGACTACATAGCCAAACAACGGTTTGCTAGGAAAGGATGGTTAGAGGCTGACATGGCAATATGGGTGGCATGATATAGCAAGTGGTAGGCATCGCAGCATAGGCATAGCAAAAGAGCGAGCAACTAGCATAGCAAAGATAGAAGTGATTTCGAGGGTATGGTCATCTTGCCTGCAATGTTCTCAGAGTTGTCGAAAGCTTGATCCTCGAAAACGCTCTCAACAGGCTCCTCGCTCACGCACTCGCCTCCCGACTCTACCCAAAGCAACAACACAAACAAAGGAACCACAATAAATCACGGTGCAAGGCACAATCAACATGATGCAAAACATGACATGATATGCATTATGAGATATGCAATGCTTATGTGCACCCGGAAGGAAAATGATGAACCAGGCATCAACTTGGCAAACCAAGCATGCCACTGAAAGATGAGATGATTTCGTTGAAATCGATATAAAGATCACCGAATCGGACGCACGGTTTGGAAATGGCAAGCAAAACAAGATTGGCGCAAATCTGCCATTAACAGCATGATGCCACTTAGCAAGCAACAAATAATTAAGCTACTGCACCCAAACGTAACAACAAAGCACATGGCAGTGATCTACACATGATGCTCGACAAAAGATGAGCACTGAGCTACGGCTAGTTCACATCATAACATGTTCAAACAAGCATGGCAAAATGCTCAAAGTAACAGGCTGGACATGGCAAAACAGTAACAGGTTGCAATGTTCAGAGCATCAAAACTACATGCTACAGAAACTTAAAATAGCAAAACATGGCATGGCATGAATCTACTCAAAGCATATTTCAAAAGTCCCTTACTGACCATAAGCCAAAAAGGACTAGAAAATATAGTAACACTCAAGGCAATATTGAAAGTCTCGTTAACAGATTCAGCAACTTGACATGTCAAAACTGATAACGAGATGGCATGTTAACAAGCTCAATGCACTCACTACAGAGCCTCAAATGATAAACTAAGCATACATACATCAAGAAGACATGATATAGAAGACATCCATGGCAAGAACACTAACATAGCATATATGGATCAACCACAACAAGCTAGGCAAAATTGAATAACACGATACAATCTGCCAGAAATCATTTGGTAGCAAAAGTAGAGCTCGATTGACTCAAGCTATGGCATCCCATAATTGCAAACAAAGGCATGGATGGATAGAGCAAGTCATGCTTTACAAAACACCCTTACTGAAGTATCTCAAAATATGCATAGATCTCTTGGTATCATCAAGCAAACATGGCATCAAAATCAGCTAAAACAGGGCTGAAATCAGCAACATTAGGACACCTACTTTGCATGCTTGTGCTAGTCACCACATAGATCACAAAAATACATGGAATATACCACTGGAAAGATGACATGGCATTTTACAAAACTCATGTAGGACTCTAATTCATAGGATGCACATATTAATCATAGCAAAATAACAAAAGTGCAACTCCTGATAAAAATCAGAAACTATCAGCACCTTGCACTCTTCCAACAGCATTTCGGGCATCGAGATGAGCTCAAATGAAAATGATGCAATGGAATGAAATGATCTACTCTTCGAGACGAACATTTTGACATATTATACGCGAAAAATGGATCTACGGATGCGAAGATATAGCATGATGAATATTGCACAAAATTACACAAATGCAAAAAACTTAGGAAAAGAGGGAAGGGAGAGAGGTCAACGCGCGCGCTCCCGAGGCCGGATCGGGCCGCCGACCGGGCGGCGATGGCGCAGCGGCCGGGCGCTGGCCGGGCGAGGGCGCCGCGGCGGATCCCGGCGAGGGGCGGCCGGAGGGCCGACGACGGCGCGGCGGCGGCGGCGGCGGTGGCGCGGCGGGATCCGGCGAGGGCGGCGCGGTGGCGAGGTGGCGGCGGCGGCGGCGGGCGAGGCGGCGGAGGGAGGTCGCCGGAGTCGCCGGCGGAGGCGGGCGCGGCGGCCGGGCGCCGGAGGCGGCGGCGCGCTGGCGCAGGAGGCGCGGGCGGCGGCTGGGCGGCGGCGGCGCGGCGGCGGGAGGGTTCGCGACGGGCCGGGCGGCGGCGGCGGCGATGGGGCGCCTGGGCCACGTGGCGGACGGCGATTGGCGGGCGGCGGCGGGATCGGATTTTCTGGTCTGCTCGCCGGACGTGTCCGGGCGCGCGCGGAGAGGAAAAAATTAGGGTTTCGGGTGGAATGATCCGGATTTTGGGGTTTGCTTAAATAGGCATAGAGGGAGCTAGGAGAGTCCAAATGAGGTGTAGTTTTCCACACGATCGTGATCGAACGACGGAGAGCATGGAGGTGACTTAGATGGGTTATTGGGCTGTTTTGGAGGGTGTTGGGCTGCAACTTAAAATAGGCCTCTCGAAGGGTTAACCGCTGAGTACCAAACGAGCTCCAAATGACCAAACTTGACCGTGGTCTCCGGTGTTATACCAAGGCCACTAGACAAACCTCGTCCATTTCGAGAAGGTTTAATACCCGCACACGGAAAACGTAAAAGGGATCGCCGGGGAGATAGGAGGTTTGATTGCAAAACGGACAACGGAAAAATGCTCAATCATGAGAATATCGATGAATATTTCAACACGTATGCAAATGCGATGCACATGATGACATAATATAAAATGCATGGCATGGACAAAATGCAAAAGAGGAAAACCCAACCACGGAGGGAATATCATATAACAATGCCGAAAATGGCAAGAGTCGGAGTTACAAATATGGAAAGTTACTCCGGCCCGTGTTACAATCAAAGAGGGACAAGCTAGAAGCAAGAAGAAACAGTCTTAGGGCTAGACACAAAGAGGAGAGCCGGTTTACGACGACTCCTCGTGATGATAATGAGACCTAGCCTCAAACAGCATGTAGGGTTGTTACGGATGATGTTTCCGGGGCCCAAGCTGTCTAAATCCCTGTCTTATGTTGCGTCTCTCGATTCCGCTCAACCCCTCTCAAGCTACCACATAGATGCGTTGGCCTCACGACTGAGTCCTCACCCTAGGACATCTGCCGTGACAATTCCACGACAATAAGGAAGACAATCAATAAATAAATCATGCTCCGACTTCATCACATAACGGTTCACCATACGTGCATGCTACGGGAATCACAAACTTTAACACAAGTATCTCTCAAATTCACAACACCTCAACTAGCATGACTCTAATATCACCATCTTTATATCACAAAACAATTATCAATCATCAAACTTTTCATAGTTTTCAACACACTCATAAGAATTTTTTTACTATTGTTGAATACCAAGCATATTAGGATTATTCAAGCAATTTAAGACTCTCAAAATAATCTAAGTGAAGCATGAGAGATCAATAGTTTCTATAAAACAAATCCACCATCGTGCTCTAAAAGATATAAGTGAAGTACTAGAGCAAAACTATATAACTCAAAAGATATAAGTGAAGCACATAGAGTATTCTAACAAATTCCAAATCATGTATGGCTCTCTCAAAAGGTGTGTACATCAAGGATGATTGTGGTAAACTAAAAAGCAAAGACTCAAATCATACAAGACGCTCCAAGCAAAACACATGTTATGTGGTGAATAAAAATATAGCTCCAAGTAAAGTTACCGATGGAAGTAGACGAAAGAGGGGATGCCTTCCGGGGCATCCCCAAGCTTTGGATTTTGGTGTCCTTAGATTATCTTGGGGGTGCCATGGGCATCCCCAAGCTTAGGCTCTTGCCACTCCTTGTTCCATAATCCATCTAATCTTTCACCCAAAACTTGAAAACTTCACAACACAAAACTTAACAGAAAATCTCGTTAGCTCCGTTAGCGAAAGAAAACAAAATATCACTTCAAGGTACTGTAATGAACTCATTCTTTATTTATATTGGTGTTAAACCTACTGTATTCCAACTTCTCTATGGTTTAGAAACTATTTTACTAGCCATAGATTCATCAAAATAAGCAAACAACACATGAAAAACAGAATCTGTCAAAAACAGAACAATCTGTTGCAATCTGTAACTAACGCAAACTTCTGGAACTCCAAAAAAATCAGCCAAAATAGGACAACCTAGAAAATTTGTTTATTGATCAGCAGCAATTGGAATCACTATTTTATTACGTTCTTGTGATTTTTAACAATTATTTTCATGAACAGAAAGTTTCTGGAAATTACAGCAAGATCAAATAACTATCATCCAAGAAGATCCTATAGGCTTAACTTGGCACAAACACTAATTAAAACATAAGAACACATCTAACCAGAGGCTAGAACAAATATTTATTTCTAAACAGAAGCAAAAAGAAAAAAACTAAAAATAAATTGGGTTGCCTCCCAACAAGCGCTATCGTTTAACACCCCTAGCTAGGCATAATAGCAAGGATAGATCTAGGTATTGCCATCTTTGGTAGGCAATCCATAAGTGGCTCTCATGATAGAGTCATATGGTAATTTTATTTTCTTCCTGTAACATCCCAAAATTTCCTATTTGGAATGTTTTACAATTATAGCTAAGCATCCTATGCATCCTGTTTGAATTTGAATGCCATTTGAAGTTTCAGAGTTATTTGAATTTGAATTCCAAACTTTGGCATGTGGGAAACAATTCAAAAACTAAGCCTGATAAATACTTGATCAAAAGTATGAGAGGAGCAAACATGACACTCCAAAAATATCAGAGGAAACAATGCCAAAAGAATTGGATTCAAATCTGAAATTTTATTTGAATTTGAAAAAATGGATTTTCATAAAGTTTGATTTTGCCTTTGGAAAATGTTCAAATGAAAGGGAATATTCCCCGATCATTTTGGTATATATATACCCTATATAAAATATTTATATTTTAGGTTTTATTTTTGTTTTTGTTTTAATTAAAAAATAAAGAGAAACCTTTCAGCGCCACCAAAGCCACCCAGCCCAGCCAGCGCCACCTCACCCTCCAAGACTCAAGACTGCCCAGCCTAAGCCGGGCCCACTGTGGCCAGCCCACCGAGCGAGCCAGCCAAAGACCTCGCCTCGCCTGAAACCCCGGATTCGCCACCCGACCAACCTCCCTCTCTCCTCTCACTGACCCTGGCCCCACCCGTCGTCTTCCTCGCCCAAGCAACGGAGCTCACGAGATCCACCGGATCCCAAGAATCCGGAGATCCCGATCGCCTCGATGCCCTTCCGCCGCGCTCGACCCCTGCTATATAAGCCCGAGGCTCGCACCCCATTCCCCTCCTAGCCTCGCCGAACCCCTCTCCTTCTCCTCCCGAGCTCACCGAGCACCGAGCTCGCCACCGCCAAAACCACCACCGACGCCCCCTAGTCCACCCCGACCTCCTCGACCCCACCGAACCACTCCCGTGCTCCTCAAGATCTCCCGACGTCTCACCGGCTCGCTGACGCCAAGCCTCGAGCACTCTCGCCCGCGCCGCCAGCCGTCAGCCGGAGTTCGTGAGTCCCTGCAACACCTCCCCGTCCGATCGTAAACCTCGGCCATTTATTAGAACCCCAAGGGGTATGTTTTATTAGAAAACCGACCGCCCGAACGGTTTTTATTTTAGTTTAGGTTTTGTCTGTTAGGCGGTTCGTTAGTTTAAACCCTAGGCCCGTTTAGACTAAACTACTTATTGTGCATGATATATAGGCCCATTGGGCTTTTTCTTTTTATTTTGATTTTCTGTTTTAGCCGATTTGTTTCAAATTTCAAAATGTATATCTTTTATTCTGTTTAATATTTTGAGTGATTCTTTTTTGTTGGATTGCAAATTTTATGTAGTTTCTGAAAAGCATATATTTAGCTATGTTAAAAATAATTAAAAATGCTTTAATATTGTTTTAGTCAGAATAGCAAATCTGCTATAGTTTTAGTTAGAAAAATTATTTTTGCATGATTCTTTTTGCCATCACTTTATTTTGATATTGCCAAACCCTAGAAATTAACTTTGGTATTTTAGGATTAATAAATAATTAATTCTAGGCAGAATCCTATTAATCCTAATTAATTGATTAGTTCCTGTTTTCCTAATTAATTAATTAGTAAATTAATTTATTTTTAACTTGTGATTAGTTATTCTAGGTTAGTTTCTGTCATTCCATTAGATGAACTTTTATTTATAATTAATAAAAGTTTTAATTAATTTTCTTAATAGAAATTGGATTAGGCCTAAAATGAGTTTTATAATAGCTTTTAATTAATTCTTTTTGCTCCTAGTTGCTTAGTTAATCCTTTTCTGTTAAGTTAACCTAAAACCATGATTAGGTTATATTAGGAATTTTGTTATATAAAAACTATTTTTGCTATTGTTTGGTGTAGGGAAAAACTTTGAATTTGATTTCTTTGAGTTTTCCTTTTGATTTGGTTTTGATTGTTTTGTTGTGCTATGTTACTTTTGTTATCATGTGTGATCCTCTTGCTTTGTGCTTATTATGTTATTGTTTGTCTCGGTAGAGTTCCTGAGTGCTAAGCTTGCTACTACGACTCTTTTAGCTTACGAGGATCATCAAGAAGGCAAGTTTTGATCATGTTATTTCTATACCTATGATTTTGTGCATTAGTAGTTGTCACCACCCCACCATTGCATGCAGTAGTGAAATCTTGAAGTCATTAAACTTGAGTAGTATCATGTGGTAGGATGAACCAATCCCCTTGTTACCATGACCCCCGGGACGTAGTAGTTATTTTGCTATGCTCGTAGACGGGATTTGGGGATGAGTGAAGTTCATAAGCAAGATGTGAGAGTCAATGATGATGACAACCCAAGGACTACAATGATCAAGATGGACTTCGGAAAATCACTACTGGGTGGAGGACGGTTGACGGGCACCCTGGAGCACCCAGTGGTGGCCGGGATGCATGGAGAAGCGCCATGACATCCTCATGGAAAGCTTCACCCAGCCACGAAGAGAAGGATGGATGCCCCATGACCGAAGCTTACTGTGCAGCCGCAAGCCATTATGGGCTCTGCTGGGTTGACCTTGTAGTGAAGTCGGCTGGACGGTACTACGAGAAGTAGACGAACGGTAGGATTGGATGGGTACCGCAAAGGCGGAAGAACTCTTTGGAAGACCCTGTTTATCTCGTCCGCCTTCAAACACCATGAAGTGCGAAGACTTTAAAGGAGGGAATGATTCTTGCGGGAAAGTCGCAAACCTCTGCAGAGTGTTATAACCTAATCGATTAGCCGTGTCCCCGGTTACGGACATTTGAGCCTCTGGACCTTGGAAGTATTCGGATATCTCAACACTAAAACTAATGGATTAATTTGATGGGTTTTATGACTTAATAATAATTTGGGAACGAGATATGGGTTGGCGGAACCATCTCAATTACTACCAACAATTTGTAGTAATTTGCAAATAAGTCCACCGTAGTAGGATAAAATCTGCTTTTACAAAAATGATGAAACTTAGAGCTCCACAGCCAAAATGCATATAGTGTTAGAAACTTTATTATTGTTATTCCTCTTGACTTGCCAGCTTATTCCAAAAGCTGACCTACATGGCTGCAACGTATTATGTTGCGTAGATATATTCCGATCGGGAGTGAGGCTACGCCCGCGCTTGCGATTGCCCTTTGGAGTCGGATGGACTCGCTTACCTTCGACGCTCTGCAGCATTTTAGTTCATTTCTCATGAGTTGGCCTTGAGCGAATTTATTCCCTTGTAATAAAGACTCTATATGAGAATCGATTAATGATATTCAGGTGTGATTGAACTTTGATTACTTTATCGATGTACCGTGAGTACCAAAGATGATCTTGGGATGGCATGCATACGTAGATTTGACCGATTTTGGGTCAGGTCGCTCAGAGATGGTATCGAGCACACGCTGACCGTAGGATCGTAACCCCTAGGATCGGAAAGCCATAAGCGAGACCATTTACTTTGAACCCTTTTCATTCTATAATTCTTCCCCGATCTATTCTCGACTCTTCTCCCTTTGCAACATTCTAGATGGCCGTCGAGTTCACCCCAGCTTTGCTACGGAGTTCGCCAGCCCGATGAGACGATGCCCTTCGAAGAAAGCTGGTCCAGATGGTGAAGCTGCTGAAGATTGCTCGCCCTCGATCACCGGGAAGCCCACTAATGCACTTCCGACGGACACCCGCCATGTGATTGAGGTGCATATCCTGGGAGAACCTTTGGAGGACACATGAGCCTATCAACTTTGAGTTCACCGAGTTCAACTGGATCATCGGAAGAGACGTGGCGATCTACCGAGCACTTGGACATCTCCGAGAGGAGTACAGACCGAGCTCGATCACTCGCACCTCGCCATGGTTTCTCGCAGGCAAGGAATGTAGATATCATCCGTACCATCGAGGACGATTCCACTCTCTCTTACATCCAGATTTGGAATGTCTTCTCGTGACACGGGAGATTCAGGCTCGCCAGAACTCAAGACACACCGGAAGCTTTTGTTCCGCGAACTAGAGCTGGAAGAGAAGGCACGCGCAGACTTCCTTGGCCATGAGGAAGAAATCACGGACTTCATGGAGATAGTCGACGACCTGAAGATGAAGCTTGCCGCGATAGAGGAAAAGATGGACTTGGGAGAGGACCTTTACCCGAGTGGAGATGAAGCACCCCTCGTGAGCAATGATCAGGATTTTGAAGGGAGTACCACTGAAGGAAACCCCAAGAGGAGGCGCCACTGATGAAGACTTTTTAGTCGACCACCATATTATCTTTTATTTCTTTTTCGTCGATCAGTTAGGCCGATGTTTTCCTTCGATTAGTCATTAGCTTTTGTAATCGAGTTTGAACCATGTTTGAGTGGAATGAATAAATGTTTGGTGTGTTATGATTGTGCATTCATATGGGTAGTGTTATTCTCATAGACCATTGTTCTAATCTTCTCACCCACTCCAAAACACCAGATGCCTCCGAGACGTGACACTGGTTTCCCGCCGGAGCTTACCCAGCTGCTCCAGCAGCAGAATGCACTGATGCAGCTCCTGATTCAGAATCAGAACAACCCCGCCAACAATCCACCGCCACCACCACCACCCACTGTGGACAATTTGACTCGATTTCTGAGGTTGAATCCGCCAGTGTTCTCTAGTAGCACTGAGCCGATTGTGGCTGACGACTGGCTCCGCAAGATTGGAAGAGAGCTAGTCACCGTTGGATGCACTGATGCTGAAAAGGTGCGCTTTGCCGCGCATCAACTGGATGGACCTGCAGCTTCTTGGTGGGAGAATTACACCGCCACTTTTCCCTTGGGTGGCATCACTTGGGATCAATTCCAGCAGGCCTTTCGCACTGCTCATGTCTCATCTGGAGCCATGAGTCTAAAGAAGCATGAGTTCCGCAACTTACGCCAGGGGAACCGTACTGTGGCACAGTACGTGGAGGAATTCAGCAAGCTTGCTCGCTATGCCCCTGATGATGTGGCCACTGATGCCGCCAAGCAGGAGAAGTTCCTTGAGGGACTCAATGATGAACTGAGCATGCAGCTTATTGTGGCTACCTTCAACAACTACCAGGAGCTGGTAGACAAGGCCACCATTCTGGAAGGCAAGCAGCAGCAGATAGAAAGCCGCAAGCGGAAGTACAACCAGGGGAAGCACAATTCAGGAACTCAGCAGAAGCCCCGCTATGCACCGTACTCAGGAGGGCACATCCATCACAACCATGGAGGTCATAACCATGGTGGAAATGGAAACAACCGCAGCCAGGACAACAAGTCAGGCCATGGCAATGGCAATGGCAGTGGTAATGGCAATCAGCACCGTTCTGCCCGGCCCGGCGGATCTGAGCCACATCACCGCTTCAAGTGCCGAAGACAGGGCACTACGCCACCGACCGCCCGGAGGCCAAGCAGAGGAACGGAATGGCAATGGAGGCTCAGCAAGAAGCCCAATCCTTCCTCGTGCTCAAGTGAATCACATCGACGTGGAGAACGCCTATGATCAGCCGCATAATCGTGGTTGGTAAGTTTTATTGAATTCACGCTCAGTTTTGGTTCTGCTTTGATTCGTGCAACGATTCATTCATATCAAGGGTAGTTGTGGATAAGTACGGATTACGCACTAGAACCCTTAGAAGCCCCTCCGCGTCGGCCTCGCAGGAGGAGAAATGATGGCAGGTTTAAGCTGTCCCGCAAACCTCAACATCGGGAACCACAAATTTCCGTAGAACTCATAGTGTTGGAAACTCAGACCTTGGATGTAATCCTAGGCATGGATTGGTTGTCAAAGTATGAAGGAAACATTGATCGTGCAAGAAGTCTATTCTGCTCACCACCGGGAGCGTAAGAGGATCAAGTATGTAGCCAGCACAGCCGGATGAAGAATCAGTGCATTCCCTCACGGGAGTTGTTCAGAGGAAGTGCCAGAGTGCAAGAATTTTCCGATGTGTTCCCGGAGGAATTACCAGAATGCCACCGGACAGGACATTGAGTTTCGATTGAGTTATTGCCCGCACAGCCCCAATATCCAAGAGACCTTATCGGATGCCACCGAATGAGTTGAAAGAAATCAAGGAGCAAATAAATGAGTTATTGGAGAAAGGATATATTCGCCCAAGCTCATCACCTTGGGGAGCCCCAGCTTTTGGTAGAGAAGAAGGATGGAAGCTTGAGGATGGTTGTGGATTATCGTGCATTGAACGAAGTAACCATCAAGAACAAGTATCCTCTGCCCATGATCAATGACTTGTTTGATCAGCTTGTTGGAGCCAAGGTATTCTCTAAGATCGATCTTCGATCGTGGTATCATCGATTGAAAATTCGTGAAAAGGATATACCCAAAACAGCATTCACCACTGTGTATGGTTTATATGAGTATACCGTCATGTCATTTGATTGACTAATGCTCCTGCATACTTCATGAATTTGATGAACAAGGTGTTCATGGAGTATTTGGACAAGTTTGTCGTGGTGTTCATCGATGACATATTGATATTCTCCAAGAGCGAGGAAGAGCATAAGGAACATTTGCGCCTAGTTCGAGAAACTTCGAGAACATCACCGTATGCCAAATTCAGCAAATGTGAATTTTGGTTGAAGGAAGTTGGATTCCTCGGACATGTTATTTCAGGAGAAGGAGTAGCAGTTGATTCCGCCAAGGTTGAATCAGTCACTGATTGGCAGTCACCCACCTCAGTCAAGGAGATCCGCAGTTTTCTCGGACTCGCAGGATATTATCGGAGGTTCATCGAGAACTTCTCGAAGATTGCCAAACCCATGACTGAGCTGTTGAAGAAGGAAGCCAAGTATGTTTGGACCGATGAATGTGAAGCCAGTTTTCAGGAGTTGAAGAAACGGTTGGTCACAGCTCCAAAGTTGATATTGCGGACATACATAAGGAATACCAGGTCTATTAGACGCTTCTCGCCAAGGACTCGGAGGAGTATTGATGCAGGAAGGTAAGGTTGTAGCTTATGCCTCCGCACAGCTACGGCCTCATGAGATGAATTATGCCACGATGATTTGGAGTTAGCAGTGTAGTGCATGCACTCAAGACACAGAGACATTTCCTCATTGGAAATCGCAGTGATGTCTATACGGATCACAAGAGTTTGAAATATATCTTCACGCAGAAGGAATTGAACCTCGTGCGGAGGAGATGGCTAGAGTTGATAAAGGACTACGACATGAGATTGCATTACCACCCGGTAAGGCCAATGTTGTAGCAGATGCTTTAAGCCGTAAGAGTTATGTGAACACTCTTACCGCAGGAGGATTACCCAGAGTTGGTCGATGACCTCGAGAGATCTCCGATCGGAGATAGTTCCAAAGGATTTGTCGCAACTCGGAAGTTCAGTCCACCTTGACCGAAAGGATTCGTGAAGCCCGTAAGACGGACAACGAAATCGATGAGATTAAGCAAAAGATGGAGGAAGGAAAAGCTAAAGGATTCCGAAAGGATGAACATGGAACTATTTGGTTTGAGGATCGATTTATGTGCCCAATGATCCCGAGCTCAGAAGCTAATTCTTCAGAGGCTCATGATTCACCGTACTCGATTCACCCGCAACACCAAGATGTACCTAGATTTGAAGCAAAGTTTCGTGGACCGGTATGAAGAAGGACATTGCCGAGTACGTAGTCAGATGCGATGTTTGCCAACGTAAAGGCAGAACATCGAAGCCAGCAGGGTTACTTCAACCTTTGCCGATTCCCGATTGGAAATGGGAGAAACTTGGTATGGATTTCATCACAGACTACCCAGACCCGCTCAGGTTATGATTCTATCTGGGTAGTAGTCGATCGCTTGACTAAGGTAGCTCACTTCATTCCCGTGAAGACTACCTATACCAGTGCCAAGTTGGCCAAGATATACATGACCAGGATCGTATGTCTGCATGGAGTTCCGAGGAAAATCGTGTCAGATAGAGGAACGCAGTTTACCTCAAAGTTTTGGAAGCAATTGCATGAAACTTTGGGTACGAGGCTGGAATTCAGTACAGCTTTTCATCCGCAGATAGATGGACAGACCGAGAGAGTCAATCAGATTCTGGAGGACATGTTGAGAGCTTGTGTGCTAGACTATGGGTCTAGCTGGGATGATAATTTGCCGTACGCAGAGTTCTCGTACAACAACAGTTATCAATCCAGTTTGAAATGGCCCTTTCAAGCTCTATACGGAAGGAGGTGCGAACACCATTGTGGGATAGTGTTGAGATCGATCACTTTTCGTTCCGATCTTATCAAGGATTCCAAGAGAAAGTCAAGCTAATTCGAGACCGGCTCAAGATAGCACAATCGAGATGTAAGAGTTATGCCGACAAGAAGCGCAAGGAGGTGACTTACGAAGTGGGAGACCGAGCATACCTTCGTGTGTCTCACTTCGTGGAATCAAGAGGTTTGGAGTCAAGGGAAAGTAAATGCATATAGTGTTAGAAACTTTATTATTGTTATTCCTCTTGACTTGCCACTTATTCCAAAAGCTGACCTACATGGCTGCAACGTATTATGTTGCGAGATATATTCGATCGGAGTGAGGCTACGCTCCGCGCTTGGCGATTGCCCTTTGGAGTCGGATGGACTCGCTTACCTTCGACGCTTCGCAGCATTTTAGTTCATTTCTCATGAGTTGGCCTTGAGCGAATTTATTCCTTGTAATAAAGACTCTATATGAGAATCGATTAATGATATTCAGGTGTGATTGAACTTTGATTACTTTATCGATGTCTTGTGAGTACCAAAGATGATCTTGGGATGAATGCATACGTAGATTTGACCGATTTTGGGTCAGGTCGCTCTGAGAGATGGTATCGAGCACACGCTGACCGTAGGATCGTAACCCCTAGGATCGGAAAGCCATAGCGAGACCATTTACTTTGAACCCTTTTCATTCTATAATTCTTCCTGATCTATTCGACTCTTCTCCCTTTGCAACATTCTAGATGGCCGTCGAGTTCACCCAGTTTTGCTACGGAGTTCTGCCAGCCCGATGAGGCGATGCCCTTCGAAGAAAGCTGGTCCAGATGGTGAAGCTGCTGAAGATTGCTCGCCCTCGATCACTGGGAAGCCCACTAATGCACTTCCGACGGACACCCGCTTCTGGATTGAGGTGCATATCCGGGGAGAACCTTTGGAGGACACACGAGCCTATCAACTTTGAGTTCACGAGTTCAAGCTGGATCATCGGAAGAGGCGTGGCGATCTACCGAGCACTTGGACATCTCCGAGAGGAGTACAGGACCGAGCTCGATCACTCAGACCTCGCCATGGTTTCTCGCAGGGCAAGGAATGTAGATATCATCCGTACCATCGAGGACGATTCCACTCTCTCTTACATCCAGGATTTGGAATGTCTTCTCAGGACACGGGAGATTCAGGCTCGCCGTAACTCGAAGACACACCGGAAGCTTTTGTTCCGCGAACTAGAGCTGGAAGAGAAGGCACGCGCAGACTTCCTTGGCCATGAGGAAGAAATCACGGACTTCATGGAGATAGTCGACGACCGAAGATGAAGCTTGCAGCGATAGAGGAAAAGATGGACTTGGGAGAGGACCTTTACCCGAGTGGAGATGAAGCACCCTCGTGAGCAATGATCAGGATTTTGAAGGAGTACCACCAAGGAAACCCCAAGAGGAGGCGCCAGCGATGAAGACTTTTAGTCGACCACCATATTATCTTTTATTTCTTTTTCGCGATCAGTTAGGCCGATGTTTTCCTTCGATTAGTCATTAGCTTTTGTAATCGAGTTTGAACCATGTTTGAGTGGAATGAATAAATGTTTGGTGTGTTATGATTGTGCATTCATATGGGTAGTGTTATTCTCATAGACCATTGTTCTAATCTTCTCACCCACTCCAAAACACCAGATGCCTCCGAGACGTGACACTGGTTTCCGCCGAGCTTACCCAGCTGCTCCAAAGCAGCGAGATGCATCGATGCAGCTCGATTGAGAATCGAACAACCCGCCAACAATCCACCGCCACCACCACCACCCATGTGGACAATTTGACTCGATTTACGAGGTTGAATCCGCCAGTGTTCTCTAGTAGCACCGAGCCGATTGTGGTGACGATCGGCTCCATAAGATTGGAAGAGAGCTAGTCACCGTTGGATGCACCGATCTTTGAAAAGGTGCGCTTTGCAGCGCATCAACCGGATGGACCTGCAGCTTCTTGGTGGGAGAATTACACCGCCACTTTTCCCTTGGGTGGCATCACTTGGGATCAATTCCAGCAGGCCTTCGCCCGCTCATGTCTCATCTGGAGCCATGAGTCTAAAGAAGCATGAGTTCCGCAACTTACGCCAGGGAACCGTCTTGTGGCACGATGACGTGGAGGAATTCAGCAAGCTTGCTCGCTATGCCCCGATGATGTGGCCACCGCATGCCGCCAAGCGGAGAAGTTCCTTGAGGGACTCAATGATGAACTGAGCATGCAGCTTATTGTGGCTACCTTCAACAACTACCAGGAGCTGGTAGACAAGGCCACCATTCGGAAGGCAAGCAGCAGAGATAGAAAGCATAGCGGAAGTACAACCAGGGAAGCACAATTCAGAACTCAGCGAAGCCCGCTATGCACCGTACTCGGGAGGGCACATCCATCACAACCATGGAGGTCATAACCATGGTGGAAATGGAAACAACCGCAGCCAGACAACAAGTCAGGCCATGGCAATGGCAATGGCGATGGTAATGGCAATCAGCACCGTTCTGCCCGGCTCCCAAGGATCTGAGCCACATCACCGCTTCAAGTGCGGAAGACAGGGCACTCGCCACCGACGCCCGGAGGCCAAGCAGAGAACAGGAATGGCAATGGAGGCTCAGCGAAGAAGCCCAATCCCTTCCCTCGTGCTCAAGTGAATCACATCGACGTGGAGAACGTCTATGATCAGCCAGACACTGTGGTTGGTAAGTTTTTATTGAATTCACGTTCAGTTTTGGTTCTGTTTGATTCTGGTGCAACGCATTCATTCATATCAAGGGTAGTTGTGGATAAGTACGGATTACGCACTAGAACCCTTAGAAGCCCCCTCCGCGTCAGTTCCGCAGGAGGAGAAATGATGGCAGGTTTAAGCTGTCCTGCAAACCTCAACATCGGGAACCACAAATTTCCCGTAGAACTCATAGTGTTGGAAACTCAGACCTTGGATGTAATCCTAGGCATGGATTGGTTGTCAAAGTATGAAGGAAACATTGACTGTGCCAGCAAGTCTATTCTGCTCACCACCCCGGAGCAGAAGAGGATCAAGTATGTAGCCAGGCACAGCCAGATGAAGAATCAGGTGCATTCCCTCACGGGAGTTGTTCAGGAGGAAGTGCCAGTAGTGCAAGAATTTCCCGATGTGTTCCCGGAGGAATTACCAGGAATGCCACCGGACAGGGACATTGAGTTTCTGATTGAGTTATTGCCCGGCACAGCCCCAATATCCAAGAGACCTTATCGGATGCCACCGAATGAGTTGAAAGAAATCAAGGAGCAAATAAATGAGTTATTGGAGAAAGGATATATTCGTCCAAGCTCATCACCTTGGGGAGCCCCAGTTCTTTTGGTAGAGAAGAAGGATGGAAGCTTGAGGATGGTTGTGGATTATCGTGCATTGAGCGAGTAACCATCAAGAACAAGTATCCTCTGCCCATGATCAATGACTTGTTTGATCAGCTTGTTGGAGCCAAGGTATTCTCTAAGATCGATCTTGATCGTGGTATCATCGATTGAAAATTCGTGAAAAGGATATACCCAAAACAGCATTCACCACTGGTATGGTTTATATGAGTATACCGTCATGTCATTTGGATTGACTAATGCTCCTGCATACTTCATGAATTTGATGAACAAGGTGTTCATGGAGTATTTGGACAAGTTTGTCGTGGTGTTCATCGATGACATATTGATATTCTCCAAGAGCGAGGAAGAGCATAAGGAACATTTGCGTCTAGTTCGAGAAACTTCGAGAACATCACCGTATGCCAAATTCAGCAAATGTGAATTTTGGTTGAAGGAAGTTGGATTCCTCGGACATGTTATTTCAGGAGAAGGAGTAGCAGTTGATTCCGCCAAGGTTGAATCAGTCACCGATTGGCGTCACCCACCTCGACCAAGGAGATCCGCAGTTTTCTCGGACTCGCGAGGATATTATCGGAGGTTCATCGAGAACTTCTCAAGATTGCCAAACCCATGACTGAGCTGTTGAAGAAGGAAGCCAAGTATGTTTGGACCGATGAATGTGAAGCCAGTTTCAGGAGTTGAAGAAACGGTTGGTCACAGCTCCAGTGTTGATATTGCGAGACATACATAAGGAATACCAGGTCTATTGTGACGCTTCTCGTCAAGGACTCGGAGGAGTATTGATGCAGGAAGGTAAGGTTGTAGCTTATGCCTCCGCACAGCTACGGCCTCATGAGATGAATTATACCACGCATGATTTGGAGTTAGCAGGTAGTGCATGCACTCAAGACACAGAGACATTTCCTCATTGGAAATCGTTGTGATGTCTATACGGATCACAAGAGTTTGAAATATATCTTCACGCAGAAGGAATTGAACCTCAGGCAGAGGAGATGGCTAGAGTTGATAAAGGACTACGACATGAGATTGCATTACCACCCCGGTAAGGCCAATGTTGTAGCAGATGCTTTAAGCCGTAAGAGTTATGTGAACACTCTTACCGCAGGAGGATTACCCCAGGAGTTGGTCGATGACCTCAGAGATCTCCGACTGGAGATAGTTCCGAAAGGATTTGTCGCAACTCTGGAAGTTCAGTCCACCTTGACCGAAAGGATTCGTGAAGCCCAGAAGACGGACAACGAAATCGATGAGATTAAGCAAAAGATGGAGGAAGGAAAAGCTAAAGGATTCCGAAAGGATGAACATGGAACTATTTGGTTTGAGGATCGTATTATGTGCCCAATGATCCCGAGCTCAGAAGCTAATTCTTGAGAGGCTCATGATTCACCGTACTCGATTCACCCCGGCAACACCAAGATGTACCTAGATTTGAAGCAAAGTTTCTGGTGGACCGGTATGAAGAAGGACATTGCCGAGTACGTAGCCGTATGCGATGTTTGCCAACGTGTAAAGGCAGAACATCGAAGCCAGCAGGTTACTTCAACCTTTGCCGATTCCCGATTGGAAATGGGAGAAACTTGGTATGGATTTCATCACAGACTACCGGGACCCGTTCAGGTTATGATTCTATCTGGTAGTAGTCGATCGTTTGACTAAGGTAGCTCACTTCATTCCGTGAAGACTACCTATACCAGTGCCAAGTTGGCCAAGATATACATGACCAGGATCGTATGTCTGCATGGAGTTCCGAGGAAAATCGTGTCGATAGAGGAACGCAGTTTACCTCAAAGTTTTGGAAGCAATTGCATGAAACTTTGGAGTGCGAGGCTGGAATTCATACAGCTTTTCATCCATGAGCAGATGGATGACAGACCGAGAGAGTCAATCAGATTACGGAGGACATGTTGAGAGCTTGTGTGCTAGACTATGGGTCTAGCTGGGATGACAATTTGCCGTCGCAGAGTTCTCGTACAACAACAGTTATCAATCCAGTTTGAAAATGGCCCTTCGAAGCTCTATACGGAAGGAGGTGCGAACACCATTGTTTGTGGGATAGTGTTGGAGATCGATCACTTTTGGTTCCGATCTTATCAAGGATTCGAAGAGAAAGTCAAGCTAATTCGAGACCGGCTCAAGATAGCACAATCGAGACGGAAGAGTTATGCCGACGATGAAGCGCAAGGAGGTGACTTACGAAGTGGGAGACCGAGCATACCTTCGTGTGTCTCCACTTCGTGGAATCAAGAGGTTTGGAGTCAAGGAAAGTTAGCACCCGATTCATTGGCCCTACAAAATCCTCGAGCGTCGTGGAGAAGTTGCATACAAGTTGGAATTGCGGAAGGATTGTCCGGAGTTCATGATGTCTTTCACGTTTCTCGCTTGAAGAAGTGCCATGCCGACATGGCCGATGTTCCGTTGAGAGACACAGTGCCCCTAGAGGCCATACAGCTTGACTGTGATTTGACTTACAAGGAGAAACCCATCAAAATTCTCGAGACTGCAAGCGAGTCACCCGCAGCAAAGTTATCAAGTTTTGCAAGGTCTTGTGGAGTCACCACACCGAGGAAGAAGCCACACAGGAGCGAAGAAGATCTTCGTCGAGACCATCCGCACCTATTTGCTAGCCAACCCGAATCTCGAGGGCTAGATTCATCTTAAGGTGGTAGGTTTGTAACATCCCAAATTTTCCTATTTGGAATGTTTTACAATTATAGCTAAGCATCCTATGCATCCTGTTTGAATTTGAATGCCATTTGAAGTTTGAGTTATTTGAATTTGAATTCCAAACTTTGGCATGTGAAACAATTCAAAAACTAAGCTGATAAATACTTGATCAAAAGTATGAGAGGAGCAAACATGACACTCCAAAAATATCAGAGGAAACAATGCCAAAAGAATTGGATTCAAATCTGAAATTTTATTTGAATTTGAAAAAATGGATTTTCATAAAGTTTGGATTTTGCCTTTGGAAAAATGTTCAAATGAAAGGAATATTCCCCGATCATTTTGGTATATATATACCCTATATAAAATATTTATATTTTAGGTTTTATTTTGTTTTTGTTTTAATTAAAAAATAAAGAGAAACCTTTGGGCGCCACCAGCCACCCAGCCCAGCCAGCGCCACCTCACCCTCCAAGACTCAAGACTGGCCCACCAAGCCGGCCCACCAGCCCAGCCAGCCAGCCGAGCCAGCCAGCCCACCCCTCGCCCCTGCCTGAAACCCCGAGGATTCGCCACCCGACCAACCCTCCTCTCTCCTCTCATCGACCCTGGGCCCCACCCGTCGTCTTCCCCTTGCCCAAGCAACGGAGCTCATGGAGATCCACCGGATCCCAAGAATCCGGAGATCCCGATCGCCCGATGCCCTTCCCCCTCGCCCGACCCCTGGCTATATAAGCCAGAGGCTCCGCACCCCATTCCCCCTAGCCTCGCTGAACCCCTCTCCTTCTCCCTCCCGAGCTCACCGAGCACCGAGCTCGCCACCGCCAAAACCACCGCCGACGCCCCTAGTCCACCCGACCTCCTCGACCCCACGAACCACTCCCGTGCTCCCAAGATCTCCCGACGTCTCACCGGCTCGCCGGCGCTCAAGCCCTCGAGCACTCTCGCCGCCCGCCGCCGCCGTCGCCGAGTCCGTGAGTCCCAGCAACACCCTCCCCGTCCGATCGTAAACCTCGGCCACGATTAGAACCCCCGAAGGGGTATGTTTTTATTAGAAAACCGGCCGGCCCGAACGGTTTTTATTTTAGTTTAGGTTTTGTCTGTTAGGCCGGTTCGTTAGTTTAAACCCTAGGCCCGTTTAGACTAAACTACGCACAGGGCACAGTATAGGCCCATTGGGCTTTTTCTTTTTATTTTGATTTTCTGTTTTAGCGATTTGTTTCAAATTTCAAAATGTATATCTTTTATTCTGTTTAATATTTTTGAGTGATTCTTTTTTTGTTGGATTGCAAATTTTATGTAGTTTCTGAAAAGCATATATTTAGCTATGTTAAAAATAATTAAAAATGCTTTAATATTGTTTTAGTCAGAATAGCAAATCTGCTATAGTTTTAGTTAGAAAAATTATTTTTGCATGATTCTTTTGCCATCACTTTATTTTGATATTGCCAAACCCTAGAAATTAACTTTGGTATTTTAGGATTAATAAATAATTAATTCTAGGCAGAATCCTATTAATCCTAATTAATTGATTAGTTCCTGTTTTCCTAATTAATTAATTAGTAAATTAATTTATTTTAACTTGTGATTAGTTATTCTAGGTTAGTTTCTGTCATTCCATTAGATGAACTTTTATTTATAATTAATAAAAGTTTTTAATTAATTTTCTTAATAGAAATTGGATTAGGCCTAAAATGAGTTTTATAATAGCTTTTTAATTAATTCTTTTTGCTCCTAGTTGCTTAGTTAATCCTTTTCTGTTAAGTTAACCTAAAACCATGATTAGGTTATATTAGGAATTTTGTTATATAAAACTATTTTTGCTATTGTTTGGTGTAGGGAAAACTTTGAATTTGATTTCTTTGAGTTTTCCTTTTGATTTGGTTTTGATTGTTTTGTTGTGCTATGTTACTTTTGTTATCATGTGTGATCCTCTTGCTTTGTGCTTATTATGTTATTTTGTGCATTAGTAGTTGTCACCACCCCACCATTGCATGCAGTAGTGAAATCTTGAAGTCATTAAACTTGAGTAGTATCATGTGGTAGGATGAACCAATCCCCTTGTTACCATGACCCCCGGGACGTAGTAGTTATTTTGCTATGCTCGTAGACGGGATTTGGGGATGAGTGAAGTTCATAAGCAAGATGTGAGAGTCAATGATGATGACAACCCAAGGACTACAATGATCAAGATGGACTTGGAAAATCACTACTGGGTGGAGGATTTGTTGACGGGCACCTGGAGCACCCAGTGGTGGCGGGATGCATGGAGAAGCGCCATGACATCCTGCGAAAGCTTCACCCAGCCACGAAGAGAAGGATGGATGCCCCATGACCGGAAGCTTACATGCAGCCGCAAGCCATTATGGGCTCTGGCTGGGTTGACCCTTGTAGTGAAGTGGCTGGGCGGTACTACGAGAAGTAGACGAGCGGTAGGATTGGATGGGTACGGCGGTGGCGGAAGAACTCTTTGGAAGACCCTGTTTCATTCGTCCGTCTTCAAACACCATGAAGTGCGAAGACTTTAAAGGAGGAATGATTCTTGCGGAAAGTCATAAACCTCTGCAGAGTGTTATAACCTAATCGATTAGCCGTGTCCCCGGTTACGGACATTTGAGCCTCTGGACCTTGGAAGTATTCGGATATCTCAACACTAAAACTAATGGATTAATTTGATGGGTTTTATGACTTAATAATAATTTGGGAACGAGATATGGGTTGGCGGAACCATCTCAATTACTACCAACAATTTGTAGTAATTTGCAAATAAGTCCACTGTAGTAGGATAAAATCTGCTTTTCGCAAAAATGATGAAACTTAGAGCTCCACAGCCAAAAATGCATATAGTGTTAGAAACTTTATTATTGTTATTCCTCTTGACTTGCCAGCTTATTCCAAAAGCTGACCTACATGGCTGCAACGTATTATGTTGCAGAGATATATTCTGATCAGGAGTGAGGCTACGCTCCGTGCTTGGCGATTGCCCTTTGGAGTCGGATGGACTCGCTTACCTTCGACGCTTCCGCAGCATTTTTAGTTCATTTCTCATGAGTTGGCCCTGAGCCGAATTTATTCCCTTGTAATAAAGACTCTATATGAGAATCGATTAATGATATTCAGGTGTGATTGAACTTTGATTACTTTATCGATGTCTTCGTGAGTACCAAAGCATGATCTTGGGATGGTATGCATACGTAGATTTGACCGATTTTGGGTCAGGTCGCTACACTTCCTAGCGAAGTGTTCCATTCCTTTCTTTAATGGAAATTGGAATCTAATATTCCCTTCCTTCATATCAATAATTGCACCACTCGTTCTAAGGAAATGTCTACCAAGAATAATAGGACATGAAGGATTGCAATTATATCAAGAACGATAAAATCTACGGGCACATAATTCATATTTGCAACAATAAGAACATCATTAATTCTTCCCATAAGTTTCTTAATAGTGGAATCCGCAAGGTGCAAGTTTAGAGAGCAATCATCAAAATCACGGAAATCTAGCAAATCGCACAAAGTTTTGGGAATAGTGGAAACACTAGCACCCAAATCACATAAAGCATAGAACTCATGATCCTTAATCTTAATTTTAATAGTAGGTTCCCACTCATCATAAAGTTTTCTAGGAATAGAAACTTCCAACTCAAGCTTTTCTTCATAAGATTGCATCAAATCATCAACGATATGTTTGGTAAAAGCTTTATTTTGACTATAAGCATGATGAGAATTTAGCACGGATTGCAACAAGGAAATACAATCTATCAAAGAGCAATTTTCATAATTAAATTCCTTGAAACCCAAAATAGTGGGTTTAGCAACATCTAGGGTTTTGATCTCTTCAATCCCACTTTTATCAATTTTAGCATCAAGAGATCTAAAAACTCTGAATTTTTGGAACGCCTACTAGGTAAAGGTGGATCATATTAAGTCCCATCATTATCAAGATTCATATTGCAAAACTAAGATTTAATAGGGGACACATCAATAACTTTTAGATCTTCATCTTTATTTTCATAGGAATTTGAAGAACACGCTTTCATAAAGCAATCTTTCTTCTTTTGCATATCACAAAAATCAACGAAGCTATTTAGATGAGTAGCGGCATCTTCACTAGGAAGGCCGGTGAATTGATCTTTCATGACAAGATTCAACAAAGCAGCATTGATTTCACAAGATTCAGTATCGGTAAGAGCAGCAATCGGAGTGCTAAGGAAACCAGTATTGTTGGTATTGGTAAAGTCACATAATTTGGTATTATCTTGAGCCATCGTGACAAAACAAGCAATCCAACACACGAGCAAACAAAAAGCAAGCAAAAAAGAGGCAAACGAAATAGATAGGGCGAATAAAGCGGCAAGGGTGAAGTGGGGGAGAGGAAAACGAGAGGCAAATGGCAAATAATGTAATGTGGGAGATAAGGGATTGTGATGGGTACTTGGTATGTTGACTTTTGCGTAGACCTCCCCGGCAACGGTGCCAGAAATCCTTCTTGCTACCTCTTGAGCACTGCGTTGGTTTTCCCTTGAAGAGGAAAGGGTGATGCAGCAAAGTAGCGTACGTATTTCCCTCAGTTTTAGAGAACCAAGGTATCAATCCAGTAGGAGGCTATGCGTGAGTCCCTCGCACCTACACAAAACAAATAAATCATCGCAACCAACGCGATAAGGGGTTGTCAATCCCTTCACGGTCACTTACGAGAGTGAGATCTGATAGATATGATAGGATAATATTTTTGGTATTTTTGTGATAAAGATGCAAAGTAAAATAAAAGTAAAGTAAAAAAGCAAAGGAAATAACTAAGTGTTGGAAGATTAATATGATGAAGATAGACCCGGGGGCCATAGGTTTCACTAGTGGCTTCTCTCGAGAGCATAAGTATTTTACGGTGGGTGAACGAATTACTGTTGAGCAATTGACAGAATTGAGCATAGTTATGAGAATATCTAGGTATGATCATGTATATAGGCATCACGTCCGAGACAAGTAGACCGACTCCTGCCTACATCTACTACTATTACTCCACTCATCGACCGCTATCCAGCATCCATCTATAATTTTAAGTTCATGAAAACAGAGTAACGCCTTAAGCAAGGTGACATGATGTAGAGGGATAAATTCATGCAATATGATAAAAACCCCATCTTGTTATCCTCGATGGCAACAATACAATCGTGCCTTGATGCCCCTCATCACACCGGGAAAGGACACATAAGATTGAACCCAAAGCTAAGCACTTCTCCCATTGCAATAAAGATCAATCTAGTAGGCTAAACCAAACTGATAATTCGAAGAGACTTGCAAAGATTACCAATCATACATAAAAGAATTTAGAGAAGATTGAAATATTGTTCATAGATAAACTTGATCATAAACCCACAATTCATCGGTCTCAACAAACACACCGCAAAAGAAGAGTACATCGAATAGATCTCCACGAGAGAGGGGGAGAACATTGTATTGAGATCCAAAAAGAGAGAAGAAGCCATCTAGCTACTAACTATGGACCCAAAGGTTTGAAGTAAACTACTCACGCTTCATCGGAGGGGCTATGGTGTTGATGTAGAAGCCCGCCGTGATGGATGCCCCCTCCGGCGGAGCTCCGGAACAGGTCCCAAGATGGGATCTCGTGGGTACAGAAGGTTGCGGCGGTGGAATTAGGTTTTTGGCTCCGTATCTGATCGTTTGGGGGTACGTAGGTATATATAGGAGGAAGGGCTACGTCGGTGGAGCAACAGGGGGCCGACGAGGGTGGAGGGCGCGCCCTTGGGGGGTAGGCGCGACCCCCTACCTCGTGGCCTCCTCCTTTGTTTCTTGACGTAGGGTCCAAGTCTCCTGGATCATATTCTTCCTAAAAATCACGTTCCCAAAGGTTTCATTCCGTTTGGACTCTGTTTGATATTCCTTTTCTGCGAAACTCTGAAATAGGCAAAAAAGACAACAATTCTAGGCTGGGCCTCCGTTTAATAGGTTAGTCCCAAAAATAATATAAAAGTGAATAATAAAGCCCAATAATGTCCAAAACAGTAGATAATATAGCATGGAGCAATCAAAAATTATAGATACATTGGAGACGTATCTTAAACTTAGCCTTTCTTTGAAGCCTTCGAGTGGGACTTGTTTCTTCACTCGGGATAATTTTTTGTCATTGTGATGCAGCTCTGAGGAGAAGGTCGCAGACGACCTGCACCTCGTCGTCCTTGCAGATCAGGATGGAGCGCATATTGTATACTTATGGCGCAGCCCTAAGGAGAGGATCGCAGATGACCTACACCTCGTCGTCCTTGTGGATCGGGATGGAGCGCACATTGTATTTACAGTGCAGCTCTGAGGAGAAGGTCGTAGTCAACCCGCAGCTCGTCATCCTTGCGGATTAGGATGGAGCGCACATTGTACTTATGGCGCACCTCTAAGGAGAAGGTCGCAGTTGACCTGCACCTCGTCATACTTGCGGATTAGGATGGAGCACACATTGTATTTATGGCGCACCTCTGAGGAGAAAGTCGCAGTCGACCTGCACCTCGCCATCCTTGCAGATTAGGATGGAGCGTATGGCCAAGCCCCCGAGAAGGAAGATCGTTCTTCACTCGGAACGTGTTTTGAACTTAGGCGAGTACTGGACTGCGGCTAAGCCCCTGAGTAAGAGGGTTGCTCTTCACTCGGTGGGATTTTTTGAACTTAGGAGAGTACTGGACTGCAGCTAAGCCCCCGAGTGAGAGGCTTGCTCTTCACTCGGTAGGATTTTTCAAGCTTAGGCGAGTACTGGACTACAGCTAAGCCCCCGAGTGAGAGGATTGCTTCTCACTCCGTGGGATTTTTCAAACTTAGGCGAGTACTGGACTGAAGCTAAGCCCCCGAGTGAGAGGACTGCTCTTCACTCGGTAGGATTTTTCAAACTTAGGCGAGTACTGGACTGCAGCTAAGCCCCCGAGTGACAGGATTGCTCTTCACTCGGTAGGATTTTTCAAACATAGGCGAATACTGGACTATAGCTAAGCCCCCGAGTGAGAGGATTGCTCTTCACTCGGTAGGATTTTTCAAATTTAAGGCGAGTACTGGACTGCAGCAGCCCCCGAGTGAGAGGATTGCTCTTCACTCGGTAGGATTTTTCAAACTTAGGCGAGTACTAGAATGCAGCTAAGCCCCCGAGTGAGAGGATTGCTCTTCACTCGGTAGGATTTTTTGAACTTAGGAGAGTACTGGACTGCAGCTAAGCCCCCGAGTGAGAGGATTGCTCTTCACTCAATAGGATTTTTCAAACTTGGGCGAGTACTGGACTGCAGCTAAGCCCCCGAGTGAGAGGATTGCTCTTCACTCGGTAGGATTTTTCAAACTTAGGCGAGTACTAGAATGCAGCTAAGCCCCCGAGTCACAAGATTGCTCTTCACTCGGTAGGATTTTTTGAACTTAGGCGAGTACTGGACTGCAGCTAAGCCCCCGATTGAGAGGATTGCTCTTCACTCGGTAGGATTTTTTCAAACTTAGGCGAGTACTGGACTGCAGCTAAGCCCCCGAGTAAGAGGCTTGCTCTTCACTCGGTAGGATTTTTTGAACTTAGGCGAAACGGATTCTCTGCTAAGCCCCCGAATGAGAGGCTTGTTCTTCACTCGGTAATATTTTTTCAAACTTAGGCGAAACGGATTCACAGCTAAGCCACCCATTGCGGGATTTCAAACACATGTAAAATTCAACATAAATCATTTAGAAGACTGTAAAATTGTGTCTTTGATAAACCAAATAAAAAGGTATTTCTTATTACATCTCAATAGTCTGAGCGCTTAAGTATAAAAACGATGGAGCAACTCTACATTCCAAGCGCGTGGCTCGTCTTTATTGTGCTCCACATTATAGAGGTGATACGCTCCATTGTGGAGCACCTTGGTGATGATGAAGGGACCTTTCCACGCGGGAGCAAGCTTGTGTGGCCGTTGCTGATCCACTCGGAGAACCAGGTCTCCCTGTTGAAATGCTCGATCTCTCACGTTTCTAGCATGGAATCGACGAAGGTCTTACTTGTTGGGGAACGTAGTAATTTCAAAATTTTCCTACGCGCACACAGGATCATGGTGATGCATAGCAACGAGAGGGAGAGTGGTGTCCACGTACCCTTGTAGACCGAAAGCGGAAGCGTTAGCACAAGCAGTTGATGTAGTCATACGTCTTCAAATTCCGACCGATCCAAGTACCGAAAGTACGGCACCTACGAGTTCAGCACACGTTTAGCTCAATGACGTCCCTCGAACTCCGATCCAGCCGAGCTTTGAGGGAGAGTTCCGTTAGCACGATGATGCGTCTCCAACGTATCTATAATTTTTGATTGTTCCATGCTATATATTATCCATCTTGGATGTTTATGGGCTTTATTATGCACTTTTATATTATTTTTGGGACTAACCTATTGACCCAGAGCCCAGTGCCAGTTCCTATTTTTTCCCTTGTTTCAGTGTTTCCAAGAAAAGGAATATCAAACGGAGTCGAGATGGAATAAAACCTTCTGGAGAAGTTATTTTTGGAAAGAAAGCAACCCGGGAGACTTGGATTCCACGTCAAGAAAGCAACAAGGAAGGCACGAGGCAGGGGGCGTGCCCACCCCCCTGGGCGCGCCCTCCACCCTCATGGGCCCCTCTTGGCTCCCCTGACGTATTTCTTCCACCTATATATATCCATATACCCTAAAACGATCGGGGAACAGAATAGATCGGGAGTTCCGCCGCCGCAAGCCTTTGCAGCCACCAAAAACCAATCGGGACCCTGTTCCGACACCCCGCCGGAGGGGGGAACCCTCATCGGTGGCGATCTTCATCATCTTGGCCCTCTCCATGACGAGGAAGGAGTACTTCACCCTCGGGGCTGAGGGTATGTACCGGTAGCTATGTGTTTCATCTCTCTCTCTCTCTCTCTCTCTCTCTCTCTCTCTCTCTCTCTCGTGTTCTTGAGGTGATACGATCTTGATGTATCACGAGCTTTGCTTCTATAGTTGGATCTTATGATGTTTCTCCCCCTCTACTCTCTTGTAATGGACTGAGTTTTCCCTTTGAAGTTATCTTATCGGATTGAGTCTTTAAGGATTTGAGAACACTTGATGTATGTCTTGCATGTGCGTATTTGTGGTGACAATGGGATATCACGTGATTCACTTGATGTATGTTTTGGTGATCAACTTGCGGATTCCGCCCATGAACCTATGCATAGGGGTTGGCACACGTTTTCGTCTTGACTCTCCGGTAGAAACTTTGGGGCACTCTTTGAGGTTCTATGTGTTGGTTGAATAGATGAATTTGAGATTGTGTGATGCATATCGTATAATCATACCCACGGATACTTGAGGTGACATTGGAGTATCTAGGTGACATTAGGGTTTTGGTTGATGTGTGTCTTAAGGTGTTATTTTACTACGAACTCTAGGGCTGTTTGTGACACTTATAGGAATAGCCCAATGGATTGATCGGAAAGAATAACTTTGAGGTGGTTTCGTACCCTACCATAATCTCTTCGTTTGTTCTCCGCTATTAGTGACTTTGGAGTGACTCTTTGTTGCATGTTGAGGGATAGTTATATGATACAATTATGTTATTATTGTTGAGAGAACTTGCGCTAGTGAAAGTATGAACCCTCGGCCTTGTTTCCTAGCATTGCAATACCGTTCATGCTCGCTTTTACCACTTGCTACCTTTCTGTTTTTATATTTTCAGATTACAAAAACCCATATCTACCATCCATATTGCACTTGTATCACCATCTCTTCGCCGAACTAGTGCACCTATACAACATACCATTGTACTGGGTGTGTTGGGGACACAAGAGACTCTATGTTATTTGGTGGCAGGGTTGTTTGAGAGAGACCAACTTCAACCTACGCTTCCCACGGATTGATAAACCTTAGGTCATCCACTTCAGTGAAATTTGCTACTGTCCTACAAACCTCTGCACTTGGAGGCCCAACAACGTCTACAAGAAGAAGGTTGCGTAGTAGACATCATACGATGGTGTGGTGACGATGATGATGTTCTACCGACGCAGGGCTTCGCCTAAGCACCGCTACGATATTACCGAGGTGGACTATGGTGGAGGGGGGCACCGCACACTGCTAAGAGATCAATCATCAATTGTTGTGTCTATGGGGTGCCCCCTGCCCCCATATATAAAGGAGCAAAGGAGGGAGAGGCGACCAGACAGGAGGAGGCACGCTAGGAGGAGTCCTATTCCCACCAGGAGTAGGACTCCTTCCTTTCCTAGTTGGAGTAGGAGAAGGGGGAAGGAGGAGGAAGAGAGGAAGGAAAGGGGGCGTCGCCCCCCTCCTTGTCCAATTCGGACTAGAGGCAGAGGGGGGCACGGCCTGCCCTAGCCGCCCCTCCTCTTCTCCACTAAGGCCCATGTAGGCCCATTAAACCTCCCGGGGGGTTCCCGTAACCCCCCGTACTCCGGTAAAATCCCGATTTCACCCGGAATACTTCCGATATCCACAGGCTTCCAATATATCAATCTTTATGTCTCGACCATTTCGAGACTCCTCATCATGTCCATGATCACATCCGGGACTCCGAACTATCTTCGGTACATCAAATCACATAAACTCATAATATAACCGTCATCAAACTTTAAGCGTGCGGACCCTACGGGTTCGAGAACTATGTAGACATGATCGAGACACGTCTGCGGTCAATAACCAATAGCGGAACCTGGATGCTCATATTGTCCCCCACATATTGTACGAAGATCTTTATTGGTCAGACCGCATAACAACATACGTTGTTCCCTTTGTCATCGGTATGTTACTTGCCCGAGATTCGATCGTCGGTATCTCAATACCTAGTTCAATCTCGTTATCGGCACGTCTCTTTACTCGTTCTGTAATACATCATCCCGCAACTAACTCATTAGTTGCAATGCTTGCAATGCTTATCGTGATGTCCATTACCGAGTGGGCCCAGAGATACCTCTCCGACATTCGGAGTGACAAATCCAAGTCTCAAAATACGCCAACCCAACAAGTACCTTAGGAGACATCATTAGAGCACCTTTATAATCACCCATTTACGTTGTGACGTTTGGTAGCACACAAAGTGTTCCTCCGGTAAATGGGAATTGCATAATCTCATAGTCATAGGAACATGTATAATTCATGAAGAAAGCAATAGTAGAATACTAAACGATCGTGTGCTAAGCTAACAGAATGGGTCAAGTCAATCACATCATTCTCCTAATGATGTGATCCCGTTAATCAAATGAAAACTCATGTCAATGGCTAGGAAACATAACCATCTTTGGTCAACGAGCTAGTCAAGTAGAGGCATACTAGTGACACTCTGTTTGTCTATGTATTCACACAAGTATTATGTTTCCGGTTAATGCAATTCTAGCATGAATAATAAACATTTATCACGATGTAAGGAAATAAATAATAACTTCATTATTGCCTCTAGGGCATATTTCCTTCAGTCTCCCACTTGCACTAGAGTCAATAATCTAGATTACACAGTAATGATTCTAACACCCATGGAGCCTTGGTGCTGATCATGTTTTGCTCGTGGAAGAGGCTTAGTCAACGGGCCTGCAACATTCAGATCCGTATGTATCTTGCAAATTTCTATGTCTCCCACCTGGACTAGATCTCGGATGGAGTTGAAGCGTCTCTTGATGTGCTTGGTTCTCTTGTGAAATCTGGATTCCTTTGCTAAGGCAATTGCACCAGTATTGTCACAAAAGATTTTCATTGGACCCGACGCACTAGGTATGACACCTAGATCGGATATGAACTCCTTCATCCAGACTCCTTCATTTGTTGCTTCCGAAGCAGCTATGTACTCCACTTCACACGTAGATCCCACCACAACACTTTGTTTAGAGCTACACCAACTGACTCCTCCACCTTTCAATGTAAACACGTATCTGGTTTGCGATTTAGAATCGTCCAGATCAGTGTCAAAGCTTGCATCGACGTAGCCATTTACGACTAGCTCTTTGTCACCTCCATAAACGAGAAACATATCCTTAGTCCTTTTCAGGTATTTTAGGATGTTCTTGACCGCTGTCCAGTGATCCACTCCTGGATTACTTTGGTACCTCCCTGCTAAACTTATAGCAAGGCACACATCAGGTCTAGTACACAGCATTGCATACATGATAGAGCCTATGGCTGAAGCATAGGGAACATCTTTCATCTTCTCTCTATCTTTTGCTGTGGTCGGGCATCGAGTGTCAGGACCAGTTTTCCAATAAAATATTTATTGAAAAATCGACCATTTTATCAGACCAGTATAGGAAAATCATCCTTACTGGTAGACAAATCTTTGATACAGAAATCCAGAAGTACTAAATATTATACAAGGTTGGGCTGAGGCTGCTCAACAATTTATTACAAGCACGCCGATATTATACATAAAGGCGGATATGACACAAGGACTACTGACTCGTAATAAAAGTGGTGGTGGATATGTCACAGTGAAGTGGGTGACATGACTCCAAAATCTTACAGCTCATCAAGCACCGGAGTGAGGCTCGATGATTTATTTTGGGTAGCGGAAGAGTATATAATACAAGTGACCAACTCCAGGATCGCACGGGACTAACTGGGACTCCTCTAGGTGTCGGACTCGCTATCGTACTCTTCATCCATAAGATCGCCTTCGTCAACATCTGGCCAAATCAACAAGCCAGGTGAGTACTTTGAGTGTACTCACAAGAAAGTTTGGACATAATATATAACAAATGCAAACATGATGCACATGAGCAGACTAGTAATGCGCACTCAGATAATAAATTTTGCACTGCATGTAACATAAAAAAGGAAGTCAGGCGGTAGTCCTCCCGAAATCCCCCTAAAATAGCTGAAGACCGATCGGGTGTCTGAAGCGATGCCTTGAAAGGTAAAATAAATTAACATGCCGCAGTCGGGCGTCAGGGCGACACCACATAAAGGGCTTATATTGAAATGTAAATGACTGTACGTGCTTATAATGAAAGTAAATATCAAGGATGCCACAGTCGGACGTCTGAGCGACATCAGATAAAGGGCTTCTATCAAAAGTAAATAACTAGAATGCCACAATCGGACGTCTGAGCGACATCACATAAATGGGCTTATATCAAAAGTAAATAACGAGAATGCCACAGTCGGACGTCTGAGCGACATCACATAAAGGGCTTATATCAAAAGTAAATAACGAGAATGCCATAGTCGGACGTCTGAGCGACATCACATAAAGGGCTTATATCAAAAGTAAATAACAAGAATGCCATAGTCGGACGTCTGAGCGACATCACATAAAGGGCTTATATTTCACCATTCGAATTCAAGTAGCTCATGAATTTAAATCATCCCAAGGAAATACTCAGTACATAATAATAAACTGGTTAGTCCATCCACAGGAATAACATTCAGCCGGGTTTACCACTCATGTTTGCTCACTGGAGATTGTCACTGAGACTGACACTGCGACTGATGCTGAGATGGACGTTGAGACTGACACTGATACTGACATTGATATGTTGATCACAGTCCTTGACCATGGGCACGGTTACTCGAATGGTTTTGACTCTGCAGAGTTTGTGCTCTTTACCCACATCCAAAGGATTTCCGTAGTCACAGAGGACTAGTTCCATTTATGGTATTTTAGAAGAAACACATCTAACCAGTACACACCCATTCCACATTCGCTGCCAGGAATCACCCTAGGCAACGTTCAAGAAAAACTCTAAGACGGGGAGGCCACAACCTCGAGTAGCATGGGATCAAATTTATATCGCGCGCTCTAAGGGGTGCCCCCCTCTCGGTCCCAACCCGAAACACCCATGCCCCCTGACTGGATGACGGGATTTAATCCAGGGCCATGGAACCCTCATCGCGGCCCCTCTATTTGGTGTGTACAAGGAAAGAGGTTTGCAACTGACTAGACTGCATTCTTTGCAGAAGACATGTGGCAGCACGAAAAAGGGGACGAACGGGAACATGACTTGATCCACGTTAATACTGGAGTTAAACGGTTGAAATAATACTTGCATTCTTCAACAATATCAGTTTGCAACCTATCATGCCACCACATGATCAGGTTATCTCACCATCATATGAACACATCAAATTTCGAAGCTCACTTGTAGCTTGCCTGACATGCAATATAACATTCACTAATGCTTATATAAACATGTATGAGAAAAATATTCAAGCAAACATGCAATACACTCATCATATCAAAGGTTCAAACATGCTTGCCTGGTTCAGACTAGTCGGAGTCTAGCTCGGGGAAGTTTGCGGCTCCGTCACCTCCTTCGGTATCTATCTTAAAAAATCGGGTACTAACATAAATACCGTGCGTGCATAAAAATTGTTCCAAATATTTTTCAAATAAATATGATAAAAAACTAGATAGAAAAATAAAGATGACAGAAAAAGAATCAACTCAAAATCATATTTTGTTTTAAAGTTAATAAGGTTTTAGTCCAGGGACTAATCTGTGATGAAAAAGAAACTTTCCAGGGGCCAGTTTAGAAAAACAGAAAACGCTTCGGTTAGGAATATGCCAACCCAAAAGGGAAACGCACTTTTCCCGAAGGCACTTTCAGAAAACTTTTCGACAAAATAAAAAAAGAGGAGAGGCTGACGAGGGGGTCCCACCCGTCAGGTTTAAAAATCAGAACAGAGTCCCGCGGGCGCCCGAGGCTCGCGGTGGTCGCCGGCGTCGATCCACGGCGAGGCAGGGGGAGTGGACTATAACGCCCTCGATGCAGCTATATCTCCCACGTGTCGAGGCACGACTTAGAGGCATAACCGCATTGAAAGCAATGTCGCAAGTGAGGTAATCTTCACACAACCCATGTAATAATTAGGGGAAAGAGATACATAGTTGGCTTACAATGCCACTTCACACAACATAAATAAACATCCATCATTCAGAGTACACTCAAGGTCCGTCACGGAACCAAAATAAAAGAAGATACCCCAAATGCTACACAGATCCCGATCATCCCAACTGGGCTCCACTACTGATCATCAGGAAAAGACACATAGTAACGACCACGTTCCTCATCGAACTCCCACTTGAGCTCGGTTGCGTCACCTGCACTGGCATCGTCGGAACCTACAAATGTTTTGGTAGAATCTTTGAGTCACGGGGACTCAGCAATCTCACACCCGCGAGATCAAGACTATTTAAGCTTATAGGAAGGATAGGGTTGTAAGGTGGAGCTGCAGCAAGCGACTAGCATATATGGTGGCTACATTCGCAAAAGAGAGCGAGAAGAGAAGCAAGGCACGGACGTGAAGCTAGTAGCGATCAAGAAGTGATCCTGAACTACTAACGTGAAACATAACTCCAACACCGTGTTCACTTCCCGGACTCCGCCGAGAAGAGACCATCACGGTTACACACGCGGTTGATGTGTATTTTCATTGAGGTCAACTTCGGGTTTTCTACAACCGACATTAACAAATTCCCATCTGCCTCATAACCGCGGCACGGCTTTTGAAAGATAATACCCTGCAGGGTGTCCCAACTTAGCCCATTATAAGCTCTCACGGTCAACGAAGGATATTCCTTCTACCGGAAGACCCGATCAATCTCGAATCCCGGACTACAAGACATTTCGACAGAATAAAACAAGACCAGCAAAACCACCCGATGTGCCGACAAATCCCGATAGGAGCTGCACATATCTCGCTCTCGTGGCACACCGGATAGGTCATCCTCGAGTAAAACCAGCCCTCGAGTTGCCTGTGGTGGCCCCGCAGCTGCCGGTTCGGGCCAGCACTCGAAGGAGCACCGGTCCGGGGTTAAAATAAAGATGACCCTCGGGCTCGCGAGAACCCGGGGGAAAAAGGCTTAGGAGGCAAATGGTAAAACCAATGTTGGGCCTTGCTGGACGAGTCTTATTCAAAGCGAACTGTCAAGGGGGTCCCATAAATCACCCAACCATGTAAGGAACGCTAAATCAAGGAACATAACACGGTATGACGGAAACTAGGTGGCAAGAGTGGAACAAAACACCAGGCATAAGGCCGAGCCTTCCACCCTTTACCAAGTATATAGATGCATTAATTATAGCAGATATATATTGTGATATCCCCAACAAGTAAACATGTTCCAATAAGGAACAACATCTCCATGTTCCAACAAGGAACAAACTTCAACTTCACCGCAACTAGCAACGCTATAAGAGGGCTGAGCAAAGCGGTAACATAGCCAATCAACGGTTTGCTAGGAAAAGGATGGTTAGGGGATGACATGGCAATATGGGTGGCATGATATAGCAAGTGGTAGGCATCGTAGCATAGGCATAGCAAAAGAGCGAGCAACTAGCATAACAAAGATAGAAGTGATTTCGAGGGTATGGTCATCTTGCCTGGCAATGTTCTCGAGTTGTCGAAAGCTTGATCCTCGTAAGCGTTCTCAACAGGTTCCTCGTTCACGCACTCGCCTCCGGCTCTACCCAAAACAAGAACACAAACAAAGGAACCACAATAAATCACGGTGCAATGCACAAGCAACATGATGCAAAACATGACATGATATGCGAGATGTGATATGCAATGCGTATCGCGCTCGGAAGGAAAATGATGAACCAGGCATCAACTTGGCAAACCAAGTATGCCACTGAAAGATGAGATGATTTCGGTTGAAATCGATATAAAGATCACCGGAATCGGATGCAGGGTTTGCAAATGACAAGCAAAACAAGAATGGCACAAATCTGCCATTAACAGCATGATGCCACTTAGCAAGCAACAAGAAATTAAGCTACTGCACCCAAACGTACCAACAAAGTATATGGCAGTGATCTACTCAAGATGCTTGACAAAAGATGAACACTGAGCTACGGTTAAATCACATCATAACAGGTCCAAACAAGCATGGCAAAAGTGCACAAAATAACAGGCTGGACATGGCAAAAACAGCATCAGGTAGCAATGTTCAGAGCAAGAAAACAACATGCTACATGAACTTATAATAGCAAAACATGGCATGGAATGAATAAACTCAAAGCATAGAACAAAAGTCCCTTACAGACCATAAGCCAAAAAGGATCAGAAAATATAGTAACACCCATGTCAATATCGCAAGTTTCGTTAACAGATTCAGCAACATGGCATGTCAAAAACTGATAACAAGTAGGCATGTTTAAGAGCTCGATGCACTCACTACAGAGCCTTACATGATAAACTAAGCATACATACATCAAGAAGACATGGCATAGAATACATACATGGCAAGAACAACATCATAGCATACATGGATCAACCACAACAACCTTGGCAAAATTGAATAACATGTAAACAATCTGCCAGGAATTATTTGATAGCAAAAGAAGAGCTCGATTGACTCAAGCTATGGCACTCCATAATTGCAAACAAAGGAATGTATGGATAGAGCAAGACATGTAGAACAAAACATCCTTACTGAAGCATCTCAAAATATGCATGGATCTCTCGGTAGCATCAAGTTAACATCGCATCAAAATATCAGCAAAACAGAGATGAAATCAGCAACATCAGGACACCTACTTCGCATGCTTGTGCTAGTCACCACATAGATCACAAAAATACATGGCATACACCCCTGGAAAGATGGCATGGCATATTACAAAACACATGTAGGACTCAAATTCATAGGGTGCACACATCAATCATAGCAAAAATAACAAAAGTGCATGTTCTGTTAAGAAACAGAAACTAACATCACATAGCCCTCTTCCGACAGCATTTCGGGCATCAAGATGAGCTCAAATGAAAATGATGCAATGAGATGAAATGATCTAATCTTCGAGGCAAACATTTTGATATATTATACGCGCAAAATGGAGCTACAGATGCAAAGTTACGATGCGTTGAAAATGCCATGAAATAATCACAGGATCTAAAACTTAGACGAAAATAGAGGGGGGAAGAAAGTCAACGGGGGAATAGATCCGGATCGGGCCGATCCGATCGGGACGGCAGCGATCTTGGCGCTGGAGTACGCCCCGGCGAGGAGGAGGAGGCGGGCCGGGTCCGCGACGGCGGGCGCTGCGGCGGCGGCCGGGTGGCGGGAGCGGCCGGCGGCGGCGGCGGCATGGACGGAGGCGGCGCGGCGACGGGTGGCGGCGGCCGGGCGGCGCGAGGCGCGTACGGCGCTGCCGGCGGGGAGGCGGCGAGGCCGGCGGTCGGGCGGCGGGTCGGCCGGCGGCGGCGGCGCCGGGCGCGGGCGCTGCAGGAGGCGGAGCGCTGGTCGGCCCGATGCGGGCCGGGCGGCCGTGCGGCTCGCGGCGCCAGCGGCGGCGGCGGCGGCGCAGGACAGGTGGCGCGCCCGATTGGCGGGCGGCGCGGATTTGCGTCGGCCGGACGGACGTGTCCGGGGCGCGAGGTAGGAGAAGACTAGGGTTTGGACCCGATTTGGAATGGGGTTTGCTTAAATAGGCATAGAGAGCTACGAGAGTCCAAATGAGGTGTAGTTTTCGCCACACGATCGTGATCGAACGACGGAGAGCATGGAAGTGACATAGATGGGTTTTTGGGCTGTTTTGAAGGGTGTTGGGCTGCAACTTAAAAGAGGCCTTTGCGAGAGTGCGGTTAACCGTTGGAGTACCAAACGAGCTCCAAATGACCAAACTTGACCGGTGGTCTACGGTGGTATACCAAGGCCACTTGACAAACCTCGGTCCATTCCGAGAAGGTTTAGTACCGCTCACGGAAAAAGCGTAAAAGAGGCCGCCGGGAGATAGGAGTGCGATTGCAAAACGGACAACGGAAAAATGCTCGGAATCATGAGACGAACACGTATGCAAATGCAATGCACATGATGACATGATATAAAATGCATGACATGGACAAAATGCAAAATGAAGAAAACCCAACCACGGAGGGAATATCATATCACAATGCCGAAATGGCAAGAGTTGGAGTTACAAATATGGAAAGTTACTTCCGGGTGTTACAACTCTCCACCACTACAAGAGGATCTCGTCCGAGATCTAGGACTGAAAGAACTCCGGATATTCGAACGGAGGTGATCCTCGCGCTCCCGTGGCTTCTCGGTCGGAATGGTGTGACCACTTCACTTTCAGGAATTTGATTGACTTGTTGCGAGTCTTGCGCTCGGTTTCTTCAAGAATAGCAACGGGTGCTCATGATAAGAGATCTTCTTGAAGGTCAATCTCTTTGAAGTTGATAGTGCGTTCAGAGTCTTGAAGCACTTGCGAAGCTGTGACACGTGGAACACATCGTGCACGCTTGCAAAGTTGGATGGAAGCTCAAGTTGATAGGCGAGATCGCCTCTTTTGCCAATGATCTTGAAAGGACCCACGATCTAGGGGCAAGCTTCCTTTGATACCGGGCGGCAGTACCTTTCATTGGAGACGCGGAGGTAGACATGGTCTCCGATTTCAAAAGCCACATCACGGTGCTTATCATCATAATAGCTCTTCCGCGCGATTATGCGGCTTTGAGATTCTCACGAATGACTTTGCACATTTCTTCTGCTTCTGTGATCAAGTCATTGCCAAGAAGTTGGCGTTCACCTGTCTCAGACCAATTGAGAGGAGTACGACACTTTCTGCCATAGAGAATTTCGAATGGGGCCTTGCCCGAACTCGCTTGGAAGCTGTTGTTGTAGGAGAACTCGGCATATGGAAGACAATCTTCCCACTTCATACCGAAAGAAATGACACAAGCCCTGAGCATATCTTCAAGGATTTGATTGACTCGCTCGACTTGGCCACTTGTTTGAGGATGGAAAGCTGTGCTGAAACGAATGTTGGTGCCCATGGCCTTCTGAAAAGAATCCCAAAACTTGGAGGTAAAGATGCTGCCATGGTCTGAAGAGATCACTTGTGGAATGCCGTGCAAGGAGACAATCCTGGAGGTGTATTGCTCTGCCAACTGAGCTGCTGTGATGGATTCTTTGATAGGAAGAAAATGAGCCACTTTAGTAAGCTTGTCAATGACAACGAAGATAGCATCATTTCCACGCTTGGACTTTGGAAATCCAGTCACGAAGTCCATTTCAATATGATCAAACTTCCATTCTGGAATAGCAAGAGGTTGGAGGAGACCAGCTGGCCTTTGGTGTTCTCGCTTTCACTCTTCTGCAGACATCACACTCATTCACGAATTGAGCAATTTCTCGCTTCATTCGAGTCCACCAATATGACTGCTTGAGGTCATGGTACATCTTCGTACTTCCGGATGAATGGATAGAAGCGAATTGTGAGCCTCGCTCATAATGACTTTTCTCAGATCACCCTTAGGAACCACAATCCGGTCCTCAAAGAAAAGAGTATCTTTGTCATCAATGTGGAAGCACTTGTACTTGAAATGCCCTTGTCGATACCACGTTTCACCTTTTTCACCATGGTATCCGAAGTTGAGCCTCACGAATCTGATCTTCCAAAGTAGGAGAGACTATGAGGTTGGAAAGAAAGCCTTGAGGAACAACTTGAAGATTCAGCTTGCGGAAAGCTTCACGAGATCCGGCTAGAAGGGCTTGAGGATTAGACTGCTGCGATAAGCCTTCCTGCTCAAAGCATCTGCAATGACATTGGCCTTGCCCGAGTATATTCAATACTTGGGTTGTACTCTTGAATCATTTCACCCATCGAGTCTGCTCGAGGTTGAGGTTGGGTTGAGTGAAGATATACTTGAGACTCTTGTGATCGGTGAAAATGTCCACTTTCCTTCCCAACAAGAGATGTCTCCACGTTATTAATGCATGCACAACTGCCGCCAACTCAAGATCATGAGTGGGGTAGTTCTTTTCGTTGGCTTCAACTGGCGAGAGGTATAAGCCACAACTCTCTTCTCTTGCATTAACACAACACCGAGACCTTGAAGAGAAGCATCACAGAAAACTTCGAATGGCTTGGATTCATCAGGAGGAGTCAAGATAGGAGCTGTGACGAGTTTCTCTTTGAGAGTATTGAAAGCAACATCACACTCAGGAGACCAGACATACTTCACATGCTTCTGGAGGAGGTTGGAAAGAGGCTTTGCAATCTTGGAGAAGTTCTCAACGAATCTTCGCAATAGCTTGCAAGACCAAGAAAATCATGGAGCTGCTTGACATTCGAGGAGGTTCCCAATTCACAATTGCGGACACCTTCTCGGATTAACATGATGCCCTTGGTGGAGATGATATGACCAAGATAAAGCACTTCATCAAGCCAAAATTCACATTTGGAGAACTTCGCATAGATTTGATACTCTCTGAGCTTGTCTAGCACCAATCGCAAATGTTTGGCATGATCCTTCTTATTCTTTGAGAAGACCAAAATATCATCAAGATAGACCAAGACGAATTCATTGGTGTAGGGGTTGAATATGAAGTTCATCATCCGAGAGAATGTTGGAGGAGCATTGACAAGGCCGAAAGACATGACAGTATATTCATAATAACCAAAGCTTATTCTGAATGCTGTCTTGGGGATATCTTGCTCACGAATGCGAATCTGATGATAACCCATACGAAGGTCAAGCTTGGAGAACACTTTAGCACCTTTGAGTTGCTCAAAAAGCTCATTGATGTTGGGAAGTGGATACTTGTTCTTGATTGTCTTCTTATTCAATGGACGGTAATCGACGCAAAGTCGGTCCGTGCCATCCTTCTTCTGGACAAAAAGAACACCACAACCCCAAGGAGATGAACTCGGTCTGATCAAACCCAGACGCTCTTGTTCATCGAGCTGCTTCTTCAATTCCTTCAGCTCATCAGGTCCAAGCTTGTATGGACGCTTGCAAACGGGTTCATGCGGGCTCAAGATCGATAACGAACTCAAGCGGCCGATGAGGAGGCATACCCGAAAGCTCTTCTCGGAAAGACATCTTGGTACTCACAAACGATGGAATCGAGAGATAGCATCCAATTCGCCCTTCTCATTGAGAGAAAACAACCAATGGTTTCATCACGAGCGGCATAGATGATCACATCATTAGAAGAGTGAGTCAATTGAATTTCCCTGGCAGCACAATCAAGCTGAGCTTTGTGCTGAGAAAGCCAGTCCATTCCGAGAATAAGATCAATATCCGAGTCACCGAGAACCATTGGTTTAGATAGAAATCTATAGTCGCCCATCTTGATACCGACATTCGGAACCAACAAACTAGAACTCATGTGCTTGCCTGGGGAAACAATTGCTAGAGCTTTATCCAAAAATTCCGAAGTGAAATCATGCTTGGCAAAAAACGGTCTTGACATGAAACAATGCGATGCACCAGTATCAAATAAAACTTTTGCAGGAATATCATTAACTGAGAGATTACCCATTATCACATCAGAAGATTCCTCTGCTTGAGCTGCATTCATCATATTGACCTTGGCATGCTTTGGATTATGCTTGACCACTGCATTGCTGGAAGATTTCACAGGAGGAGGAGGTGGAAGGCGCCTCTGGTTGAAGCATTTGTTCGCATAGTGACCTTTCTGCTGACATTTGTTGCAAGTCACCTCAGAGAGCGGACGGTGGTAAGGAGCACTTGACCTTGGAGCTTGAGAATTAGACTTGTTCTGATAGCCTGGGTTGGGTGGGTGGGAAGATCCACGGCCACCGAGTTCTTCTGGCGATAAGGCCGACGGAACGGAGGAGGAGGAAGGTAGAACTTCGCTGCTTAGCTGCCACTTGAGAGGAAGAAGAAGACTGAATTGCATCCCCGATTCTCTTCTTAGAAGCCTCACATTTGAGCTGGGCAGCTTCTTGCTTCATGCCATGTTGTAGAATTCATCATACTTTTCGGCTCAAAAAGCACAAGAGCTAATTGCAGATCTTCTCTGAGACCACCTCTGAATTGATAGATCATACTCTTTTCATCGGGGCGCCTTGCTTAGCAAAGCGAGCGAAGTTTCGAACTGGATATTGTATTGATAGACAGACATGTTGCCTTGCTTGAGATTGCGGAACTCCTCACGCTTGCTCTCAACAACACTTTTCGAATGTGGTGAGCTCAAATCTCGGCGGAACTCATCCTGTAATGACACGACCTCCTCTGGAATCTTTGTATTGCTGGTACCACTCAGCAGCTTGGTCCTTGAGTTGAAACGATGCAAACTTGACAAAGTCCTCAGGTCTGACATTGCTACATTCAAAATGCTTGCAGATGTCCACAAGCCAATCGTCGTCGTCAGAGCCTCGACCACGTAAACCGAAAGACTTCGCTGATTAGCGAGGAACCGATCGAGAGTAGCAAAGTGCGGCTGGTTGTTGCCTTGACCTTGATTTCCTTGACTGCCTTGCCCTTGAGTACGTTCTTGCAAGAGCTGCAAAATCATCTGAGCATTGGCATTGGTGGCTGCCATGATAGCTTGCCAGGCCTCCGGAGGCGGAGGTGGAGGTGGAGGGTTCGACTGATTCCCATCATCACGATCCGGATTCAGACGCGTTGGTGGAGCCATCCTGAAGAGGGTGACATCCGTTAGTCCTTTCATAGACAAATAGTCAAGTTGAAATCAACGGATAGAAATTGCAACATATAGTCTTCACAATAAACATTCGAACAAGAATGAACGAATGAATTCCAAAGTTAACATCACATGTCCATTAAGGTGAGAAGCCACTTGATTAAGGGTTGATGAAAAAAATAACAAGGTACGACTGGAACAAATAAGTGGTAAGGATTACCCAATCACGAACCAAATATCTGCGGGAAGAAATGCTAGGAGCTACTTGAATCCCACCTATAAACTCCCGAAACTTTCGGTTATGCAATCTGGTGTTGGGGATACAGGGACACAAAATATATCACCCAAACTAACAATACCTAGATCCAGCTGTATCCATCCGTCAACACATAACCAAGAAACCTCGGAAATCGTGTACCTCGACCTTCGAAAAACATCCGTTATACAAGTCATGGCAATACTCCCGAGCTCGCCCGATCTCGGGTTATCGGGTTATCTCACCAACAACTGCACAAAAGAGATTTCGATGTCGGTAAAACTCAGGTATTCCAGAATCGCAACGATAAAATTGTGACGACAACACCTCGAAGCTCAACTCCCGGGACACCGCCACAACCCCTAAATGTCGAGGCACCAAGAACAATGTTCTCGTCACAAAACCATCGGAACGATCCCAAGATACCAGCGTGATCCTAAAATTTTTTTAGTGAAATTTGAGGAGAGAAGAGTCAAAACTTCTACGTCAGAGACCTCACAGAGCGCGAAGGACTGGGAGTAAAATAATCCTACTCTCGATATATATAATCCTAAGACTCAAAACATTTTCCATTCTAGACTCAACAACGCCAAACAAACAATCAAGTAGGGGCTCCTAAGTCGGGAAGGCTCGATTACCAACTTAGTAACCCTCGATGCGGCTATATCTCCCACGTGTCGAGGCACGACTTAGAGGCATAACCGCATTGAAAGCAATGTCGCAAGTGAGGTAATCTTCACACAACCCATGTAATAATTAGGGAAAGAGATACATAGTTGGCTTACAATGCCACTTCACACAAGACATAAATAAACATCCATCATTCAGAGTACACTCAAGGTCCGACTACGGAACCAAAATAAAAGAAGATACCCCAAATGCTACACATATCCCGATCGTCCCAAATGGGCTCCACTCTCGATCATCGGAAAAGACACATAGTAACGACCACGCTCCTCATCGAACTCCCACTTGAGCTCGGTTGTGTCACCTGACCGCATCGCCGGAACCTGCAACTGTTTTGGTAGAATCTGTGAGTCACGGGACTCAGCAATCTCACACCCGCGAGATCAAGACTATTTAAGCTTATAGGAAGGATAGGGTTGTAAGGTGGAGCTGCATCAAGCGACTAGCATATATGGTGGCTACATTCGCAAAAGAGAGCGAGAAGAGAAGCAAGGCACGGACGTGAAGCTAGTAGAGATCAAGAAGTGATCCTGAACTACTAACGTCAAACATAACTCCAACACCGTGTTCACTTCCCGGACTCCGAGAAGAGACCATCACGGTTACACACGCGTTGATGTGTATTTTAATTGAGGTCAACTTCGGGTTTTCTACAACCGACATTAACAAATTCCCATCTGCCTCATAACCGCGGCACGACTTTGAAAGATAATACCTGCAGGGTGTCCCAACTTAGCCCATTATAAGCTCTCACGGTCAACGAAGGATATTCCTTCTACCGGAAGACCCGATCAATCTCGAATCCCGGACTACAAGACATTTCGACAGCAATAAAACAAGACCAGCAAAACCACCCGATTGTGCCGACAAATCCCGATAGGAGCTGCACATATCTCGCTCTCGTGGCACACCGGATAGGTCAGCCTACGAGTAAAACCAGCCCTCGAGTTGCCCGTGGTGGCCCAGCCTGCTCGTTCGGTTGGACCAGCACTCGAAGGAGCACTAGTCCGGGGGGTTAAAATAAAGATGACCCTCGGCTCGCGAAACCCGGGGAAAAAAGGCTTAGGTGGCAAATGGTAAAACCAATGTTGGGCCTTGCTGGACGAGTCTTATTCAAAGCGAACTGTCAAGGGGTCCCATAAATCACCCAACCGTAAGGAACGCGAAATCAAGGAACATAACACCGTATGACGGAAACTAGGGTGGCAAGAGGGAACAAAACACTGGGCATAAGGCCGAGCCTTCCACCCTTTACCAAGTATATAGATGCATTAATTATAGCAGATATATATTGTGATATCCCCAACAAGTAAACATGTTCCAATAAGGAACAACATCTCCATGTTCCAACAAGGAACAAACTTCAACTTCACCGCAACTAGCAACGCTATAAGAGGGCTGAGCAAAGCGGTAACATAGCCAATCAACGGTTTGCTAGGAAAAGGATGGTTAGGGCTGACATGGCAATATGGGTGGCATGATATAGCAAGTGGTAGGCATCGTAGCATAGGCATAGCAAAAGAGCGAGCAACTAGCATAGCAAAGATAGAAGTGATTTCGAGGGTATGGTCATCTTGCCTCGCAATGTTCTCGAGTTGTTGAAAGCTTGATCCTCATAAGCGTTCTCAACAGGTTCCTCGTTCACGCACTCGCCTCCGGCTCTACCCAAAGCAAGAACACAAACAAAGGAACCACAATAAATCACGGTGCAATGCACAAGCAACATGATGCAAAACATGACATGATATGCGAGATGTGATATGCAATGCGATGCGCGCTCGGAAGGAAAATGATGAACCAGGCATCAACTTGGCAAACCAAGTATGCCACTGAAAGATGAGATGATTTCGTTGAAATCGATATAAAGATCACCGAATCGGATGCACGGTTTGCAAATGACAAGCAAAACAAGAATGGCACAAATCTGCCATTAACAAAGATGATGCCACTTAGCAAGCAACAAGAAATTAAGCTACTGCACCCAAACATACCAACAAAGTATATGGCAGTGATCTACTCAAGATTCTTGACAAAACATGAACACTGAGCTACGGCTAAATCACATCATAACAGGTCCAAACAAGCATGGCAAAAGTGCACAAAATAACAGGCTGGACATGGCAAAAACAGCATCAGGTAGCAATGTTCAGAGCAAGAAAACAACATGCTACAGGAACTTATAATAGCAAAACATGGCATGGCATGAATCTACTCAAAGCTTAGAACAAAAGTCCCTTACTGACCATAAGCCAAAAGGATCAGAAAATATAGTAACACCCATGTCAATATCGCAAGTTTCATTAATGATTCAGCAACATGGCATGTCAAAAACTGATAACAAGTAGGCATGTTTAAGAGCTCGATGCACTCACTACAGAGCCTTACATGATAAACTAAGCATACATACATCAAGAAGACATGGCATAGAAGACATACATGGCAAAAAAAAAACATCATATCATACATGGATCAACCACAACAACCTTGGCAAAATTGAATAACATGTAAACAATCTGCCAGGAAACATTTGATAGCAAAAGAAGAGCTCTATTGACTCAAGCTATGGCACTCCATAATTGCAAACAAAGGCATGGATGTATAGATCAAGACATGTAGAACAAAACATCCTTACTGAAGCATCTCAAAATATGCATGGTTCTCTCGGTAGCATCAAGTTAACATGGCATCAAAATATCAGCAAAACAGAGCTGAAATCAGCAACATCAGGACACCTACTTTGCATGCTTGTGCTAGTCACCACATAGATCACAAAAATACATGGCATACACCCCTGGAAAGATGGCATGGCATATTACAAAACACATGTAGGACTCAAATTCATAGGGTGCACACATCAATCATAGCAAAATAACAAAAGTGCATGTTCATTTAAGAAACGAAACTAACATCACATAGCCCTCTTCCAACAGCATTTCGGGCATCAAGATGAGCTCGAATGAAAATGATGCAGTGAGGTGAAATGATCTACTCTTCGAGGCGAACATTTTGATATATTATACGCGCATGATGGATCTACAGATGCAAAGTTACGATGCGTTGAAAATGCCACGAAATAATCACAGGATTTAAAACTTAGACGAAAATAGAGGGGCGAAGAAAGTCAACGGGAGAATAGATCCGGATCGGGCCGATCCGATCGGGACAGCAGCGATCGGCGGCACGAGTCGCCCGGGCGAGGAGGAGGAGGGGCGGGGGTCCGCGACGGCGGAGGTTGCCGGCGGCGGCCGGCGGAGCGGCCGGTGCGCGCGGCCATGGACGGAGGCGGCGCGGCGACGGGTGGCGCGGGCGTGCGGCGTCCGGCGAGTGGGTGGCCGGCGCCGCCGGCGAGGGAGGCGGCGAGGCCGGTCGGCCGGGCGCGGCGCGCGGGCGCTGCGCGCGGGCGCTGGGAGGCGAGGCGCTGGTCGGCCCGGCGGCGTTCGGGCGGGCTCCGTGGGCCCGGCTGCATGGCGGCGCGCGGCGGCGGGACAGGTGGCGCGCCCGATTGGCGGGCGCGATGGCGGATTTGCATCCGGTCGACGTGTCCGGGGGCGCGAGGTAGGGGAAGACTAGGGTCTGGACCCGGATTTGGAATGGGTGTTTGCTTAAATAGGCATAGAGGGAGCTAGGAGAGTCCAAATGAGGTGTAGTTTTCGCCCACACGATCGTGATCGAACGACGGAGAGCATGGAAGTGACTTAGATGGGTTTTTGTGCTGTTTTGAAGGGGTGTTGGGCTGCAACTTAAAAGAGGCCTTTGCGAGAGTGCGGTTAACCGTTGGAGTACCAAACGAGCTCCAAATGACCCGAAACTTGACCGGTGGTCTACGGGTGGTATACCAAGGCCACTTGACAAACCTCGGTCCATTCCGAGAAGGTTTAGTACCCGCCACGGAAAAAGCGTAAAAGGGGCGCGGGGGAGATAGGAGTGCCGATTGCAAAACGGACAACGGGAAAAATGCTCGGAATCATGAGACGAACACGTATGCAAATGCAATGCACATGATGACATGATATAAAATGCATGACATGGACAAAAAGCAAAATGAAGAAAAACCCAACCACGGAGGGAATATCATATCACAATTCCGAAAATGGCAAGAGTTGGAGTTACAAATATGGAAAGTTACTTCCGGGGTGTTACATGGAGGGTACCTACGGACTCACGGAGCTCTCCCACGTCTGTGGGTGGCGGAGTTGGTCGTCGGCGAGCACCACGTCGACGGCGGCCTCCTCTCCGGTGGACGGTGGTTCGGTCGAGGATGGATCTCACCGAGGAGGGCTGCAGACGCCAAATTGAAGCGCGGGTTAGAGGAGTGGGTGTACTAGGAGGCTACTGACGCAATTTGGGAGGCGGGGGTGCTCTCACCAGAGAGAATCTTGCCGGAGCCCGAAGCGAATCGTGGCGGCCGGAGTTGGGGAAGAAGGCCTCCTCGAGGTCCTTCTATTGGTTGGTCGTGGTCCTGGTGAAGTGGAGGAGTGGTGCTGGGTCGAAGGCGAGCTCGGGACCTCCATTTATAGCCGGCCCGAGTCGGTTGCCGAGAACGGGATTACTCCGGCAAGCGATTACAGTGAGGCAGTGGTCGGGCTGGAGGTTTAGGTGACTGGGCGTTTTCGGATTGGTCCACTGGCTCCATTCAACAGCTAATCTTGGTACAACTTGGGTGATACTCCAGGCCTTTGACGGAATGGCCTCACGGGCACGTCGGCGGCAGAGAGCGTGCTCTGCTCCTCTCAGGCCACAGCGACGGTTCTGCAGCACGCACGGGGAAGGGGACGGCCACGCGGCGGCTCCTGGTGGTGTGGGCGGTGCTGGACGGCGCTGTACCACGCTGAGCCTCTCTGGTGGCCGCAGCGAACGTTGCTGCCGCAGCTCACGGGGGCGATGTACCCCTGCCAACTCACCGCCGACGCTCGCATCCGTCCAGACGACCGTGCGACACGATGGATAAGAAGGGGGAGCAGTGAGCAAGGCGCCAACGCGTGCACTGGCGAGATCGACGTCGGGTGAGGGAGTCCTGGATTAGGGGGTGTCCGGATAGCCGAACTATCACCGTTGGCGGGACTCCTGGACTATGAAGATACAAGATTGAAGACTTCGTGCCGTGTCCGGATGGGACTTTCCTTGGCGTGGAAGGCAAGCTTGGCGATACGGATATGTAGATCTCGTACCATTGTAACCGACTCTGTGTAACCCTAACCCTATCCGGTGTCTATATAAACCGGCGGGTTTTAGTCCGCAGGACGGACAACAATCATACCATAGCCTAGCTTCTAGGGTTTAGCCTCTCTGATCTCGTGGTAGATCCACTCTTGTACTACCCATATCATCAATATTAATCAAACAGGAGTAGGGTTTTACCTCCATCGAGAGGGCCAGAACCTGGGTAAAAACATCGTGTCCCTTGTCTCCTGTTACCATCCGACTAGACGCACAGTTCGGGACCCCCAAACCGAGATCCGCCGTTTTTGACACCGACATTGGTGCTTTCATTGAGAGTTCCTCTGTGTCGTTGTTGTCAGGAAGGATGCCTCATCCCGTCTTTAAATACGGCACCGTTGCTAAAGGAGCTTTGGCCACCGGCCAAATTCTCCGGCTAGGCGGTTTTCTTATGACCGCTGTTCGCCGCCCAGCCACCGACGATGACTTCTCGGGTCATCGAAAGCAATCTTCACGTTAACTCGAACTCGCCGAGCGGTTAGATCCGATGGAGCTCTCTTCCTTAAATGAGCTCTTGGATCGCCGCCCATACGAGTCGCTCATGATCACGATCGATTGGGCGAAACCGATCCGAGAGATCAACTCTCCCTGTGCTACCCACCATGTTGCTGTGGTAGAGGAACAATCGTCGACTCTTCTCCTACCTTAAGGACTAGCTATGTCCGATTCCTGACCCTCCATGCCGGATTCCAGCGGAGGGAGGACACCACTCAAGCCATGAACTTAAAGTCGCAGCGGGCTAGATTCATTGGACAACCTCAAGAACCCAAGCTTCCAAGTTCGAAACTTCTTGGCCCCTGAATCTTAGATCGAGCGGGTTCAGAATTTAATTCCACCGCCCACCCAAACATAAGCGATCTATCCCAAACCCGCAAGAGCCCAAAGAAACAAAGACATCATTAATGGGCCGATTCCTCCGGTTATGGACAGGATAAAGGATTTCATGAGGAGGACACAATCTCATTCTTCGCAATAATTGCACGGACAAGGAATCCTAAACGCCATAAGTCGTTGTAAAATTACACGCTTCGGTGACTTGGCATCCATAGTACGAAAGTACTGCGCGATGGAGAGCGCCTGGAAAACCAAAAAAAAATGGGATAATCCGGCCCCGAATACGACCCTAGTCCGAAATAAAAGGGTGCATCATCACCAGGCACCTGGGTTACATACCAAAAAGCAAAAACCCCCCAAAGGGCATGGAACCATACCGGAGGGATCGCTCAATGGACCCTGCAAAATTCATAGCACAGAGGGCGCCACTCCAACTCATAGCCTTAGAGCATGTTGGATACTACGGCAGGTGGCCAAAAGTGGCGAAGAGCTCTTAGCTCCAGAGCACCAGCCCAGCAATACCAGTACGATATTAACAGTCTTCGAGACTTTTGCATCAAATAATATGCGGAAACGAACACTCCGCAGCCTTGCCGAACTCTACCAGATAGCAACAATAAATCCATGGAGTGACATGGCTATTACCTTTAATGTCAGTGACGAACCTAAATTCCGAACAGCCCGAGCACCAGCTGTCGGGGATATACCCCGCGACGTAACCCAGCCGGAATTATAAACCGGCCGGACTTGGTGGTTTACTTGAGATCCAGCTGACACTTGGCGATTCACTAGCGACCCACCCTGACCTGGCGGTTTACAAGCAACCCACCTGGTCATTATGATTCACTGGTGATCCGGTGTGCGGGACAGACGGATGACAAGGCCCAAGGCCCAGAAGGCCGGTTCACGTTTAATGGTGGGCCGGTTTAAGAGGAAAGCGTAAGGACTATTCTCCTACAAAGGAAGCAAGACTAGGACTCCACTTGTAATAGAGTAATCCTAATCCAACTAGGACTAGTCATGTAAACCGCCCCTTCAACATATATAAGGAGGGGCAGGGCTCCCCAGAGAGGGACACGCGACAAGAAAGAATAAACAATCTCTAGGGCTAGACACAAAGAGCCGGTTTACGGCGACTCCCTCGTGATGATAATGAGACCTAGCCACAAACAACATGTAGGGCTATTACCGGACGATGTTTCCCAGGGCCCGAAGTTGTCTAAATCCTTGCCTTGTGTGTTGATCTGCCCTGCGTCTCTCGTCCCACTCAACCCCTCTCAAGCTACTACATAGATGCGTTGGCCTCGCGACTAAGTCCTGACACTAAGGACATCTGCCGTGACAAAACCACGACAGTTGGCACCCACCGTGGGGCCTGCGCACGGTGGTGTTCAGTTCTTGAAGGGATCTTTTTCGGGGATCGAGGAGTTTCATAATTTTTCAGATGAAGAAAAGGATCTGCATCAACAACAAGCAGTTGGAAGAGCATATACTAAGATTTGAGATGAAAGAAATTTAGGGTTTTTGGACCGTTCGCCGCACCCGTCTTTTGTGATCCGTCGAAACCAACAGAAGATTAATTTTTGCTTTGGCATGACTGCAAGTCGCCGAGTCCGATCGAAGTTTAGAGGATTCCTTTGTTTGGGTGGTGTCCAAGTTTCCACCTAGAAAATTTCTGCTGCGACCGACGAGAGGATCGACACAAACTGCTACTATCAACACATCAAGTCATGGGTCCGCTTCTGCTGCATATTACGTGCATCAGCGACAAGCACCACGTGAAGATAAAAAATTAATTTACCAAGTACTACCCGGAGAAGGACTCGGACCTGTGCTGTGTTTTGCCTTTGCCATGTTTTTTGCCGCCGAGCTGGCTGCCCTGGCCGTGGGACGCCAACGCGCCTCCTCGTTGTCACTCCATTGCCAAGCTGCCGTTTGCCTTGACCTCGGGCTACCATTCTCGCCGCAGGCCGCTGCCACCGTAACCTCGTCCCGTTGCTCCCGTGACTTGCTGCCGCGGACCGAGCTACCCGTTGCCTGGTCGCCTCCGCTACTATGGTCGAGCGCCCCGCCTTGGCCTTGCCTCCGTGGCCGACGAGTCGCCTTGCCTTGCCTTCGGACCGCAGAAGACCGCCTTCTCCAAAACTGGGCGCCGCCTTGCCGTGCCTGAACCGCCACCGACCAGCCTCGCCTCCGCCGGCTGCCTTCAGACTCTGCGGCCCTGCTTTCGCTTTGGCCGTCGCTATCGCTGCTGCGTGTTGCTGCAGTGCTAAGCCACCTCGCCTTCTCAGCAATGGCTGGCCTCACCTCCCGCTACTGTTCAGCTGCGATCAGCGGCCACACCTCGGGCTGCCGTTTCATCAACTCACCTCACCGGATAGTCGGATCGTCTCCGCTTTGAGCCGCCCTCGCGCGAGATCGTGCCCGCGGCCTTGAGCCGCCGTCTTCCGCGCCAAACCAAACGTCCCTACTTCCGTCTCATCCACGGCTGTGAGGCACGCCATGGGTGAGCCGGCCCCCGAGTCGCCGGAGTCCCTTACCGGCCTGGTTTTCATTTTTGAGTCGCCAAGAACGCCCCCAGGTCTTCGCTTTGAGCCGCCCGGGCTTGCGGCTCCGAAACCGTCTTCATCTCCGCCTCCGGTTAGCTGCTGCGCCGGGTAGCCCCTGCTTCTGCTGCTCTCCGAGCTGTCTGGTGCCCTGTGACGCGCCCCTGTAGTTTCTCTTCACTATGAACTTGACATAGCAAAACGAGCCAGTACACAAAAAGACTTCGAGGATTTGTTCTGAACCGCCCAGTTCCTGTTCTGCTGCTGTTACGTTTCCAAACCATTGCCTTCACAGGCCGCCGCTGTTGCATACTACTTCTACTACACTGCACGCAGGTCTATCGAGCTACAGCTGCTGGATTACATCTCAAAAGACCAAAAATACAATACTACTGGTTTATCATTACGTCACGACAAAAGAAAAAAAACAAAGAGAGCCAATGGGCTGCATGAGGTCTGCTCTTATGCACGGACAAGTCTTGTGAGACACCTGGTGGACATTGCACACAGATCATAAGTCGTCGAGATAAATCAGGTGCTATCTTCTCTATCTGTTCTTTGTACGTATTATTTTTTCCAAGAGAAATTACTCTGGTCTGTCATATATTTTGAACAGGACACAGATGCACTATGGAGGTGGTGCCATGCTGTGCTGATAGAGTTTGTGTTAGCATCGTCATGCACCGGCGTCCGTACACGCTTCCTGTTCAACGGGTGTGCGTGAGCCGCCGCCCGTACAGTTTGATTTACATTAATTCGCCGGGTCGGCGCCGATGGTTGAATCGCCGTCCACACTGGCTTACAGCGCCGTGATCGGCTCATCTGTCTACTCCCATGGCCGGCTCACCCGTCGTTGATTTCAGCTTCACCATGAAGATCATCAACTCTGCGATGGATAATTACTAGTCTAATATACCAGGTGAAATCCACCCAATATATTTTATGTTACATATTATTCTCTTTAAAAAGAGCAATTACTTTGGCTAGCAAGTTCTCTCATGCAGAATTCAAACCGGTTTTTATCCCTGTCTATTATGGAGAAGCTGAAGCCAACGCCTCAAGTCGTCTTGAGACTCGGGGGTTAATAATGGCATGACTCAGTAAATGTTGCCAGTTTAAAGGCTGCCAGAAAAATTTCTGGCTGAAAATGAAGATTCCGGTTTAAAATCCGGTTCAAGAGAAAGATGCCTCCCATGAAGCTTTGAGGCACTCAATATCCGGTTCAATATCCCGGTTCAAGAAGAATTTATCTGTTGCAAAAAGTTAAAGTTCCCGAAGAGGACCTGCTGCCATGGTGCGCGGTTCAAACATGGGTATCAGGCCTTATTGGTTTATCATATTATTGATCACTTGGGGGCTTGGTCGTATCCGAACCATAGCTACACCTCTTGATCGGCGCAATGCCACAGCATCACTTGGGGACTTGGTCAAGTCTGAACCATAGTCACGCCTCTTGATCGGCCTAGTGCCACAGCATCACTTGGGGGCTTTGGTCGAACCCGAACCATCGCTACACCTCTTGATCGGCGTAATGCCAACGCATCATTTGGGGACCTGGCTGACTCGAACCATAGCTACGCCTTTTGGGGGCTTGGTCGTGTCCGACCATGGTAATGCCTCTTGATCGAATCAAAGCCTCATTTGCAAATGGTTTTATCTTTGCCTTTGCTTGAATTCTGTTCTTTTTGCTAAAGACCTTTTTCTTTTGTTGCGTTTTAAACCGACATTGTTAATCCGGTTCGACTGTCAATTACAAGTTGTCAGTACATGATCAAGTTAAAATCCGGAGACTATCGGCCCAGTCTGGTTTGACTATGAGTCGCCAGTATTATATATGGTTAAACCGGTGTTTACCACAACCCCGGCACGGTTTTATCATAAACCGGCACAATATGGAAAGAGTTATCAGTACTCAAGATTGGGATTATCACCCTTACTACAAAAAGTTGGTAAAACAACGATGTGATTCAATGTCACATGTATGATATATTTCATATTTGATTATTCTTAAAAGTGCAGCCTTGGTTATAAACCCGGGTTATATGTTGGGCATTATGACCCGTCCGGCGGTAAACCGCGAGGACACTTTAAACTTGTTGTATGCAGAAACAGGTTGAATAAAGTATGATGATAAATTATCCAGTGTTTATTAAACCGGCCTGGTGTTCGACTATAAAGTTGCCAGTATGATGATAAATTATCCGGTGTTTATTAAACCAGCCTAGTTTTAAGACAATAAGTCGCCAGTATATGATGAGAAATTATCCGGTGTTTGTTAATCCGGCCTGGCTTTGGACTGTAAGTTGCCAGTATATATTTGGATTGCATCATTGGAATCATGCGCTTATACATCATTGGGTTATATTATTCAAATAGCCAAACTTGGCTGAATTTTCATTGTGATATTGAATGAATAAGGTTTTCATACCGGATTATATTATCTTGAATAGCCTACATGGCTGGATTTTATTATGATTATTAATAACCGATATTATTGAGATTTTCAAAGTCACTTTAGTGCAATGGCTATTATTTTATCAAAGGAGATGATTTATTCTACAATGGAAGGAATAGTCCCGAGTCGCTGCAGGCTTACGACCCGGCACTTGGGGGCTAATGCAAAGTCATTTTTATTGGCCTTAGTGAAGACCCGACTCATCACATCATAATGTGCCGGCCCTTGGGGGCTACACATCGCTGCTCAAGTCTACATGATCATATTTATAAAGTCCCTGCTCATTATTGCATAATGACCCGCCCTTGGGGGCTACATTGGTTGAAGTTTTATGGGCATCGATCAATTACAAGTCCTGTGTTGCTGCAAGCATGACAACCCGACACTTGGGGGCTACATAATATGGAGTATTCAGTTTTTACTAGTGACTGGGATGAACAACATGGATTTCTTCGAAAGTGGCAGTATTTATATTGAAGTAAGTCTTAAGCCATCACTTTGTTCTGCTCAAGACTTGGGGGCTACAAGTATTATATTATAATCAGAGAAATATTTTCAAATTCTCTGTTTTGAGCAAACCAGATTGACCCGGTGTCACCAATTATTATGACCCTGTGTCTGCAACCCGGTATCATCAATAATCATGAACCGGCGTTAGCAACAACCGTGACCTGGAATTATCAGTTTTTATAACCCGGTAATTTTGGTAATAGTAAACCGGCAAGTTTTACATTTTCAAACCGGCCAGATATTAGATGAGTATTTCAAGACCAAAATTTCTTAAGCCGGCGTTTTGGAAGCCGACTCAAGTGGATTATTCTTCACAATATTTTTTTATGAGAAACCAACATCAGCAATTTAAAGTATGAAGCTGGTTGTTGATCCGGATTTTCTAGAATGAGGGAATGACAAGGAGTTAAGGATGATCAGGTGCCGGTCTACAAGAATTCTTAACCCGGAGCACAACCCGCCAAAATTTGTTCTTGTGTTTATGTTGTAGATCAGTTTAACATGGACAAATCCAAATTAAAATGGGGACTAATGTCGAGGATATACCCCGCGGCGTAAACCGGCCGGAATTATAAACCGGCCGGACTTGGCGATTTACATGAGATCCAGCTGACACTTGGCGATTCACTGGCGACCCGCCCTGACCTGGCGGTTTACAAGCAACCCACCTGGTCATTATGATTCACTGGTGATCCGGCATGCGGGACAGACGGATGACAAGGCCCAAGGCCCAAAAGGCCGGTTCACGTTTAATGGTGGGCCGGTTTAAGAGGAAAGCGTAAGGACTATTCTCCTACAAAGGAAGCAAGACTAGGACTCCACTTGTAATAGAGTAATCCTAATCCAACTAGGACTAGTCATGTAAACCACCCCTTCAACATATATAAGGAGGGGCAGGGCTCCCCAAAGAGGGACACGCGACAAGAAAGAAGAAACAATCTCTAGGGCTAGACACAAAGAGCCGGTTTACGGCGACTCCCTCGTGATGATAATGAGACCTAGCCACAAACAGCATGTAGGGCTATTACCGGACGATGTTTCCCGGGGCCCGAAGCTGTCTAAATCCTTGTCTTGTGTGTTGATCCGCCCTGCGTCTCTCGTCCCATTCAACCCCTCTCAAGCTACTACATAGATGCGTTGGCCTCGCGACTAAGTCCTGACACTAAGGACATCTGCCGTGACAACACCACGACACCAGCCGCATTGGTCCTCAGTCCAATAGTGGATGGCTTTCGCCTTACCAAGGTACTCATGGACGGCGGCAGCGGATTAAACCTCATCTACGAGGAAACCCTTCGAAAAATGGAAATAGACTGGAGCCACATTGAGCAAAGCAGCACAACCTTTAGAGGAATAATCCCCACTCGGGAAGCATGATGTACAGGAAAGATCACACTGGATGTGGTGTTCGGCACGCCGGACAATTATAGGTCCAAGGAGGTCGCATTCCAAGTGGCCCCGTTGAGCAGCGGATACCATGCTCTATTAGGGCCGGAGGCATTCACAATTTTTCAAGCTATACCCCATTACGGTTACATGAAGCTCAAAATGCCCGGACCCAACGGAATTATCACTCTAGCAAGTGACCTGGACATAGCGCTCCGCGCCGAAAATAGAACAGCCGCACTTGCCCTTGAGGCACTATCCGAAGCCCTAGCGGCAGAGGAACTCACTTCGCTGTGCTCCACGGTAAACAGGGACGATGTGATACTCGATAAGAGATCCAAGTCCACCTCTTTTAAACCGGCAAACGAAATAGTCAAATTCCAAGTCCATGCAACGGACCCTACAAAAACGGCCTCCATCGGGGCATAATTAAACCCTGATGTGGGCCAGACCACGAGAATTCCTACGCCAAAATTGGGACATTTTGCAGGCACCCTTCAGACATGCCAGAATCCCACGCCGGCTGGCAGAGCATAGCCTAAATATCCTAAAAGGATTCAAGCCAGTCAAACAAGCTCTTCGGCGTTTCTCCGAACCCAAGAGACAGGCCATGGGAGAGGAGCTAGCTAAACTATTGGAGGCCGGATTCATTAGGGATATTAAACATCCGGATTGGCTAGCAAACCTGGTAATGGTACCAAAGAATGACAAATCCTGGCGCCTATGTGTCGATTTTAAGGACCTTAACAAGGCTTGCCCAAAGGATCCCTTCCCCCTCCCCCGCATTGATCAAATTATCGACACTACCGCAGGACACGATTCATTGTGTTTCCTTGACGCATACTCCGACTACCACCATATTAAGATAGCAGAGCCAGACCAAGCCGCAACGGCATTCATCACTCCATACAGCCCATTCTGCTTCAACACAATGCCCTTTGGGCTAAAAAACGCCGGCGCAACATATCAGCGCATGATTTAGACATGTCTGGCAAACCAGATCGGCAAAACAGTGGAGGCATACGTAGACGATGTGGTCGTCAAATCCAAGCATGTCGAAACCCTAGTCGATTTACTTGAGGCTCACATTCGATAATCTCCAACATATGACATCAAGCTCAACCCGAAAATGCGTTTTGGCGTACCAGCCGGAAAGCCCTTGGGCTTCATTGTATCCGTAGAGGAATTGAAGCAAACCCAGCCAAGATCCAAGCTCTGTCACAATTGGATATCCCCAAAGACCTCAAACAAATACAAAATTGATCGATGCGTGGCGGCTCTAAGCCGCTTTATCTCCCGCTTAGGAGAAAAGGCATTACCCCTTTATCGCCTCCTCCGGCGCACCAAACACTTCGAGTGGACAGATGCTGCCACGGCCAGACTCGAAGAAATCAAAGCCATATTGGCAACAAATCCAGTCCTGGCCGCGCCCAACATGGGCGAACCAATGCTATTATACATCGCAACAACCCATCAAGTTGTAAGCGCGGTGCTCGTTGTCGAACGAGAAACGGACGAACACAAGTTCCCTCTCCAAAAACCAGTTTACTACGTGTCCACTGTCCTAACTCCATGCAAGTCACGGTACCCGCATTATCAAAAGATAGCATACGCGGTGTTCATGGCATCCCGGAAGCTGCGACTCTACTTCCAAGAGTGTTCGACAACAGTAGCCTCCAAAGTACCTCTTAATGACATTATAAACAACCGCGACGCGACGGGCCGGATTGCTAAATGGGCCATTGAGCTCCTCCCGTTTGACATAACCTAGAAGCCACGGCGAGCTATTAAGTCACAAGTTTTGGCTGACTTCATCGCCGAATGGACTGAAGACGAACTCCCTAAAGAGTACGGCGCATATTCCAACTGGATCATGCACTTCGACGGCTCCAAAATGTTGGCGGCACGGGGGCTGGCGTCGCTCGACGCCCCAACCGGAGATACAGTCAATACATACTTCAAATAATGTACACGGACTCCAACAACGCAGCCGAATACGAGGCCCTTCTACATGGTCTCCGGATGGCAGTCTCCATGGCCATTCAACGCCTAGAGGTGTGCGGGGATTCGAACCTCGCGATATCACAAATAAATGGGGACTTTGATGCCAAGGATCCAAAAATGGCAGCTTATTGCAATGCCGTCCTAATAATGTCAGCTCGGTTTGAGGGGCTCGAATTTCACCATATAGCCCGGGATAACAACCAGGCAGCAGACGTGTCGGCACGCATTGGCGCAAAGCGCGATGCCGTCCCCCCAACATCTTCCTAGAGAGGCTTTTCAAGCCATCCGTACTATGGGAGGGAGAGTCCAGAAATAACAACCCGAACCCAACCACACTGCCCCACACCGAACATTCCGACATAGTTGGTGGTCCCGCCAACGAAATAACACCGTCAGCCCATGCAATAATGGCAGTCATCGCCCCGTGGACAGAACCATTCCTAGCCTACCTAACTAGGCAGGAACTTCCCGAGGACCAAAACGAGGCCGCTGCATAGTGTGGCGGTCTAAAGCCTATAAGGTCCATGAGGGAGAGCTTTATAAGAAAAGCATAACCGGAGTCCTTCAAAGGTGTATCTCCGAAGAGGAAGGGCGGAATCTCCTGGCTGAAATTCATGCCGGACTCGGTGGGCACCATGCCGCAGCCCGGGCCCTTGTAGGCAAGGCCTTCCGTACAGGATTTTATTGGCCGACGGCCCGGGCAGATGCTCAGGACTTAGTCCAACGATGCGTCGGTTGCCAGCTCTTTGCTAATCAAAGCCACATGCCACCCACCGCCCTCAAAACTATACCCATCACCTGGCCCTTCGCGGTCTGTGGGCTTGACATGGTTTGACCCCTTAAAGGAGGAACCCACAAGCAAAAATACCTATTGGTCATGGTGGATAAATTCACCACATGGATAGAGGCCAAGCCTGTAAAGACGGCAGAATTCGGACCGGTGATAGACTTCATATCAGGGGTAGTACGCCGTTACGGCGTCCCCCATAGCATCATCACTGATAACAGCACGAACTTCACGGCCGATGAGGTCAAACTCTGGTGCAAAAACATGGGCATCAAGCTCGACTACGCTTCAGTCTATCACCCCCAAAGTAACGGTCAAGTCGAGCGAGAAAACGGTCTAATCATGAGCGGCATTAAACCCAGGCTAGTGCGGTCCCTCAAGGAATCTAACACGCACTGGGTAGAGGAGCTCGATTCCGTACTCTGGGGGCTGCGGACCACGCCGAATCGCACTACCAGATTCACACCATTTTTTATGGTATACGACGGAAAGGCAGTTTTGCCCTGCGACATAATTCATGACTCACCTCGCGTGCGCATGTACGAAGAAAGAGAAGCCGAGCTCGATCAGCAGGACAGCTTGGACGCCTTGGAGGAGGAGCGTGACATGGCAAAAGCTCGTTCCGCATTCTATCAACAGCAGGCTCGAAGATATCAAAGCAGGGAACTATGGGCCAAAGCTTACAATGTTGGCGAACTAGTTCTACGCGTGCCGGACAAGAAAAAGGACAAACTCAAGCCCAAATGGGAGGGTCCCTTCATCATCGACCAAGTCCTGACCGGCGGAGCGTACCGTCTGTGAAACGCATCGGATAACCGACTCGAGCCGAACCCATGGAAGGCAGCCCGTCTCCGAAGATTCTACGCCTAGCACCGGATTCTGAGTTAGTCTCCTTCCTCCGTCTATATTTTATACTTTAAGCCGTCTTCTATTTCTCTCCTTCTCCCTCCTTTTTTCCGAAGCCGTTAAAGGCTCGTTTGCGCATTGTTCGCACACACTTGACGCCCTATCCGCGCTCATTATACCTGGGGGCTTCTTTAACAGAAGGTTATTTATACGGGCTTTATGCCCAACACATGTGTCACACTTCCGCATGTACCTTTTATTCACCATTATATGCATCGATATGACTTAAATTTTGGCCAAGCTGGGTTGCCTGGCTCCTGTGCTTACCCCTACGTTCCCGATTGTTCGGCTAGGTGGTAAAGGGAGCACCTCTGCGATTGTTACCGCCGGGTCAGCCGGACGTGTACCTCAGACTGGGTGAAGCCGAAAGCTAGCGTTCTTAAGGGAATGTTCGGTCGGTGAATTAAAAGACGATTTTTTATTTTTCATTTATCTGCCCCCAGATGCCTTTCTGCTTTTTTCGCAGTCCGGACATGCACTTTAGGGCATGCCTCCCAGGGAAAGGAACCCTAAAGGAACTATTCTCCGTGGAAGATGTTTCTTACTAACCATGTAATATAACATAACTAGTTGGGCACTTGTCTGATAAAGCACTCATGACCCCTACGCCTGGTCTCCTCGCATGCCCTGTTTTTTACATAACCGCGAGGGTATTCGGACACACTTTGGACTATTGGGTCCCGAGGTTGAAACGAAAAGGCCCGCTACAACAAACGATCTACAATCCGGCTAGAAGGCATTTTACATGTCATTTTAAATTACATAGTCAAATTGACTGATTGTATTCCTCTTCAATGCCATCTAATAGGCTGTCTAGTTTACCGTCCTGCTGGGAATACTTTGCGGCCAACTCTACTTGGCCGTACACTAAGCTCACAGGGATCTCCTTCCCGTCGGGCCCCACAGGTCCGACCTCGGCCATGTGGTTTGGGTCCGCCTTCGTGTACCATGTCTTCACCATGGCCCAGGCCTCCCTGGCGCCTTGACGACAGGCTGATATCTTCCATAGTCGGAAGCCGCCGCCGTGCTCCCTGAAGCTTCTCTGCAAGCTCTCCAAGGCCTTCGGGCAGGGAGATAGATGGCCACAAGGCCTGGGCAACGCCTTTCATCACCTGCCGAACTCATTCGTGCAGTTGCAATAGCTCGGGAAGAAGGTCACCCGTAGAACCGGGCATTTCCTCTGCAGGACGACCCATGAGCATACCTACAGACATAACTCTGTTAATTGACTTCCTCGCCAAACTCTTTTTCAAAGTTCGCTCAAGCACTTACTATAAATGCCGCGACGAAGTCGCCGATTCTCCTTCACGGAGTCGCATAGCTGAGCACGAACATCCTTTAGTGCCTCACCCAGCTGGGTGTTGGCATCTTGGAGATTATTTTTCTCTTGCCTCACCCTTGTAAGCACATTCTCGCCGCCTTCAACCGGGCGCAAGAGCTGTTGCTTGTCCGATCTAGTCCGCACCATCTGCAATATTATTGTCGATTTACACACGCCGCACTTCACAAACTACTTATCTTTTGAAGCATATATTACTAGAGGGGTCTCGTGGCTCGCCTCAGAAGCGGCTAGTGCGGCCTCAAGTTGGGCCTTGCATTCTTCAAGCTCCGGGACAGTCGGGTATTCTTTTTGTAAGATCCTGATAACAAATGATCCTTAAATCAGTTATTCTAACTATTTTAAGTCTCGGGGCTCTTGGCATATATAACCACAAATTTCCTCACCAGATGTCCTTTACATACTGCTCCGTGGCTCGATAGACCATCTTGAGCGGCACGGAGGTGCGCATCTCCCGAATTGAAGGCATTCAATGCCTCTTGGGAGAAACATGCGTCACAAAGAACTGTCCGGCGGCGCCTGTGATTCATGGCACTCTCCACCTCGGAGTTGGTGGCGGACAATCTGTTGGCATCCTCTGTCGGAGGAGCATCCGACGCACACCTCGTGCTCGCCTCCGCTTCTGGACCCGGCTTTGGAGCCTGGCTGGCGGAGGCTCGATTGGCAACCTCTCCGGACACAGTCCGACGAGCGCTCTTTTTCCTGAAAAGAGCACCAGCATTAGTACGCCTTCCAGGAATCAATCCTGGGAATATAGTGACGCGCCATACCGTTGCGGCGGTGTTTCGATCCGGACCGCACTTCTTTTTAGCCTGCGGGGCCGTGCTGCCCCTTGTTGGCTAGCCGCCGCGGGCTCGGCCTCCTGCCTCGAAGGCACCCCCTGCGAAGCACCATGGGTATACGGTGATAAAAAATAAGCACGGATGGGTCATTATCATCGTATTGGGACCTTGGTCTCGGTTATCTGTGAGGCTGGAAGTATTCCGGGGTAATCGGCCGTAATGGCAACCAAGGCATTATCGATGCTCAGTTGGTGAAATACCCCATCAATCAGCTCCACCAATATGTCCGGATCCACTTGGGAGGCCAGATCGAGGAGCCGTTCCGGATCCTCTGGTTGTGGAGGCGGGCTGTTTATGTCTTTCACGGCCTGGCGCAGTTCCTGCGTCAAAATCACAAAATGAGATACCTAACCATGGGAATACGGATCGGGTGTACAAAAAAGAAATGTCCGCTTACCCAGCTTCGTGGATTGTTCATAGAAAATCCGTTCAATGGACTGACGTGGAGAAAATCCTCCTCTTCTCCCTTGTACAGCGCGGACAAGATCTTCACCAGATCGGTGACCGATCCCGTCCCCTTATGGCCATGACGGGTGGCATCGTCCTCCCTATCGAAATCCCACATGGGGTGGCCCCTATACTGGAGCGGCTGCACCCCCCGCATAATACATGTGGCCATGACACCAATCATGGTCAGTCCGGAATGAGCTAACAATCTTATTCAGCTCATCGGGAAAGCACGCCCCGTCGCCTTCCTCCGGGGCTCGCTGGCGCCAACTCAGCGCTTTCTTCAAAGGAGCATTGCTGAACTCCGGGATACCGATCCGAACAGGATCCGGCAGCGGGACGTCTTCTATATAAAACCATTCCGAAGGCCATTCTTCGGACGCCTTCTTCGGGGTTCCGGATAGATATCCGGTCCCGGCGATGCGCCACAGCTCGGCTCCGCCCACTTGATATATTGACCCCTCATGAGAACGGGGTACAAGGCAGAATAGTCTCTTCCACAGCGCAAAATGAGGCTCGACGCCCAAGAACAGTTCACAAAGGGCCACGAAGCCCGTGATGTGCAAAATGGAGGTAGGCGTAAGGTGGTGCAACTGGAGGCTGTAGAACTCCAAGAGCCCCCGGAGAAACGGATGAATTGGAAATCCGAGTCCTCTTACTAGATAAGAGAAAAGCATACCCGCTTCTCCTTTGGAGGATCTCGACACTCTCCTCTTGCTTTCCGCCCTTATAGGTGGCGAGTCCGCTTTAACCGAACCATGAAGGCTGGGGAAGGAATCCCTTGGTTTGGAGTGTCACTAACTCGCTATGGGGATGAGCATCTCTCCCAATCCCGGGCCGAGAGCTGGGAGTGCGAGAGGAGGAGCCGCGTCTGCCCATGATGGAATGGATTTTTGTTGGAGGCGCCCATGAAAGCTCATGAGGAGGATGGTGTGACTCGAACTAGATCCTCGTCCCTTTATAGACAGCTCATTTGCGCGCTAGGGGATAAGTGTAAAATACCGTAGCTTTTAGCATTCATTCAACACGTGGAAGATGGCCATTATTGGGCGTGGAAGCCAAGGAGCGATCATTTATCGTGCGGACACTATTCAACAAGTATATGGAATTTGGAGAAGAACCCGCCGCAATGCGAAGACACCCTGGCTACCGGACTCATCGCCATTGAAGCCTGGTTCGGGGCTACCGAGGGAGTCCTGGATTAGGGGGTGTCCGGATAGCTGAACTATCACCGTTGGCCGGACTCCTGGACTATGAAGATACAAGATTGAAGACTTCGTCCCATGTCCGGATGGGACTTTCCTTGGCGTGGAAGGCAAGCTTGGCGATACGGATATGTAGATATCCTACCATTGTAACCGACTCTGTGTAACCCTAACCCTATCCGGTGTCTATATAAACCGGAGGGTTTTACTCCGTAGGACGGACAACAATCATACCATAGCCTAGCTTCTAGGGTTTAGCCTCTCTGATGTCGTGGTAGATCCACTCTTGTACTACCCATATCATCAATATTAATCAAGCAGGAGTAGGGTTTTACCTCCATCGAGAGGGCCCGAACCTTGGTAAAAACATCGTGTCCCTTGTCTCCTATTACCATCTGCCTAGACGCACAGTTCGGGAACCCCTACCTGAGATCCGCCGGTTTTGACACCGACACCGGGGTTCTGAAGAAAACGACACTGCACTGAAAACTGCACACTGAATTTTTCTGAATTTGACAGAAACAGTGCACACCAGCTGTTCGACGAAATGATTTAGGCACGTGGAAAATTTTTCTTGAGCTGATCCTTGGTGAGGTGATCTCTTGATGCATCTGGAGACTGCCTGAATTATCTCAGATATTTAGGAAAAGAAAAGAATTAATTTCACCAAAAATGGCAAATCTGGTCCAAACTTGCAGCAAGCACATTTTGAAAAATTTGAACCGTGGTGAGGGAGTCCTGGACTAGGGGGCGTCCGGATAGCCAAACTATCATCTTTGGCCGGACTCCAAGACTATGAAGATACAAGATTGAAGACTTCGTCCCATGTCCGGATGGGAGTTTCCTTGGCATGGAAGGCAAGCTTGGCGATACGGATATGTAGATCTCCTACCATTGTAACGACTCTGTGTAACCCTAACCCTATCCGGTGTCTATATAAACCGGAGGGTTATAGTCCGTAGGACGAACAACAATCATACCATAGGCTAGCTTCTAGGGTTTAGCCTCCTTGATCTCGTGGTAGATCTACTCTTGTACTACCCATATCATCAATATTAATCAAGCAGGAGTAGGGTATTACCTCCATCGAGAGGGCCCGAACCTGGGTAAAACATCGTGTCCCATGTCTCCGTCACCATCCGCCTAGACGCACAGCTTGGGACCCCTACCCAAGATCCGCCGGTTTTGACACCGACATTGGTGCTTTCATTGAGAGTTCCTCTATGTCGTCACCTATAGGAAAGATGGCTCCTTCGATCATCAACAACGATGCGGTCCAGGGTGAGACTTTTCTCCCCGGACAGATCTTCGTATTCGGCAGCTTTGCACTGCGGGCCAATTCACTTGGCCATCTGGAGCAGATCGAAAGCTACGCCCCTGGCCATCAGGTCAGATTTGGAAGTTTGAACTGCACGGCCAACATCTGCGGAGACTTGATCTTCGACGGATTGGAGCCACAGCCAAGCGCGCCGCACTGTCTCGATGGGCACGATCTAGCTCTGCCACCGAACAGTATCCTGGAGGCCGCACCAGCGTCCGCTCCGACCCTTAGCTCGGAGCCGACTCCCCCGATCGAGGACGAGTGGTTGGACACCGCCTCGGGGGCTACGATCTCAACGGCGATTGAGCCGAACTCCATCCCTGTCCTTTGCGAAAACTGCGACTCCAAGGTGCCGGACTCCTCTCCGGACTCCGAACCCTCCGCGCCCCTGCCAATCGAATCCGATCGGGCGCCGGTCATGGAGTTCACTACCGCGGACATCTTTCAGCACTCGCCCTTTGGCGACATCTCGAATTCACTAAACTCTCTCTCTATCAGAGAGCCTGGCGGACTACGGTCAGAAGGTTGGGATGCGACGATGAAGAAATTCAACGCCCACCCACCACCCACTTTGTAGCCACTGCCGATGATTTAACCGACATGCTCGACTTGACCAAGACATCGACGGTATGGACGACGATGCCGGAGACGACCAAGACCCAGCGCCTACAGGGCACTGGAAGGCCCCCTCGTCATATGACATATACATGGTGGACATCCCAAAAGATGGGAATGGCGATGGAATGGCGGAGGATGACCCCTCCAAGAAACAGCCCAAGAGCCGACTTCAGCGGCGCCGCTCTAAATCCCGCCAAAGTGAAAATGGTGATTCCGGCACGGGAGACAATAATACCCCGGACAGTGCCGAAGACAACCCCCTCCAGCAGCATTCAGCACAGGAGGAGGGAGAAGCAAGTCCGCACGACAGTGCGGCATAAAGAGAGGTAAAGGACGATAATTATGCGCCCCCCTCCGAAGACGAGGCAAGCCTCGACGACGACGAATTTGTCGTGCCTGAGGATCCCGCCGAACAGGAGCATTTCAAACGCAGGCTTATGGCTACGGCAAGCAGCCTCAAGAAAAAGCTGCAGCAGCTTAGAGCTGACCAAGATTTGCTAGCTGACAAATGGACTGAAGTCCTTGCAGCCGAAGAGTATGAACTCGAACACCCCTCCAACAGATACCCCAAACGCAGGCTGCTACCCCAAGTTAGAGAAAGCAGCACCCAAACCTATATCACCAGCGCATGATGCGGCCGACCGGCCACCCCGTGGTCGCGACAGAGAGGCCTCTCGACCCTCCATTCAAGCCGCACTCCGGCGTCGCTCGAAAAGTACCAAGGCACGGGGGAACGCGCCAGACCTGCGAGACATATTGGAGGATAAGGCAAGACATACAAGATCGATCTATGGATCGCGTGGGCGCCCCATGACACGTGATGATAATCGTCACGCCGGATACAGCAACTCCGGCCCGGCCGAACACAGTAGACAAAGCTCATATGAGCTACGTCGGGATATAGCCCAATACAGAGGCGCCACACACCCACTATGCTTTACAGATGAAGTAATGGATCATCAAATTCCTGAGGGCTTCAAACCCGTAAACATCGAATCATACGATGGTACCACAGATCTTGCGGTCTGGATCGAGGACTATCTCCTCCATATCCACATGCCCGCGGTGATGATCTACATGCCATCAAATACCTCCCACTCAAGCTTAAGGGACCAGCTCGGCATTGGCTCAACAGCTTGCCAGCAGAATCAATTGGTTGTTGGGAGGACCTGGAAGCCGCATTCCTTGATAACTTCCAGGGCACATATGTGCGACCACCAGACGCCGATGACCTTAGCCATATAATTCAGCAGCCAGAAGAATCGGCCGCAATAACGGGACGCGTTCCTAACAAAGAAAAATCAGATCGTCGATTGTCCGGATGCAGAGGCGCTAGCAGCCTTCAAACACTACATCCGTGACGAGTGGCTAGCCCGGCACCTAGGACAGGAAAAGCCAAAATCCATGGCAGCCCTCATGAAACGCCCTCGATGCGGCTATATCTCCCACGTGTCGAGGCACGACTTAGAGGCATAACCGCATTGAAAGCAATGTCGCAAGTGAGGTAATCTTCACACAACCCATGTAATACATAAGGGAAAGAGATACATAGTTGGCTTACAATCGCCACTTCACACAATACATGGGTAAAACATTACATCATACAGATACAATCAAGGTCCGACTACGGAACCAAAATAAAAGAAGACTACCCCAAAAGCTACACAGATCCCGGATCGTCCCAACTGGCTCCACTCTTGATCGATCAAACGAAACAACACAAAGAACAAGATCTTCATCGAACTCCTCCTTGAGCTCAGGTGCATCACCTGCACGGTTTCATCGGCACCTGCAAACTGGTTTTGGAAGTATCTGTGAGTCACGGGGACTCAGCAATCTCACACCCGCGAGATCAAGACTATTTAAGCTTAAAGGTAGGATAGGGTAGTGAGGTGGAGCTGCAGCAAGCGACTAGCATATATGGTGGCTACATACGCAAATGAGAGCGAGAAGAGAAGGCAAAAGCACGGTCGAATAACTATGATCAAGAAGTGATCCTGAAGCTACTTACGTCAAACATAACTCCAACACCGTGTTCACTTCTCGGACTCCGCCGAGAAGAGACCATCACGATTACACGCGGTTGGTGTATTTTAATTAAGATCAACTTCGGTTTTCTACAACCGACATTAACAAATTCCCATCTGCCACATAACCGCGGGCACGGCTTTGAAAGTTCAAAACCCTGCAGGGTGTCCCAACTTAGCCCATGATAAGCTCTCGCGATCAACGAAGGATATTCCTTCTCCCGGAAGACCGATCAGTCTCGAATCCGGCTACAAGACATTTCACAGCAATAAAACAAGACCAGCAAGACCGCCCGATGCGCCGACAAATCCCGATAGGAGTCGCACGTACCTCGCTCTCGTGGCAACATCGGATGAGACTAGCTACGAGTAAAACCAACCCTCGAGTTGCCTCAAGGTGGCCCCTGCAGTAGCTCGATTCGGACCAACACTGAAGGAGCACCGCCCGGGGCTAAAATAAAGATGACCCTCGGGCTCCGGAAACCCAAGGGAAAAGGGGTATAGGTGAGGCAAATGGTAAAACCAATGTTGGGCCTTGCTGGAAAAGTCTTATTCAAAGCGAACTGTCAAGGGGGTCCCATAAATCACCCGACCGCGTTAGGGACGCAATAATCCGGGAACATAACACCGATATGACGGAAACTAGGGCGGCAAGAGTGGAACAAAACACCAGGCATAAGGCCGAGCCTTCCACCCTTTGCCAAATATATAGATGCATTAATTAAATAAGATATATTGTGATATCCCAACAAGTAAACAGGTTCCAACAAGGAACAACATCTCCATGTTCCAACAAGGAACAAACTTCATCTTCACCTGCAACTAACAACGCTATAAGAGGGGCTGAGCAAAGCGGTAACATAGCCAAACAACGGTTTGCTAGGAAAGGATGGTTAGAGGTTTGACATGGCAATGTGGGTGGCATGATATAGCAAGTGGTAGGCATCGTAGCATAGGCATAGCAAAAGAGCGAGCATCTAGCAAGCAAAGATAGAAGTGATTTCGAGGGTATGGTCATCTTGCCTGAAATCCCGCAAGGAAGAAGAACGAGTCCATGAAGAAGACAAACGGACGAAGTCGAATGAATCCTCACAACTCCGAACGAAACCGGCTAACGAGAGAAGCAAACCGAAAGAAGCAAACAACATGGTAAACAACCATCACATAAACATGGCATGATGCACAATCAAGTATGATGCATGTCCGGTTTAAAATAGCATGGCATGGCAATATGCACAAACAATCCTACAAATTAAGTGGAGCTCAATATGCAACGAGTTGCATATTGACGAAACTTCACAACATTTATTTAGTTCACTCTTGTTTAGGCTACCCAACAATATTAAATGTTGTTAAACATGGCAAGAGGTGAAGCATAATGAAACTACCTATCTAGGCAAGTTTAAATGAGGCCGGAAACAACGAACAACAATTCCGGAAAATCCCCATATGCAAATTATGGATTCGGAACAGATCTGACCTAAAGCATATTTTAGAGTTGTTAAACATGCAAATAAAGTATACCACGTTAAACTAGGCATTTTTCCACCCCATTTACATATATAATTTATTTAAAATGGAGCTACGGTTAGTTAGTTATGAAATAAATCATTTTAGCATGGCATTTAAGCATATTAATGCAAACCACAATTATTAAACAATTAAATGTTGTTATCATGATGCGGATGGCATGTGCAAGTTTATGCAATTTTTATGAAAATGTTGACATGAGCATGATATGAAGCATTATGTCACCGTGGTGGAAGAAAGGGGTGCCACGGCAACGAATCCGAAAATGGTGCCACGGCAACATTCCGGTTCCGATAACTCACGGAGATACCGGTGCAAAGGAAAACGTGACGGAAGCGAGGCATGCAAGAATGGTGGGGTGATCCCGGATTCCGGGTTCCCACGGAACGGTGGCATGGCAAAAGAGCGGCATCGCAAGGATGATTCGATCACGGTCGGTCATCTCGGGGTTATACCTTCGACGCGTGCAAGGAGACGGTTCTCGTTCGTAGAGGGAAATAGAGGAAGTAGTGTTTCACGCGATGATCACCGAAGGAAGTAGGGGTACACGTTCGGAGAGGAAGTCGTTGTTCACGTTCGATGGTAGTGGTACACGGCGTCATCGGAAGTAGTCGTTCACGTTTTGGAGTTGAACTTGCCGCTCGTGGTACACGGGTCTTCGGAGATGGTAGTGGTACATGGGTCTTCGGAGATGTCCGGGGTCGTCGGGTCGTAGTGGTACACACACGCATCACGTAGTCAAACTTGGTACATTCCGAAGGGGTACTTGGCGTTTCCGGGTGTAGTTGAACTTGACGAAAACCGAATGACCTTGAGGGTAGTCGTGGTACTTGGGGTCTTCGAACTTGCCGGTCTCGGTTCTTGCGACAGTAGATGTACTCGGTGCCAAAATAGTCTTCAGGTACTTGACGTTATACGTGCGTAGAGGTACTTGGCAGTCTCCTGTAGACGTTCGGGCGCCGTGGAAGAACTTGGGGTCGCGCGCGGGGAGAGCTCCCTGGCTCCGCGCGACGCGGAGGAGGACAGGGCGCGGGGCGGCGATCTGGTGGCGGCGGCCTCCTGCGGGCGTACATGGCGGCGGCGGCCTCCACGACGAGGAGGAGGGAGATGAGCGCGGGGCACCGGCGACGCTGGGCACCATGGAGAAGCTCGAGCAGAGCGCCGCCAAGGAGAGGAAGAGGGGCAAGGCTGGGAAGAGATGGGGAAACGAGGGAAGGAGCGAGAGGAGGAGATGGGGCTCGGGCGCTCGCAGCTCCTGGCGAGGCATGCAAAGGAGGACGAAGGGGGGGCCGAGAGAGATGCGGAGACCTGGCGGGCGTGGAGAAGAGATGAGGGGATCGAGGAAGGGTCTCCTGGGCGCTAGGGTTAGGAGAGACTGAGGGTGCGGCTGGGCCAAGGCCTTGGGCCTTGGGAGGCCGGCTGGTCTGGTGGAAGAGAATGGCCAGGGGCCGGCTGGGCTGGTGGAAGAGAATGGCCAGGGGCCGGCTGGGCTCTCCCTTATCTATATATTTAGCAGAAAAAATAAATAAAGAGAGACAAAAGAACGAGAGGGTTAGGGAAAGAATTTGGACATGGGGACAATTTTCCCGGGCTTGCAAAAATGCGAGGAATTTAACAAAATTGATCCAAGGATTTTTGGTGGAACTCCGGAAAATGATAGAAATAAAAATGGCCAGGTTTGGGGCCAAACTTGAAGTAGAAAAAAGGCATGGGATTTAATATGCAAGTGTGTTATGATGATTCCAAAACAATGGAATATTTTATATAGCTCCCTAATATCGGGAGGATATGTTATAAAGAGAAAACACCATGTGAATCCCTCGGTTTAAATGGATCGAGAAATCCATGCAATTTATTTAGAAGAGTTTTAAAAATTAAATGGCATGATGGCATGATGACATGATGCAATGCAAGAGATGACAAGAGCAATGCACAAACAAAACAAAACACACGACAAAACTCAGAAACCCTGGAAGGCAACTGAAACTCCGGTCTTGGGGCGTCACAACACTCCACCACTACGAGAGGATCTCGTCCCGAGATCTAGGATGGCACCGGAGAAAACGGAAGAGGAAGAGGTAAAACAAAGTTGCTTCTTTGACAAACGAGTGAAACCAAAGAACCTTGAGAGGTTGAACAAAATGAAAGAAAGAAAACAACGAAGATGAAGAAAGTTGAAAACACTCTGTTAGAAAAGAGGAGCATGGGATACGACGAGAACCAAGAGGTTAAGTGATAACATAGATATTGACACCACTCCGGTTAAAACAAGATAGAGAAGAAATAAGATTGATAAAATTTGGACAGCACTCCGACTGAAAATGGAAGGAATTGAACATGAACTAGGCAAAAGGAAAGCACCTGGATGAGACTCCGGTTAAAAGAGGAACGATAGACACAATACTCCGGTTAAAAACGATAAGCAAGGAAAAGGACATGATCTTTACAAAACGAGGTGAAATTCTGCCACCAACGGAAACAAACGATTGGATTGATATCAACAAGGAGACGAGAAACTTATATCACCGGGAGGAGAAATGAAGAACTTGGGTCATTTACAAGCACCATAAATAGCAACAATCCTTAGGGAAAAGCTTTAGGTGAAATATAGCCCAAGATAACTCCAATGAAGAGATTGATGGATTTAAAATACCTCATTCTTGACAACATGTGAATCATGAAACACGAACTCAAATTGTCGAGAATGACATAACACCACCTCAAATAATAAGGTAGAACGAATTGCACTTCGAAATGCAAGAAGAAGAATACTAGAACTCCTCAAAACGAAACATGTGTTGAGCACCATGTTCAATTTTGAGTATGGCTTGGCGGTTCATAACTCCGAGAGAAATCTTGATGAACAATTGAAGAATGAAAAGAATCCTTGAGGAAGCAGCATGTAGAGCCTCCATGATGAACTCCGGTAAGAAAAGGATGATAAAAGAAAAAGATGTTGAAAACACAAGGTGAAGCCTGCAGTGATAAGATGAAGCTTTGAAACGATATAACCGAGAAAACTTGGAACTCCGGAAAGAAAAGATGAACAAATGAAATCAAGAATTTATTCATCATGAACAAACTCCGAAAGAAGGAATTCATCACTTGGATGAAACAAGAACAAGAATAAGAATTACATTATGCTGATCCTTCACCAATAAAATTGATGGCAAGCAACGGATTTGGCCTACTACTTATTCTCGTAGAAAGGATTAGAAGAGAGATATTGCTCAACTTGGGAAGGTCTTCAACGAACCACCGGTGGGATTTGGAGAGTGAGATGTTGAGAATGCATAATTCTGAGATGATGGCTCTGGATAATCAAACTGAAAAGACTCCTGAAATGCTCCGGGTGGGTTAAAAGAATTCTCACAACCGAAAATAATTATGAGAGGATGGCATCAAGCTAGAGCCATGAATCTTGAAGAGAATGGAGCAAGATTTAAGAGACACTCTTCTTCGGTCTTCAAAATTCGAGAATGGCGACGCGAAACAACACCACGAATTGTTGAGACACTCCGGAATGAAAATTAGAAAGGTTGAACCACAAGATGAAAAGAATTTGAAAGATCTTGGAGACAGCCTTGACTGATGAAAATTCATTCTTACGTCAAACTTTGCAATGAATTTGGGAATAGCTCCTGAAAATTAGAAGAGTTAGGTAAGATCCTGGGAAAAGACCTGTGGGTTAGGGCCCACTCAAAAGAACCACCGTTGAACAATTGCTTGAAATAGATATTGCACCGGTAGAATTAAATGGCTTGAATGAGATAACATGCTCAAAAGAACTTGAGTGAATTGAGAATGGAAACTAGAATCTTCTGAGATATCTTCAACACTCCGGAACAATTGAATAACGAGAAGTGAAAGACTATGAGGTGCACCGGTATGAGAAAACATTGTGAAAATAGGAAAAGGGGTAAGATCAACACCGAAATCTTGATCTAAATCCACCGGAGAAGAAAATTAGAATGGAACAATGATAAGGTAAAAGCTTCCTTAGCGTCTTCATGAGAAATCACCGGATAGAACATTGAAAGAAAAGAATGAAGAAACTTCACTCAATAAAAATGGATACTTGATTAAGAAATCTGAGTCCTTGAAGAAAAAGGGTGGGAGGGCGGGAAAACAAAGGCAACTTAGGTCGGATGAAACGAACACCGTTGAGAAAAGCTTAGAATTGATCTTGCGAATGTTGGAATGCTCGAATCCACTTGAAGAGAAGCACGCCGGTTGAGAAAAGAATTGACATGACAAGCTCAGTGATCAAGAAGGATTAGTATTCACATAGCAATATGAGAACACCAATTTAGAATGAGGTATGGAATCAACACTTGGCATTGAAGCAACTTGAATACCACAAAACAAAACAAAAACAAAGGATTTGGCTTGCAGAATAAGCCAGAAACAAACATATGATAGATCCCATATCGTATCATGTGTGTGTTGGAAAGATATCCTACGAGATACTTGAATTCCCACCTATAAACTCCCGAAACTTTCTGGTTATGCAATCTGGTGTTGGGGATACAGGGACACAAAATATATCACCCAAACTAACAATACCTAGATCCAACAGTGTATCCATCCGTCAACACATAACCAAGAAATCCTCGAAATCGTGTACCTCGACCTTCAAAAACATCTGTTATACAAGTCATGGCAATACTCCCTTTTCGCCACAATCTCGGGCTATCGGGGTTATCTCACCAACAACTGCACAAAAGAGATTTCGATGTCGGTAAAACTCGGGTATTCCAGAATCTGCAACGATAAAATTGTGACGACAACACCTCGAGCTCAACTCCCGGGACACCGCCACAACCCCTAAATGTCGAGGCACCAAGAACAATGTTCTCGCCACAAAACCATCGGACGATTCCAAGATACCCACGTGATCCTAAAAATAAAAAATTTAGTGAAATTTGAGGAGAGAAAAGTCAAAACTCTACGTCGGGATACCTCACCAGAGCGATTTAAGGACCGAGGAGTAAAAGAATCCTACTCTCCGATATATATAATCCTAAGACTCAAAACATTTTCCATTCTAGACTCAACAACGCCAAAGAAACAATCAAGTAGGGGCTCCTAAGTCGGGGAAGGCTCTGATTACCAACTTGAAACGCCCTCGATGCGGCTATATCTCCCACGTGTCGAGGCACGACTTAGAGGCATAACCGCATTGAAAGCAATGTCGCAAGTGAGGTAATCTTCACACAACCCATGTAATACATAAGGGAAAGAGATACATAGTTGGCTTACAATCGCCACTTCACACAATACATGGGTAAAACATTACATCATACAGATACAATCAAGGTCCGACTACGGAACCAAAATAAAAGAAGACTACCCCAAAAGCTACACAGATCCCGGATCGTCCCAACTGGGCTCCACTACTGATCGACTGAAACGAAACAACACAAAGAACAAGATCTTCATCGAACTCCTCCTTGAGCTCAGGTGCATCACCTGCACGGTTTCATCGGCACCTGCAAACTGGTTTTGGAAGTATCTGTGAGTCACGGGGACTCAGCAATCTCACACCCGCGAGATCAAGACTATTTAAGCTTAAAGGTAGGATAGGGTAGTGAGGTGGAGCTGCAGCAAGCGACTAGCATATATGGTGGCTACATACGCAAATGAGAGCGAGAAGAGAAGGCAAAAGCACGGTCGAACAACTATGATCAAGAAGTGATCCTGAAGCTACTTACGTCAAACATAACTCCAACATCAGAGTTCACTTCTGGACTCCGAGAAGAGACCATCACGGTTACACACGCGTTGGTGTATTTTAATTAAGATCAACTTCGGGTTTTCTACAACCGACATTAACAAATTCCCATCTGCCACATAACGCGGGCACGGCTTTGAAAGTTCAAAACCCTGCAGGGGTGTCCCAACTTAGCCCATGATAAGCTCTCGCGATCAACGAAGGATATTCCTTCTCCCCGGGAAGACCGATCAGTCTCGGAATCCCGGCTACAAGACATTTCACAGCAATAAAACAAGACCAGCAAGACCGCCCGATGCGCCGACAAATCCCGATAGGAGTCGCACGTACCTCGTTCTCAGGGCAACATCGGATGAGACTAGCTACGAGTAAAACCAACCCTCGAGTTGCCTCAAGGTGGCCCCGCAGGCAGCTCAGTTCGGACCAACACTCGAAGGAGCACCGCCCGGGGCTAAAATAAAGATGACCCTCGGGCTCCGAAACCCAAGGAAAAAGGGTATAGGTGAGGCAAATGGTAAAACCAATGTTGGGCCTTGCTGGAAAAGTCTTATTCAAAGCGAACTGTCAAGGGGGTCCCATAAATCACCCGACCGCGTTAGGGACGCAATAATCCGGGAACATAACACCGATATGACGGAAACTAGGGCGGCAAGAGTGGAACAAAACACTGGCATAAGGCCGAGCCTTCCACCCTTTGCCAAATATATAGATGCATTAATTAAATAAGATATATTGTGATATCCCAACAAGTAAACAGGTTCCAACAAGGAACAACATCTCCATGTTCCAACAAGGAACAAACTTCATCTTCACCTGCAACTAACAACGCTATAAGAGGGCTGAGCAAAGCGGTAACATAGCCAAACAACGGTTTGCTAGGAAAGGATGGTTAGAGGTTTGACATGGCAATGTGGGTGGCATGATATAGCAAGTGGTAGGCATCGTAGCATAGGCATAGCAAAAGAGCGAGCATCTAGCAAGCAAAGATAGAAGTGATTTCGAGGGTATGGTCATCTTGCCTGAAATCCCGCAAGGAAGAAGAACGAGTCCATGAAGAAGACAAACGGACGAAGTCGAATGAATCCTCACAACTCCGGAACGAAACCGAAGCTAACGAGAGAAGCAAACCGGAAAGAAGCAAACAACATGGTAAACAACCATCACATAAACATGGCATGATGCACAATCAAGTATGATGCATGTCCGGTTTAAAATAGCATGGCATGGCAATATGCACAAACAATCCTACAAATTAAGTGGAGCTCAATATGCAACGAGTTGCATATTGACGCTTTCACAACATTTATTTAGTTCACTCTTGTTTAGGCTACCCAACAATATTAAATGTTGTTAAACATGGCAAGAGGTGAAGCATAATGAAACTACCTATCTAGGCAAGTTTAAATGAGGCCGAAACAACGAACAACAATTCGGAAAATCCCCATATGCAAATTATGGATTCGGAACAGATCTGACCTAAAGCATATTTTAGAGTTGTTAAACATGCAAATAAAGTATACCACGTTAAACTAGGCATTTTTCCACCCCATTTACATATATAATTTATTTAAAATGGAGCTACGGTTAGTTAGTTATGAAATAAATCATTTTAGCATGGCATTTAAGCATATTAATGCAAACCACAATTATTAAACAATTAAATGTTGTTATCATGATGCGGATGGCATGTGCAAGTTTATGCAATTTTTATGAAAATGTTGACATGAGCATGATATGAAGCATTATGTCACCGTGGTGGAAGAAAGGGGTGCCACGGCAACGAATCCGAAAATGGTGCCACGGCAACATTCCGGTTCCGATAACTCACGGAGATACCGGTGCAAAGGAAAACGTGACGGAAGCGAGGCATGCAAGAATGGTGGGGTGATCCCGGATTCCGGGTTCCCACGGAACGGTGGCATGGCAAAAGAGCGGCATCGCAAGGATGATTCGATCACGGTCGGTCATCTCGGGGTTATACCTTCGACGCGTGCAAGGAGACGGTTCTCG
>CM038681.1:96845228-96953604 GCA_021605205.1 Aegilops longissima
TCAAGTTAGTGCTGTTTTAACCTTCTCAAGGACCAGGCATAGCCACACTCGGTTCAACTAAAATTGGAGAAACTGACACCTGCCAGCCACCTGTGTGCAAAGCACGTCGGTAGAACTAGTCTCCCGTAAGCGTACGCGTAATGTCGGTCCGGGCCGCTTCATCCAACAATACCGCCGAACCAAAGTATGACATGCTGGTAAGAAGTATGACTTGTATCGCCCACAACTCACTTGTGTTCTACTCGTGCATATAACATCTACGCATTAAACCTGGCCCTGATACTATTGTTGGGGAACGTAGTAATTTCAAAATTTTCCTACGCACACACAGGATCATGGTGATGCATAGCAAAGAGTGGGAAGAGTGTTGTCCACGTACCCTCGTAGACCAAAAACGGAAGCCTTAGCACAAAGCTGTTGATGTAGTCGTACGTCTTCACGATCCGACCGATCCAAGTACCGAACGTACGGCACCTCCAAGTTTAGCACACGTTTAGCTCGATGACGTCCCTCGAACTCCGATCAAGCCGAGCTTTGAGGGAGAGTTCCGTCAGCACGACGGCATGGTGACGATGATGATGTTCTACCGACGCAGGGCTTCTCCTAAGCACTGCTACGATATTATCGAGTTGGACTATGGTGGAGGGGGCACCGCACACGGCTAAGAGATCAATGATCAATTGTTGTGTCTATGGGGTGCCCCCCTGCCCCCGTATATAAAGGAGCAAGGGAGCGAGAGGCGGCCGGCCCGGAGGAGGTGCGCCAGGAGGAGTCCTAGTCCCACCGGGAGTAGGACTCCCTCCTTTCCTAGTTGGCGTAGGAGAAGGGGGAAGGAGGAGGAAGAAAGGAAGGAAAGGGGGGCGCCGCCCCCCCCCCCCTCCTTGTCCAATTCGGACTAGAGGGGGAGGAGGCGCGTGACTTGCCCTGGCCGCCCCTCCTCTTCTCCAGTAAGGCCCATGTAGGCCCATTAAACCTCCAGGGGGGTTCCTGTAACCCCCCGTACTCCGGTAAAATCCCGATTTCACCCGGAACACTTCCGATGTCCAAATATAGGCTTCCAATATATCAATCTTTATGTCTCGACCATTTCAAGACTCCTCGTCATGTCCGTGTTCACATCCGGGACTCTGAACTATCTTCGGTACATCAAATCACATAAACTGATAATATAACCGTCATCAAACTTTAAGCGTGCGGACCCTACGGGTTCGATAACTATGTAGACTTAACGAGACACGTCTCCGGTCAATAACCAATAGTGGAACCTGGATGCTCATATTGGCTCCCACATATTCTACGAAGATCTTTATCGGTCAGACCGCATAACAACATCGTTGTTCCTTTGTCATCGGTATATTACTTGCCGAGATTCGATCGTCGGTATCTCAATACCTAGTTCAATCTCGTTACGGCAAGTCTCTTTACTCGATTCGTAATACATCATCCTGCAACTAACTCATTAGTTGCAATGCTTGCAAGGCTTATAGTGATGTGCATTATCGAGTGGGCCCGAGATACCTCTCCGAGCAATCGAGTGACAAATCCTAATCTCGAAATACGCCAACCCAACAAGTACCTTCGGAGACACCTGTAGAGCACCTTTATAATCACCCATTTACGTTGTGACGTTTGGTAGCACACAAAGTGTTCCTCCGGTAAACGGGAGTTGCATAATCTAAGAGTCATAGGAACGTGTATAAGTCATGAAGAAAGCAATACCAGAATACTAAACGGTCATGTGCTAAGCTAACGGAATGGGTCAAGTCAATCACATCATTCTCCTAATGATGTGATCCCGTTAATCAAATGACAACTCATGTCAATGGCTAGGAAACATAACCATCTTTGATCAATGAGCTAGTCAAGTAGAGGCATACTAGTGACACTCTGTTTATCTATGTATTCACACAAGTATTATGTTTCCGGTTAATACAATTCTAGAATGAATAATAAAAATTTATCATGATTTAAGGAAATAAATAATAACTTTATTATTGCCTCAAGGGCATATTTCCTTTATTGCTGATAAATGGTCGACCGGATTAGGGCCATCTCTCTTTCCTCTTCCAGAAGATCAGCAACATCTTGTCGAGCTTGTTCTCCTTCGGCTTCTGAGAAAAGTTCCACTCGGGGTGCATTGTGAAGCAAGTCACTCAGAAGCATAGCTTCAGCCCCGTAGACTAGGAAGAACGGAGTACGTCCAGTCGACCGATTTGGAGTTGTTCATCAACCCAGGCGCCTACTGCATGCTTGAGATCACGCATCAAATCGGGGCTTCAGCCCTTTGAGGATCAAACCGTTTGCTCTTTCTGCTTGCCCGTTCGACTGTGGGTGGGCGACTGAAGCATAATCGACCCGAGTGCCTTGGGAAGCGCAGAAAGCTCTAAACTCATCTGAATCAAAGATTGACCCACTATCCATGATGATGTTGTGCGGAACTCCATATCTGAATATTAACTCTTTGATGAAGCTAACAGCAGTACTTGCTTCGAGGTTTTTGATAGGTTTAGCTTCAATCCATTTGGTGAACTTGTAGACTGCTATGAGCACATGGGTGAACCCACTCCTGCCAGTCCTCAAAGGTCCGACCATATCTAATCCCCAAACTGCAAATGGCCAGACGAGTGGAATGGTCTTCAAAGCTGAAGCAGGTTTGTGGCACATGTTGGAGTAGAACTGGCATCCCTCACACTTGTCGACTATTTCTTTCGCCATCTAATTGGCATGTGGCCAGTAAAATCCGGCTCGGTATGCTTTGGCTACGATGGTCCGAGAGGACGCATGGTGACTACAGGTCCCCGAGTGGATATCGAGGATCATTCGGCCTTCTTCTGGCGTGATGCATTTCTGACTGACTATAGTGGCACTCTCTCTGTAAAGCTATTCACCCATCACAGTAAAGGCTTTGGATCGACGGACGATCTGATGAGCCTCTTCTTCATCCTCTGGGAGTTCTTTCCTATGAATAAATGCAATGTATGGCACTGTCCAATCAGGAATGACGACCAAAACCTCCATGACCAAGTCGATCACAGCTGGAATTTCATCTTCAGTCGGATCAGCGGAGCTCTTAGGCTGTGGGGGCTCTTCGGTGAAGGGATCTTGTTGGGCCGATGGTGTGTGAATATGCTCCAAAAACACATTACTGGGAATGGGCTCTCTCTTGGAACCTATCTTTGCCAAGTCATCGGCTGCTTGATTTTTCAGTCGGGGTATATGGTGAAGCTCTAACCCCTCAAACTTATTTTCCAACTTTCTTACTACATTGCAATAACCAGTCATAGCTGGACTCCTAACATACCATTCCTTCATCACTTGATTGACTAACAAATCTGAGTCACCGTAAATGATTGGCTGCCGGACGCCGAGTGAAATGGCCATACGCAACCCGTACAGAAGTGCCTCATATTCAGCTTCATTGTTGGAAGAGTCAAAGTGAATCTGGAGAACATAACTAAGCTTGTTGCCTCGCGGAGATACCAGGACTACCCCAGCACCTGAACCATTCAACATCTTGGACCCGTCAAAGAACATGGTCCAATGCTCCGACTGAATCTGAGTCGACAGTTGTTGTTCAATCCACTCGACGAGAAAATCTGCTATTGCCTGGGATTTGATTGCTTTCTCTGCCTCAAACTTTATATCCAGCTGAAGGAGTTCAATCGCCTATTTAGCCACTCGACCTGTTGCATCTCTGTTATTCAATATTTCTGACAATGGAGCGTCGCTGACGACTGTAATTGAATGATCTAAGAAGTAGTGTGCAACCTTCTTAGTGGTCAAGTAAATCCCATAGACAAGCTTCTGATAATGCGGGTATCTTTGCTTGGATGGGGTTAGAACCTCAAAAATATAGTATACTGGGCGCTCAACCTTGTAGGCCTTGCCTTCTTCTTCCCGCTCGACCGTGAGTACTGTACTAACAACTTGTCCAGTGGCTGCAATATAAAGCAGTAAAGGCTCTCTGCTGATTGGGGTAGCAAGCACCGGCTGGGTGGAAAGCAGGGGTTTGAGCTCTGCAAACGCTGCGTCAGCTTCAGGAGTCCACTCGAACTTGTCAGACTTCTTCATCAGTCGGTAAAGAGGCAGTGCCTTTTCACTGAGACGATAGATGAATCGACTTAAAATGGCCAAACAACCTGAACGTCGTGTATACGCACGGGACGTTTCATTCAGAGAATTGCACCGACCTTCTTTGGGTTTGCATCGATACCACGTTCGGAAACGAGGAAACTGAGTAACTTGCCACCCGGAACTCAAAACGTACACTTCGACGGATTGAGCTTGATATCATATCTCCTTAGATTGGCAAAGGTTTCGGCGAGATCAGTCAGCAGGTCGGAACCTTTACGTGACTTAACCACGATGTCATCCATGTATGCCTCCACATTCTGATTGATTTGAGTGAGTAGGCACTTCTGTATCATGCGCATGAATGTGGCACCAGCATTCTTGAGACCAAAAGGCATGATGACATAACAAAAGCACCCGAATGGGGTGATGAAAGTTGTTTTGATTTCATCGGGTCCGTAGAGTCAGATCTGGTGCTACCCGGAATATGCATCCAAAAAAGACAACCACTCACATCCCGCACTCGAGTCGACTATTTGACGATGCGAGGAAGAGGGAAGTGATCCTTCGGGCAGGCCCGATTGATATGCTTGAAGTTGATACACATGCGGAGTGAATCATATTTCTTAGGAACCATGACGATATTGGCGAGCCACTCGGAGTGGTAAATTTCTCGGATGAACTCAGCTGCCAGAAGCCGAGCTACTTCCTCACCAATTGCCTTTCTCTTCTGGATGGCGGACCGCCGAAGATGCTCTTTCACCGGTTTTACCTTCGGGTCGACTCGCAAACGGTTCTCAGCCAGCTCCCGGGTACACCTGGCATGTTAGAAGGTTTCCATGCGAAGATGTCCCAGTTCTCACGGAGGAACTGGATGAGCGCTTCTTCCTGTTTGCTGTCGAGCGTCATTGAGATATGAGTCGGAGCAGCATTGGGATCGGTCGGGTGAATATGGACCGACTTTGTTTCACCGGACGACTGAAATGTAGACTCTGAGGCAGGCTTCTTAGCCCGCAGCAAATCACTCGGATTAGCATTCTTATGGTATTCCTGCATTTCAACTGATGCCATCTGTTCATCAGCAATTTTTTAGCCCTTCTGAAGGCACTCTTCTGCTTTCTGCCGATTACCAGTAACTGTGATCACGCCTCTAGGCCCACGCATTTTCAACTTAAGATAGACGTAACACGGTCGGGCCATGAAATGGGCATATGCAGACCTGCCTAGAATAGCATGATAAGCACTTTGAAAATATACCACCTCAAATGTCAACTTTTCCTTACGGTAATTCTTCGAGTCACCGAAAACAACATCAAGAGTTATCTGGCCGAGTGATTCAGCCTTCTTTGCAGGGATAACGTCGTGAAAGCTCATGTTGCTCTCACTACGCTTGGACATCAGAATGCCCATCCCCTTCAATGTTTCAGCGTAAAGAATATTCAGACCACTGCCGCCATCCATCAACACTTTGGTTAGTCGAGTGCCTCCAACCACTAGGTCGACTACGAGTGTTTGCCGCCCTGGAGTAGAAACGCGTGCCGGGTGATCAGACTGGTTGAATGTGATCGCAGTTTGCGACCACTTCAAATATGTCGCCGTTGCCGGGGCAACCATGTTTATTTCTCTATTGATGACTTTCAATCAACTTTTGCTTTTGATGTCAGCAAAATCACCAGAGTGGAATTGACGTTGGGAAAACCATCATCACCTTCTTCCTTGTCCTCATCTTTGTCTGAATCCTTTTCCTTTTCACTGGCTGCTTCTCTCAGAATTGCTGGATCAGGAGCCGACACTGTCGAGTGGTGTGTTTAGGATAAATCAGATTACCCTCTTCATCCTTCTTGGTGTCAATGTGACATGGCAAATCCAACACATCATTTCCTACTTGATCTTTTTACTTTCGTGGGGATCCAGGGCCCTTTGGGCTTCCCCTTGGACTTTCCTTGACTTACGACCAAGGCTTCACTAGGAGCTGCTGGCTCGGCTTTGCGTTTCTGCTTCCGACTTCCTCCGGTGACTTGGGCGACTGGTTTTCCCTTTCCACTATGGAGTTAGTCCTCTTCTTCTCCATTGCCGTACCGAGTGGCTATTTCCATCATTCAGGTCAGGGTCATGTCTCCTGTCCGACCGGATTTCAGGTTAAGCTCTCGATACCGTACGCCCTCCTTGAAGGCACAAACTGCTTGATGCTGAGATACATTTTCCACTATGTGATGCAAAGTGGTCCACCTCTGAATGTAATCCCTCAAGGTCTCATTCGGCTTCTGTACACAATGTTACAATTCTGCCAACCCTGCTGGTCATTTGCAAATACCTTCAAAAGTTCTGACAAACACTCGGGCTAGCTCCTCCCAACTGAATATACTGCCTGGGGCCAACTGATTCAGCCACGCTCTCGCCGAACCTTCCAACATCAGAGGAAGATGCTTCATGCCACCTCATCATTGCCACCACCAATCTGCACAGCCACTCGGTAATCTTCAAGCCCAGTGTCAGGCTTGGACTCTCCAGTGAACTTGCTGACTCCAGCCGCCAACCTGAAGTTGGGAGGAACCTCTGCAGCCCTAATGGCTCTGCTGAAACACTCTGGGCCTGAGACATGAACTCTGCTGCCAGTCGGGCGATCTCTGTCAAGTCCCTCTCTGCATGCTCTATTCCTATCGACCAGACCTTGAACAAGTATCGATCTCACATCAAAGCCTAGCTACATTGGGTTGACTGGCAATCTCCGCTCACCACCGTGCGAGTGCCTATCATCATGATGACAGGGCACATAGGACCCGCCCCTCAGAGGGGGCGTAGGCACTTGACGGCGGTTATCGTGGTCGAATCGATTATCAACCTGCTCATGATTCTGTTTAAAGTACTGCTCTTGACGATGCCCACGTCCCTCACGCCTCTGAGGCGATCTTGGGCTGTGGGCCGACTAGACTGTATCAGCCACCATAGATCTGCTATGGATTTTGTCACGTGACTGAGACACTGCTGTGTTTTGCTCTCCTACTGCCCGAACTAAAGCCCGGATCTGCATCAAACCTCTTCCAGCCTCTGACTGGGAAGGCTGAATGGACTCTACTATACGGGCTGCAGCTGTAAAATTCTGAATCGGAGTGCGGTATACCTGAGGCTAAGGCGGGAAAAGTTGTTGCTGCCGTCGACTGGACTCAGGGATCCACTGCTGAGCACGCTCATCGCGTGCATGCTGAAGGTTCTCCAGTCCAGTTCGCTCAAGCAAAATGGCCAGGGGCGCCTCCTCCAAGGCCCGAGCCTCAGAGGTCTCCCCAACGATGGGCGTGTGGAGCGCCTCCATGTTGCGGCGGTGAAGCTCCTCCCTCTGCTATGAAGAAAAGGTTTCGAGGTGGTACTCTTCGTGAATGCGCGACGGATCGCCACCGCCATCGCCGCCACTATTGTGGCGGAAACCAGGCGGGCTGCACGGCGTGTCGACCATCAAGACTTCTGCCGCAGGATCGCTGCTGCCGCACTCGAATAAGGTCTCGACGGAGCCAGTCGAACAGGCCGTAGAGTGATTCATCGGGCTCGATTGCCACGACTTGGGGGTGGCCGACTGGCGTTCCACCACGTGTTTTACCCACCACTGATGCCCTGAGCGACCAGATCGCTTACGGCAGCGAACAGTGTGGAGCGAAGAGACTGCGGGAGCCGACCGATACTGGGTCGACGGCTGCCGCAGAAGGACGCCGCGAACGCACACGCGAAAGTGCATTGCCCCGCGGACGGAGAGTGTCTCGACGTCGACTGGAGCCTCCTGGAGCCATGCGGAGTCGTCCGCGACGAAGAGAGTGCTCCGAGACGGATCTTGCGGCCCTCAACCAATCCACCGCCGGAAGCCATGATGATGGGAATCGGAAAAATCGCAACCTCACCAGAAAGTCGCTAAGACACCTGCCCCATGGTGGGCGCCAAGTATCGTTGTTCTAAGACTGACCGTATAATGGGGGGTAGGTGTGAGGAGACAAGATCGTAGCTATGGTGAAGTTGTAGACACAAGATTTACGAGTTCAAGCCCTTCATAGTGGAAGTAACAACCCTACGTCTCGATTCTCGGGAGCTCGGTCGATTGGATTATATGTGTGGAGTAATAGAGGGCGCGAACCCTTGTGCCTGAGGAGAGGGGTGGCTTATATAGAGTTTACCAGACCCCTCCGACCCTCAGTTACACAGGGTTCAATGTACATAAAGATAGGAACGTTACTCGTAACACCAGCATTAAAGTTACATAAATGACCATTAAGACTACGGAGTGAACGCCCGACCGTTGTCATTCAGAGTGACTTTATACCTTATGTTCTCCAAATGGATTCTGGTATGGTCGAATGGAATTGGGATATCCAAGTGAACACTCAGTCGAGTGGGTTGAGTCCTGTGGTGATTCCAGTCGGTAGAATCTGTTGTCCTTTGAATGTGTTTGACTGTAGGGCAGTGTCCTTGGGTAGGGTACTTAGATCAGGTCTATTGCCCTACCCTACGTATATGTCATCGTTATCCCCTCCCATGTATATAAAGGGGGGAGGGAGGAGGAGGCTAGCCAAGGGGAGGAAGCGCGCCAAGGGGGGCAATCCTACTCCAAGTAGGATTCGCACCCCCCCTTTCCTACTCCAACTAGGAGAAGGGGGAAGGAGAGGGAGGAGAGAAGTAAAGGGGGGCCGGCCCACCTAGTCCAATTCGGCTTGGGCTGGGGGGGGGGAGCGCGACACCTCTTGGCGTTCCTCCTCTCTTCCACTACTAGGCCCATGAGGCCCAATAACCCCCCGGTACTCCGGAAAATACCTCATACGCCTTGGAACTATTCTGGTGTCCGAATAAAACCTTCCAATATATCAATATTCATGTCTAGACCATTTCGAGACTCCTCGTCATGTCCGTGATCTCATCCGGGACTCCGAACTACGTCCGGTACATCAAAACACATAAACTCATAATATCGATCGTCATCAAACGTTAAGCGTGCGGACCCTATGGGTTCGAGAACTATTTAGACATGACTGAGACACTTCTCTATACAATAACCAATAGTGGAACCTAGATGCTCATATTGGCTCCTACATATTCTACGAAGATCTTTATCGGTCAAACCGCATAACAACATACGTTGTTCCCTTTGTCATCGGTATGTTACTTGCCCGAGATTCGATCGTCGGTATCACTGTACCTTGTTCAATATCGTTATCGACAAGTCTCTTTACTCGTTCCGTAATGCATCATCACATTGCTTGCAAGGCTTATAGTGATTTGCATTACCGTGAGAGCCCAGAGATACATCTCCGACAATCGGAGTGACTAATCCTAATCTCGGTCTATGCCAACTCAACAAACACCATCGGAGACACATGTAGAGCATCTTTATAATCACCCAGTTACGTTGTGATATTTTATAGCACACTAAGTGTTCCTCCGGTATTCAGGATTTGCATAATCTCATAGTCATAAGAACATGTATAAGTCATGAAGAAAGCAATAGCAGCAAACTAAACGATCATAGTGCTAAGCTAACGGATGGGTCTTGTCAATCACATCATTCTCTAATGATGTGATCCCGTTCATCAAATGACAACTCATGTCTATGTCTAGGAAACTTAACCATCTTTGATTAACGGGCAAGTCAAGTAGAGGCATACTAGTGACACTCTGTTTGTCTATGTATTCACACATGTACTAAGTTTTTGGATAATACAATTCTAGCATGAATAATAAACATTTATCATGGTATAAGGAAATATAAATAACAACTTTATTATTGCCTCTAGGGCATATTTCCTTCTGTCTCCCACTTGCACTAGAGTCAATAATCTAGATTACATAGTAATGATTCTAACACCCATGGAGTCTTGGTGTTGATCATGTTTTGCTCGTGAGAGAGGCTTAGTTAATGGGTCTGCAACATTCAGATCCGTATGTATTTTGCAAATATCTATGTGTCCCTCCTTGCCTTGATCGCGGATGGAATTGAAACGTCTCTTGATGTGCTTGGTTCTCTTGTGAAATCTGGATTCCGTTGCCAAGGCAATTGCACCAGTATTGTCACAAAAGATTTTCATTGGACCCGATGCACTAGGTATGACACCTAGATCGGATATGAACTCCTTCATCCAGACTCCTTCATTTGCTGCTTCCCAAGCAGCTATGTACTCCGCTTCACACGTACATCCCGCCACCACGCTTTGCTTAGAACTGCACCAACTGACAGCTCCACCGTTCAATATAAATACATATCCGGTTTGTGACTTAGAGTCATCCAGATCAGTGTCAAAGCTTGTATCGACATAACTATTTACAACGAGCTCTTCATCACCTCATAAACGAGAAACATATCCTTAGTTCTCTTCAGGTATTTCAGGATGCTCTTGACCGATGTTCAGTGATCCACTCCTTGATTACTTTGGTACCTCCTTGCTAAACTAATAGCAAGGCACACATCAGGTCTGGTACACGACATTGCATACATGATAGAACCTAAGGGTGAAGCATAGGGAATGACTTTCATTTTCTCTCTATCTTCTGCAGTGGTCGGGCATTGTGTCTGACTCAACTTCACACCTTGTAACACATGCAAGAACCCTTTCTTTGCTTGATACATTTTGAACTTCTTCAAAACTTTATCAAGGTATGTGCTTTGTGAAAATCCAAAAGCGTCTTGATCTATCCCTATAGATCTTGATGCCCAATATATAAGCAGCTTTACCGAGGTCTTTCATTGAAAAACTCTTATTCAAGTATCCTTTTATGCTATCCAGAAATTCTATATCATTTCCAATCAACAATATGTCATCCACATATAATATTAGAAATATTATAGAGCTCCCACTCACTTTCTTGTAAATACAGGCTTCTCCAAAATTATTTATAAAACTATATGCTTTGATCACACTATCAAAACGTTTATTCCAACTGCGAGATGCTTGCACCAGTCCATAAATGGATCACTGGAGCTTGCACACTTTGTTAGCATCCTTTGGATCGATAAAACCTTTGGGTTGCATCATATACAACTCTTCTTCCAGAAATCCATTCAGGAATGTAGTTTTTACATCCATTTGCCAAATTTCATAATCATAAAATGTTGCAATTGCTAACATGATTCGGACGGACTTAAGCATCTCTATGGGTGAGAAGGTCTCATTGTAGTCAACTCCTTGAACTTGTTGAAAACCTTTCGCAACAAGTCGAGCTTTGTAAACAGTAACATTACCATCAGCGTCAGTCATCTTCTTGAAAATCCATTTATTCTCTATGGCTTCCTGATCATCGGGCAAGTCAACCAAAGTCCACACTTTGTCCTCATACATGGACCCCATGTCAGATTTCATGGCCTCAAGCCATTTTGTGGAATCTGGGCTCATCATCGCTTCCTCATAGTTCACAGGCTCGTCATGGTCAAGTAACATGATCTCCAGAACAGGATTACCGTACCACTCTGGTGCAGATCTTACTCTGGTTGACCTACGAGGTTCGGTAGTAACTTGATCAGAAGTTTCATGATCGACATCATTAGCTTCGTCACTAATTGGTGTAGGAATCACTGGAACTGACTTCTGTGATGTACTACTTTCCAATTCAGGAGAAGGTACAATTACCTCATCAAGTTCTGCTTTTCTCCCACTCACTTCTTTCGAGAGAAACTCCTTCTCTAGAAAGGATCCATTCTTAGCAACAAATATTTTGCCTTCGGATCTGTGATAGAAGGTGTACCCAACAGTTTCCTCTGGGTATCCTATGAAGACACATTTCTCCAATTTGGGTTCGAGCTTATCAGGTTGAAGCTTTTTCACATAAGCATCGCAGCACCAAACTTTAAGAAACGACAACTTGGGTTTCTTGCCAAACCACAGTTCATATGGCGTCGTTTCAACGGATTTAGATGGTTCCCTATTTAACGTGAATGCAGCCATCTCTAAAGCATAACCCCAAAACGATAGCGTTAATCAGTAAGAGACATCATAGATCGCACCATATCTAATAAAGTACGATTACGGCGTTCGGACACACCATTATGCTGTGGTGTTCCGGGTGGCGTGAGTTGCGAAACTATTCCGCATTGTTTCAAATGAAGACCAAACTCGTAACTAAAATATTCTCCTCAGATCAGATCGTAAAAACTTTGTTTTCTTGTTACGAGGATTTTCCACTTCACTCTGAAATTCTTTCAACTTTTCAAATGTTTCAGACTTATGTTTCATCAAGTAGATATACCCATATCTGCTCAAATCATCTGTGAAGGTCAGAAAATAACGATACCCGCCGCGAGCATCAACACTCATCGGACCGCATACATCACTATGTATTATTTCCAACAAGTCTATTGCTCGCTCCATTGTTAGGAGAAGCGGAGTCTTAGTCATCTTGCCCATGAGGCATGGTTATAAGCATCAAGTGATTCCAAAGACCATCGGCATGGAGTTTCTTCATGCGCTTTACACCAATATGACCTAAACGGCAGTTCCACAAATAAGTTGCACTATCATTATTAAACATATATCTTTTGGCTTGAATACTATGAATATTTGTATCACTATTATCGAGATTTAGTTAAAATAGACCACTCATCAAGGGTGCATGACCATAAATGATATTACTCATATAAATAGAACAACCATTATTCTCTGATTTAAATGAATAACCGTCTCGCATCAAACAAGATCCAGATATAATATTCATGCTTAACGCTGGCACCAAATAACAATTATTCAGGTCTAAAACTAATCCCGAAGGTAGATGTACAGGTAGCGTGCTGACGGCAATCACATCGACTTTGGAACCATTTCCCACGCGCATCGTCACCTCGTCCTTAGCCAATCTTCGCTTAATCCGTAGCCCCTGTTTGGAGTTGCAAATATGAGCAACAGAACCAGTATCATATACCCAGGCGCTACTGCGAGCATTACTTAAGTACACATCAATAACATGTATATCAAATATACCTTTCACTTTGCCATCCTTCTTATCCGCCAAACACTTGGGGCAGTTCCGCTTCCAGTGACCAGTGCCTTTGCAGTAGAAGCACTCAGTCTTAGGCTTAGGTCCAGACTTGGGCTTCTTCACTTGAGCAACAACTTGCTTGCCATTCTTCTTGAAGTTCCCCTTCTTCCCTCTGCCCTTCTTCTTGAAACTGGTGGTCTTGTTGACCATCAACACTTGATGCTTCTTCTTGATTTCTACCTCTGCAGCCTTTAGCATCGCGAAGAGCTCGGGAATTGTCTTAACCATCCCTTGCATATTATAGTTCATTGATGACCCACAAGTATAGGGGATATATCGTAGTCCTTTCGATAAGTAAGAGTCTCGAACCCAACGAGGAGCAGAAGGAAATGATAAGCGGTTTTCAGCAAGGTATTCTCTGCAAGCACTGAAATTATAGGTAACCAATAGTTTTGTGATAAGATAATTGGTAACGAGCAACAAGTAACAAAACTAAATAAAGTGCAGCAAGGTGTCCCAATCCTTTTTGTACCAAAGGACAAGCCTGGACAAACTCTTATATAGAGAAAAGCGCTCCTGAGGACACATGGGAACTATCGTCAAGCTAGTTTTCATGACGTTCACATGATTCACGTTCGGTACTTTGATAATTTGATATGTGGGTGGACCGGTGCTTGGGTGCTGTCCTTACTTGAACAAGCATCCCACTTATTATTAACCTCTATTGCAAGCATCCACAACTACAACAAAAGTATTAAGGTAAACCTAACCATAGCATGAAACATATGGATCCAAATCAGCCCCTTACAAAGCAATGCATAAACTAGGGTTTAAGCTTCTGTCACTCTAGCAACCCATCATCTCCTTATTACTTCCCAATCCCTTCCTATAGGCCCATATAATGGTGAAGTGTCATGTAGTCGACGTTCACATAATACCACTAGAGGAGAGACAACATACATCTCATCAAAATATCGAACGAATACCAAATTCACATGACTACTAATAGCAAGACTTCTCCCATGTCCTCAGGAACAAACGTAACTACTCACAAAGCATATTCATGTTCATAATCAGAGGGGTATTAATATGCATATAGGGTCTGAACATATGATCTTCCACCAAATAAATCAACTAGCATCAACTACAAGGAGTAATCAACACTACTAGCAACCTAAAGGTACCAATCCCAGACTTAGAGACAAAAATTGGATACAAGAGATGAACTAGGGTTTGAGAGGAGATGGTGCTGGTGAAGATGTTGATGGAGATTGCCCTCTCCCGATTAGAGGAGCGTTGGTTATGATGATGGCGATGATTTCCCCCTCCCGTACGGAAGTATCCCCGGCAGGACAGCTCTGCCGGAGCCCTAGATTGGTTCTGCCTCGTGGCGGCGGAGTCTCGTCCCGAAAGCTTTCTTATGATTTTCCTGGGACGAAAGACTTCATATAGCATAATATGGGCACCGGAGGGCCAATAGGGGGCCCACGAGGCAGGGGGCGCGCCCAGGGGGGTAGGGTGGGCCCCCCACCCTCGTGGACAGGTGGAGGCCCCCCTGACGTATTTCTTCCGCTCAATATTTTTTATTATTTCCAAAAATAACTTTTGTGGAGTTTAGGACTTTTGGAGTTGTGCAGAATAGGTCTGTAATATTTGCTCCTTTTCCAGGCCAGAATTCCAGCTGCCGGCATTCTCCCTCCTTATGTAAACCTTGTAAAATAAGAGAGAATAGGCATAAGTATTGTGACATAATATGTAATAACAACACATAATGCAATAAATATCAATATAAAAGCATGATGCAAAATGGACGTATCAACTCCCCCAAGCTTAGACCTCGCTTGTCCTCAAGCGGAAGCCGATAACGATAAATATGTCCACATGTGTAGATGTAGAGGTGTCGATAAAATAAACTACGGACATGAGGGCATCATGATTATTCTCATAACAGCAAAATATATGGATATTGTCATATGGTTTCTTATGCTCAAGTAATAATCTATTCACAATGCAAAGTACGAATCAGAAACTTTATTGAGAACTAACAAACTATAATCTCAGTCATTGAGGCAATTGCAATTTATCATAACATCAGAAAGAGTCTATGTCAGAGCTTTCTAGCAAGTCCACATACTCAACTATCATTTAGTCTTTCATAATTGCTAACACTCATGCAATACTTGTGGTTACGGAGTTTTAATTGGACACAGAGAAAGATAGAGGCGTATAGTTTCGCCTCCCAACCTTTTACCTCAACGGTATGTCAACAATAATAACTCATGCTAACTTACATCCAATTAGATATTGTGCTTGCCAAAGGATAAAATGTAAAAAGGAAAGGTGAAGATGACCATGACTCTTGCATAAGGTAGAAGATAATAATAAAAGATAGGCCCTTCGCAGAGGGAAGCAGAGGTTGCCATGCGCTTTCAGGATTGGATGCACAAAATCTTGATGCGAAAGAACGTCACTTTATATTCCACTTGTGATATGAACCTTTGTTATGCAGTCCGTCGCTTTTATTTCTTACACGTCACAAGATCGTATAAATCTTATTTCCTCCACACCAATCAATCATACATATTTAGAGAGCAATATTTATTGCTTGCACCGATGACAACTTACTTGAAGGATCTTACTCAATCCATAGGTAGATATGGTGGACTCTCATGGCAAAGCTGGGTTTAAGGGTATTTGGAAGCACAAGTAGTATCCCTAGTTGGTGCAAAGAATTTGGCTAGCACGAGGGGGAAAGTCAAGCTCAACATGTTGGATGATCCATGACAATATACTTTATCTCAGATGTAAGAAAACATAACCCATTACGTTGTCTTCCTTGTCCAACATCAACTCTTTAGCATGTCATATTTTATTGAGTGCTCCCAATCATAAAAGATGTCCAAGATAGTATATTTATATGTGAAACCTCTCTTTCTTTATTACTTCCTATTAATTGCAACGATGACCAAAACTATGTTTGTCAACTCTCAACAACTTTTAATCATCATACTCTTTCTATGTGAAGTCATTACTCTCAATAAGATCAATATGATCTCCTTGTTTCTTTTTATTCTTTTCTCTTTTCTTCTATTCACTCAAGATCATAGAAAGATAATCAAGCCCTTGACTCAACATTAGTCTTTATTATATATAGCTCATGGACTCGATTACAAAGAGGGATCATAAAGAAAAACTCAAAACTAGATCATGCCATAAACTTTATTCTACTAGATCAAGATAATACTAATAAGATCGAACTAAGAAAAACGGTAAAGAAAGGAGATGTGGTGGTTATACGATACCGGGGCATCTCCCACAAGCTTGGCAGTTGCCAAGGGGAGTGCCCATACCCATATGATTATGTCTGCTTTGTTGAAGAGGAAGGTGGTGGAGTTGTTGGCGTAGGCTTCTTCCTTAATTTGCGCTTGAGGACAAAATTTTGATCTCTCGGGTCCTCAATCTCCTGCTCCAGGCTTAATATATATTTGCATAATTCCTGCTTGTTTTCCTGCAAGAGGCGAAAAGGGATAAACTCGATCTTAAATTTCTTTGCTCTATTAGGGAGGTTTGACTTTTTGAACTCCACATGCATGTCCCCAGGATGAGGTAATGGGACTTCATCTTCATCTGAGCTCGTCTCCTCCTTTCCCTTGGGTTCATAGTCCTCTTCTTCTTCCGTAGTCCAACCACAATGCTCCACATCCCCATAGACCTTAGGATCTGCAAGGAAATCAGCCACATAGCTTTCTCCTTCTAAATCCTGGGACGACATGTTGCTCTAATCTGCAGCAGGACAGCTCGAAACAAAGACAGGAGATATTTACATGATACAGGAGTCAAAACCTGCAGGAGATTATATAATGTTTTTTTACCGACCAAAATACGGGTGCAAGAAAACGGAGTCCGGAGAGCACACGAGGTGCCCACGAGGTAGGGGGGCGCGCCCACTAGGGTAGGGCGCGCCCTCCACCCTCGTGCAGGCCTCGTGTCCTTCCCGGACTGCTTCTTATTTTTCTATTTTTCTAAATATTCCAAATCGGAGAAAAATTGTCATTAGAACTGTTTTGGAGTCGGTTTACTTACCGTACCACATACCTATTCCTTTTCGGAGTCTAAAACATTCCGAAAAGTGTCCCTTATGTATTCCTCCGGGGTTACGGTTTCAATAACATTAGTTTCAACATTTATAGGATTACCTGAGATATAATGCTTGATTCTTTGACCGTTCACCATCTTCGGATTTGTGCCTCTGAAGTTGTTGATTTTTATGGCACCGGAATGATAGACCTCCACAATAACGTAAGGTCCTTCCCATTTAGAGATAAGTTTTCCTGCAAAAAATCTTAACGAGAGTTGTATAGCAATACATAATCACCTACATTAAACTCACGCTTTTGTATCCTTTTGTCATGCCATCTTTTAACTTTTTCTTTAAACAATTTGGCATTCTCATAAGCTTGGGTTCTCCATTCATCAAGTGAGCTAATGTCAAATAACCTCTTCTCACCGGCAAGTTTGAAATCATAATTGAGTTCTTTAATAGCCCAATAAGCCTTATGTTCTAGTTGGAGAGGTAAGTGACATGCTTTTCCATAAACCATTTTATACGGAGACATACCCATAGGATTTTTATATGCAGTTCTATAGGCCCATAATGCATCATCAAGTTTCTTGGACCAATTCTTTCTAGAGCTATTAACAGTCTTTTGCAAAATTAATTTGAGCTCTCTGTTGCTCAATTCTACTTGACCACTAGACTCTGGGTGATAAGGGGATGCAATTCTATGATTAACATCATACTTAGCAAGCATTTTATGGAAAGCACCACGAATAAAATGTGAACCACCATCAGTCATTAAATATCTAGGGACTCCAAACCTCGGAAAAATAACTTCTTTAAGCATTTTGATAGAAGTGTTCTGATCAGCACTACTAGTTGGAATAGCTTCTACCCACTTAGTAACGTAATCAACAACAACTAAAATATGTGTGTATCCATTAGATGCAGGAAAAGGTCCCATATAATCAAAGCCCCAAACATCAAACGGTTCAATAACAAGTGAATAATTCATAGGAATTTCTTGACGTCTACAAGTATTACCAATTCTTTGACATTCATCACAAGACAAGACAAACTTACGGGCATCCTTGAAGAGAGTAGGCCAATAAAAACCGGACTGCAATACCTTATGTGCAGTTCTATCTCCAGCGTGGTGTCCTCCATAAGCTTCGGAGTGACACTTGCGTAGGATCTGTTCCTGTTCATGCTCAGGTACACAACGTCTAATAACACCACCTACTCCTTTATAAAGATGTGGGTCATCCCAAAAGTAATGTCTCAAATCATAGAAAAACTTTTTCTTTTGCTGGTATGTGAAACTAGGTGGTATGAACTTAGCAACGATGTAATTAGCATAATCAGCATACCATGGAGTAGTACGAGAAGCATTTATGGCATTTAATTGCTCATCAGGAAAGCTATCATCAATAGGTAGTGGGTCATCATGAACATTTTCTAACCTAGACAAGTTGTCTGCAACGGGGTTCTCAGCTCCCTTTGTATCAATAATATGCAAATCAAATTCTTGTAACAAGAGAACCCATCTTATAAGTCTAGGTTTAGCATCTTTCTTTTCCATAAGATATTTAATAGCAGCATGATCAGTGTGAATAGTTACTTTAGAATCAACAATATAAGGCCTGAACTTATCACAAGCAAATACAATTCCTAAGAATTCTTTTTCAGTAGTAGCATAATTTCTCTGAGCATTGTCTAGAGTTTTACAAGCATATTGAATAACATTTAATTTCTTCTCAACTCTTTGCCCTAGAACAGCACCTACAGCATAATAACTAGCATCACACATAATTTCAAGGGTCTTTTACATCTGTGTCCCTAACTTGAACCCACTACTCACATTTGCCCCTAATTCGAAAGCTTGCTCAAAAATGCCCCTCCGCCATTAGGTGCCCTTACAGAAATATCCTTCCGCTCCGTTTCCGTCTGGTCAAAGGGGTTTGACCGTTTACGGGGCGTTTACTGGACATTTTGCCCCTCTATTCACTTGTCACTTACACATGGGCCCTGCCCTAGGAAAAAAACTCTCGCTTATCCCCTCTCTCTCACTTACTAAAAAAACTCTCTCACTCCTTGACATGTGGGCCAGGGACCCACTTGCATGGTCAACACGCTCCGAAGCGAGGCTAGGCTCGGCTCGCGTGGATCAGCCGGTGGCCGTCGCCGGCAAGAGGCGGCGCTCCTGCAAGTGAAGACCAAGGGGACGGGCTCCGGGTGGTCTGTCGAAGGATTTGCAGGTGGTGGTCAAGGTGGATGTCGGCGGGCAGCGAAGGCATGCACGGGGAGCGCCTGAGACATTTTGCGGAGGACGCCGTCGCCGCCGTCGCGGTCGGAGGCTAGATCGAGACCAAAGAGCATGCCCTTGAACCCTGCTGGACGCCTCGCCTCTGCCCAACACGGTGGATCGGGCCTATGGCCGCGTGTAGACGATGGCAGAGACTCCGATCTCCGCCACAGATGCGCCCTTGGCCTCCTAAATCCGACTGCCCCGAGCCACCATTGACCTTCCCGACGTCCGTGTCGTTGTCCCTGAAATCACGCGGCCCTACTCCTCTCTTCCCCCGCTCGATTCTGTTCCCGGAGCGCCCTGCCCGAAGCCGGCCGCCATGACCGACCTCGGTGGCTCGGTCGAGTGCACGCGCCCACCTACCTACTCAGGCGGCGGCTCCACCCCTCCGTCGGACGACCCGAGCCTCCACCATGGCCCTCACGCCCGCGGCGCTATCTTCCGCCGGCGGCGACCACCGGCCGATCCGCCAAGCCTCGCCGTGATCACGAGCAAACAGAGTTGACCACGGCGGTGGGTCCAATGGCCCACATGTCGGGGAGAGAAGGGGGTTATGAGAGAGGTAGACAATTTTTTAATGTTGGTGGGCTCCACGTGTAAGTCGAGATGGGATGAGAGAGGGAGTTTTTTTTCTTTTCTTTTCCTAGGTAGGTGCCATGTGTGGCGGGATGTGCAGAGAGGGCAAAATGTCGAGAAAACATGAGGAAAACGGTCAAAGGCCTTTGACCTGACGGAAACGGCACGGAGGGGCATTTCTGTAAGGGCACATAACGGCGGAGGGGCATTTTTTATCAGGCTTTGGAATTAGGGGTATATCTGATTAGGTGGTTCGAGTTAGGGACAGAAATGCAAATGGCCCTAATTTCAAAGGGTAAATTCCAATCAGGTGGCTGAACAATAGGTGCAGAGATCAATGCTTTATTAAGTACTTCAAATGCTTCTACACAATCATCATCAAAGACAAATGGTATATCTTTTTGCAATAAATTAATCAGAGGCCGAGAAATTTTTGAGAAGTCCTTCATGAACCTCCTATAAAAACCGGCGTGGCCGAGGAAACTTGTTATACCTTTGATGTCCTTGGGACATGGCATCTTTTCAATAGCATCAACCTTGGCTTTATCAACTTCAATACCTGTTTCAGAAATTTTATGCCCCAAGACAATACCTTCATTAACCATAAAGTAGCACTTTTCCAAATTCAAGACAAGATTAGTTTCTTCACATCTCTGCAAAACTCAATCAAGATTGCTCAAGCAATCATCAAAAGAGGATCCATAGACGGAGAAATCGTCCATGAAAACCTCACAAATCTCTTCACAAAAGTCGGAGAATATAGCCATCATGCATCTTTGAAAGGTAGCAGGTGCATTACTGTAACACCCCGGATGTAACTTTCCATATTTGTAACTCCAACTCTTGCCATTTTCGGCATTGTGATATGATATTCCCTCCGTGGTTGGGTTTTTCTCCTTTTTGCATTTTGTCCATGTCATGCATTTTCATATCATGTCATCATGTGCATCGCATTTGCATACGTGTTTGTCTCAAGATTCCGAGCATTTTTCCCGTTGTCCGTTTTGCAATCCGGCACTCCTATGTTCCCCGGCGCCCCTTTTACGTTTTTCCGTGAGCGGGTACTAAAATTTCTCGGAATGGACCGAGGTTTGTCAAGTGGCCTTGGTATACCACCGGTAGACCACCGGTCAAGTTCGGTCATTTGGAGCTCGTTTGGTACTCAACGGTTAACCGCACTCTCAAAGGCCTCTTTTAAGTTGCAGCCCAACACCCTTTCAAAATGGTCCAATAACCCATCTAAGTCACCTCCATGCTCTCGGTCGTTCGATCACGATCGTGTGGTAAACCGCACCTCATTTGGAGCTTCCTAGCTCCTTCTACCTATAAATATAGCCTCCCCTCAAATTCGGTACAAACCCTAGCTCCTTCCTCCTCCCGCCGACGGACACGTCCACCGCCGCCCGGCCGTGTCCGCCCGTCGGCGCCGCCCCGCGCCCAATCGCGTGCCACGTGGGCGACCCGCGCCCACATCGCCGCCCGGCCCGCAGGGGCCAGCGAAACCCTCGCGCCCCCGGCCCGGCGCCCGCCGCCCGCCGCCGCCGGCCCGGCCTCGTCGCCGCCCGGCCCGGCCGCCTCCGCCGTCGCGCCGCCCGGCCCGCCTCCTCTCCCTCCTCCGGCCTCGTCCGGCTCCGGCGAGCCGCCCGCCGCCGTCGCCCGATCTGATCTGAGATCCATCCTCGAAGGTTGACTTCCCCCAAAATTCATCTAAGTTTTATTTCGGTAATTAATTTGTGGCATTTTCAACGCATCATAACTTTGCATACATAGCTCTGTTTCGTGCGTGTAATATGTCAAAATGTTCGTCTCGAAGAGTAGATCATTTCATATCATTGCATAATTATCATTTGACCTCATCTTGATGCCCGAAATGCTGTTAGAAGAGAGCTATGTGATGTTAGTTTCTGTTTCTTAACAGAACATGCACTTTTGTTATTTTTGCTATGATTGATGTGTGCACCCTATGAATTTGAGTCCTACATGTGTTTTGTAATATGCCATGCCATCTTTCCAGGAGTGTATGCCATGTATTTTTGTGATCTATGTGGTGACTAGCACAAGCATGCAAACTAGGTGTCATGATGTTGCTGATTTCAGCCCCTGTTTAGCTGATATTTTGATGCCATGTTAACTTGATGTTACCGAGAGATCCATGCATATTTCGAGATACTTCAGTAAGGATGTTTTGAACATATGGTTATGATCTATCCATCCATGCCTTTGTTTGCAATTATGGAATGCCATAGCTTGAGTCAATCGAGCTATGCTTTTGCTATAAAATGTTTCCTGGCAGATTGTTTACATGTTATTCAATTTTGCCAAGGTTGTTGTGGTTGATCTGTGTATGCTATGAAGTTCTTCTTGCCATTTTTGTCTTCTATGCCACGTCTTCTTGATGTATGTATGCTTAGTTTATCATGTAATACTCTGTAGTGAGTGCATCGAGCTCTTAAACATGCCTACTTGTTATCTGTTTTTGCCATGCCCATTCTTTGAATCATTATGAAACTTGCTATATTGACATGGGTGATATTGTATTTTCTGATCCATTTTGGCTTATGGTCAGTAAGGGACTTTTGTTCTATGCTTTGAGTAGATTCATGCCATGCCTTGTTTTGCTATTATAATTTCCTATAGCATGTTGTTTTATTGCTCTGAACATTGCTTCCTGATGCTGATTTTGCCATGTTCAGTAATTTCACTAAGTCTGTGAAGCTGATATGCTTTGCACATTTGCCATGCTTGTTTGGACCTGTTATGTTGTGATTTAGCCGTAGCTCAGTGTTCATCTTTTGTCAAGCATCTTGAGTAGATCACTGCCATATGCTTTTCTGGTACGTTTGGGTGCAGTAGCTTAATTTCTTGTTGCTTGCTAAGTGGCATCATGCTGTTAATGGCAGATTTGTGCCATTCTTGTTTTGCTTGTCATTTGCAAACCGTGCATCCGATTCCGGTGATCTTTATATCGATTTCAACCGAAATCATCTCATCTTTCCAGCGGCATACTTGGTTTGCCAAGTTGATGCCTGGTTTATCATTTTCCTTCCAGAGCGCGCATACGCATTGCATATCACATCCCACATATCATGTCATATATTGCATAATGTTGCTTGTGCATTGCACCGTGATTTATTGTGGTTCCTTTGCTTGTGTTCTTGCATTGGGTAGAGTCGGGAGACGATTACGTGAACGAGGAACCTGTTGAGAACGCTTTCGAGGATCAAGCTTTCGACAACTCTGAGAACTTTGCAGGCAAGATGACCATACCCTCGAAATCACTTCTATCTTTGCTATGCTAGATGCTCGCTCTTTTGCTATGCCTATGCTGCGATGCCTATCACTTGCTTATCATGCCACCCATATTGCCATGTCAGGCCCTAACCATCCTTTCCTAGCAAACCGTTGATTGGCTATGTTACCGCTTTGCTCAGCCCCTCTTATAGCGTTGCTAGTTGCAGGTGAAGTTGAAGTTTGTTCCTTGTTGGAACATGGAGATGTTGTTCCTTATTGGAACATGTTTACTTGTTGGCGATATCACAATATATCTGCTATAATTAATGCATCTACATACTTGGTAAAGGGTGGAAGACTCGGCCTTATGCCTGGTGTTTTGTTCCACTCTTGCCGCCCTAGTTTCCGTCATACCGGTGTTATGTTCCTTGATTTCGTGTTCCTTACATGGTTGGGTGATTTATGGGACCCCTTAACAGTTCGCTTTGAATAAGACTCCAAAGAAGGCCCAACTTTGGTTTTACCATTTGCCACCTAAGCCTTTTTCCCGGGGTTTTCGCGAGCCGAGGGTCATCTTTATTTTAACCCCCGACCGGTGCTCCTTGAGTGCTGGCCCGAATCGAGCTGCTGCTGGGCCACCACAGGAAACTCGAGGCTTGGTTTTACTCGTAGCTAGTCTCATCCGGATGTGCCCTGAGAACGAGATATGTGCAGCTCCTATCGGGATTTGTCGGCACAATCGGGCGGATTTGCTGGTCTTGTTTTATTGCTGTCGAAATGTCTTGTAGTCCGGGATTCCGAGATTGATCGGGTCTTCCCGGTAGAAGGAATATCCTTCGTTGACCGTGAGAGCTTATAATGGGCTAAGTTGGGACACCCCTGCAGGGTATTATCTTTCGAAAGTCGTGCCCGCGGTTATGAGGCAGATGGGAATTTGTTAATGTCCGGTTGTAGAAAACCCGAAGTTGACCTCAATTAAAATACACATCAACCGCGTGTGTAACCGTGATGGTCTCTTCTCGGTGGAGTCCGGGAAGTGAACACGGTGTTGGAGTTATGTTTGACGTAAGTAGTTCAGGATCACTTCTTGATCGCTACTAGCTTCACGACCGTGCCTTGCTCCTCTTCTCGCTCTCTTTTGCGAATGTAGCCACCATATATGCTAGTCGCTTGCTGCAGCTCCACCTCACAACTCTGTCCTTCCTATAAGCTTAAATAGTCTTGATCTCGAGGGTGTGAGATTGCTGAGTTCCCGTGACTCACAGATTCTACCAAAACAGTTGCAGGTGCCGACGATGCCAGTGCAGGTGACACAACCGAGCTCAAGTGGGAGTTCGATGAGGAACGTGGTCGTTACTATGTGTCTTTTCCTGATGATCGGTAGTGGAGCCCAGTTGGGACGATCGGGGATCTGTGTAGCATTTGGGGTATCTTATTTTATTTTTGGTTCCGTAGTCAGACCTTGAGTGTAATCTGAATGATGGATGTTTATTTATGTACTGTGTGAAGTGGCGACTGTAAGCCAACTATGTAACTCTTTCCTTTATGTATTACATGGGTTGTGTGAAGATTACCTCACTTGCGACATTGATTTCAATGCGGTTATGCCTCTAAGTCGTGCTTCGACACGTGGGAGATATAGCCGCATCGAGGGCGTTACAATTACATAAACCAAAAGGCATACATCTATAAGAAAAGGTACCGAAAGGGCAAGTAAAAGTGGTCTTTGATTGATCATCGGCTGACACAGGTATTTGAGAGAAACCATAATAACCATCTAGAAAGCAAAAATGTGTATGTTTGGATAATCTTTCTAGCATTTGATCAATAAAAGGTAAGGGGTAATGATCCTTTTTAGTAGCCTTATTTAATTTGCAGAAATCAATTACCATCTTATAACCTGTAATAATTCTTTGCGGGATCAATTCATCTTTATCATTAGGAACGACAGTAATACCTCCCTTCTAGGACACAATGGACAGGACTTACCCACTGACTATCAGCAATGGGATAAATTATACCTGCCTCAAGGAGCTTTAGTATTTCCTTTCTTAACACTTCTTTCATCTTAGGATTCAGCCGTCGTTGATGATCACGAACTGGTTTGGCATCTTTCTCCAAATTTATTTTATGTTGACATAGAGTGGGACTAATGCCTTTAAGATCATCAAGAGTATAACCAATAGCAGCATGGTGCTTCTTCAGAGTTTTCAATAATCTCTCTTCTTCATCCTCTGAAAAGTTAGCACTAATAATAACAGGATATATCTTTTTGCTCATCAAGATAAGCATATTTAACAGTATCTGGTAATGGTTTAAGCTCAAACACGGGATCACCCTTGGGTGGACGAGGATCCCCTAGGATTTCAACAGGCAAATTGTGTTTCAGGATAGGTTCTTGTTTAAAGAATACTTCATCGATTTCCCTTCTTTCGTTCATAAACATATCATTTTCATGGTCTAGCAAATATTGTTCTAAAGGATCACTAGGAGGTACGGCAATAGAAGCAAGACCAATAATTTCATCCTTACTAGCCAATTCCTCTTCATGGTGTTGTCTACTAAATTTAGAGAAATTAAACTCACGAGACATATCACCCAAACCTATAGTAACAACATCCTTTTCGCAGTCTATCCTAGCATTGACAATGTTCAACAAGGGTCTACCAAATATAATGGGACAAAAGCTATCTTGTGGGGAACCAAGAACAAGAAAATCAGCAAGATATTTAGTTTTCCCACACAAGACTTCAACATCTCTAACAATTCCAATGGGTGATATGGTATCTCTATTGGCAAGCTTAATGGTAACATCAATTTCTTCTAACTCAGTAGGTGCAATATCATGCATAATTTCTTTGTATAAGTCATGAGGTATAGCACTAGCACTGGCACCCATATCACATAAGCCATGATAACAATGATCTCCTATTTTAACAGAAATAACAGGCATGCCTACCACAGGTCTATGTATATCTTTAGCACAAGGTTTGGCAATTCTAGCCGTTTCATCACGGAAATGAATAATATGCCCATCAATATTATCATACAAGAGATCTTTAACAATAGCAATATTAGGTTCAACTTTAACTTGCTCAGGAGGTGTATAGGTTCTAATATTGCTTTTACAAACCACATTTGAAGCTTTAGCATGATCTTTTATCCTAACAGGGAAATGTCGTTTCTCAACATAAGCAGTAGGAACAATAGGATCATTATAAGTGATAATCTTTTCTTCAACTTTAATAGGTGCAGCTACTTTTACTTCCATGGGAGGATGATATTTAAACCACTTCTCCTTAGGGAGATCAGCATAAGCAGCAAAAGATTCACAGAAAGAAGTTACTATCTCAGAGTGAAGTCCATATTTAGTGCTAAATTTACGGAAAACATTGGTATCCATAAAAGATTTAACACAATCAAACTTAGGTGTCATACCTGGCTCCTTACCTTCATCGAGATCCCAATCTTCAGAGTTGCATTTAATTCTTTCCAATAAATCCCTTTTGAATTCAATAGTCTTCATCATAAAAGAGCCAGCACAAGAAGTATCGAGCATGGTTCGATTGTTATCAGAAAGCCGAGCATAAAATTTTTGAATAATCATTGCTCTTGAGAGCTCATGATTGGGGCATGAATATAACATTGATTTAAGCCTCCCCCAAGCTTGAGCGATGCTTTCTCCTTCGCGAGGACAAAAATTATTTATATAATTGTGATCGCGATGAACAAGATGCAAAGGATAAAACTTCTGATGAAATGCCAATTTCAATCGTTTGTAGTTCCATGACCCCGTATCATCACATAACCTATACAATGTCAATGCATCTCCCTTCAAAGATAAAGGGAAGACCTTCTTATTAATAACATCATCGGGTATACCTGCAAGCTTAAATAATCCACAAACTTCATCCACATTTATTAGGTGCTCATCGTGATGCATTGTTCCATCTCCTGCAAAAGGATTAGCTAGCAGTTTTTCTAACATACCCGAAGGAATTTCAAAGTAGACATTTTCATTTTCAGTAGGTTCAGAGGGTTGTGGAGAAAGTCTTTGCTCTACTGGTCGGGGTGAAGAAACCCCAAACAAGCCCCTCAGAGGATTACTTTCCATAGTGACAAGTGACAGTAAATTTCAGCACACTAATATAAATTTTTCCTTACCAAATTCCACCTACCAAAGGCGCTTCACTCCCCGGCAACAGCGCCAAAAATGAGTATTGATGACCCACAAGTATAGGGGATCTATCGTAGTCCTTTCGATAAGTAAGAGTGTCGAACCCAACGAGGAGCAGAAGGAAATGATAAGCGGTTTTCAGCAAGGTATTCTCCGCAAGCACTGAAATTATAGGTAACAGATAGTTTTGTGATAAGACAATTGGTAACGAGCAACAAGTAACAAAAGTAAATAAAGTGCAGCAAGGTGGCCCAATCCTTTTTTGTAGCAAAGGACAAGCCTGGACAAACTCTTATATAGAGAAAAGCGCTCTCAAGGACACATGGAAATTATCGTCAAGCTAGTTTTCATCACGTTCATATGATTCGCGTTCGGTACTTTTATTATTTGATATGTGGGTGGACCGGTGCTTGGGTGTTGTCCTTATTTGAACAAGCATCCCACTTATGATTAACCTCTATTGCAAGCATCCGCAACTACAACAAAAGTATTAAGGTAAACCTAACCATAGCATGAAACATATGGATCCAAATCAGCCCCTTACAAAGCAACGCATAAACTAGGGTTTAAGCTTCTATCACTCTAGCAACCCATCATCTACTTATTCCTTCCCAATGCCTTCCTCTAGGCCCATATAATGGTGAAGTTCCATGCTTTGCCCAGGGGGATAGGGCGCACCCCCCACCCTCGTGGACAGGTGGAGGCCCCCCTGACGTATTTCTTCCGCTCAGTATTTTTTATTATTTTCAAAAATAACTTTCGTGGAGTTTCAGGACTTTTGGAGTTGTGCAGAATAGGTCTCTAATATTTGCTCCTTTTACTGCCCAGAATTCCAGCTGCCGGCATTCTCCCTCCTTATGTAAACCTTGTAAAATAAGAGAGAATAGGCATAAGTATTGTGTCATAATGTGTAATAACATTCCATAATGCAATAAATATCAATATAAAAGCATGATGCAAAATGGACGTATCATTCAGTACAAAGCTTTTGTATCTTGGTGGCAGTGATTGAAGAACTCTGTCAATGACACTATCATCAGGAAAATTAACTCTCAGTTGAGTCAGGTGGTTGTGGTACCCAGACATTCTGAGTATATGTTCACTGACAGAATTATTCTCCTCCATTTTGTAGCTGTTGAACTTATTGGAGACTTCATATCTCTCAATCCGGGCATTTGCTTGAAATATTAACTTCAACTCCTGGAACATCTCATATGATCCATGACGTTCAAAACGTCGTTGAAGTCCCGGTTCTAAGCCATAAAGCATGGCACACTGAACTATCGAGTAGTCATCAACACGCGACTCCCAGGCATTCACAATGTCCGTAGTTACCGGCGCGAGTGGTACACCTAGTGGTGCTTCCAGGACGTAATTCTTCTGTGCAGCAATGAGGATAATCCTCAAGTTACGGACCCGGTCCGTGTAGTTGCTACCATCATCTTTCAACTTAGCTTTCTCTAAGAACGCTTTAAAATTCAAAGGAACAGTATCAAGGGCCATTGATCTACAACAACATAGACATGCACAATACTATGAGGTACTAAGTTGATGATAAATTAAAGTTCAATTAATCATATTACATAAGAACTCCCACTTAGATAGGCCTCCCTCTAATCATCAAAGTGATCACGTGATCCAAATCAACTAAACCATGTCCGATCATCACGTGGGTGGAGTAGTTTTCAATGGTGAACATCACTATGTTGATCATATCTACTATATGATTCACGCTCGACCTTCCGGTCTTAGTGTTCCGAGGCCATATCTCCATATGCTAGGTTGTATGTGAACGTAGAGCTTATCACACCCGATCATCACGTGGTGTCTCGGCACGACGAACTGTCGCAACGGTGCATACTCAGGGAAAACACTTGTACCTTGAAATTTAGTGAAAGATCATCTTATAATGCTACCGCTGAACTAAGAAATATAAGATGCATAAAGGGTAAACATCACATGCAATCAATATAAGTGATATGATATGGCCATCATCATCTTGTGCCTTCGATCTCCATCTCCGAAGCACCGTCGTGATCACCATCGTCACCGGCGCAACACCGTGATCTCCATCGTAGCATCGTTGTCGTCTCACCACCTATTGCTTCTACGACTATCGCTACCGCTTAGTGATAAAGTAAAGCAATTACATGGCGATTGCATTTCATACAATAAAGAAATAACCATATGTCTCATGCCAGTTGCCGATAACTGTTAGAAAACATGATCACCTCAAACAACAATTTATATATCATCACATCTTGGTCATATCACATCACAGTAATCCCTGCAAAAACAAGTTAGACGTCCTCTAGTTTGTTGTTGCAAATTTTGTTGGGTAACATAGTAATTTCAAAAAAATTCCTACGCACACGCAAGATCATGGTGATGCATAGCAACGAGAGGGGAGAGTGTTGTCCACGTACCCTCGTAGTCCAAAAGCGGAAGCGTTAGCATAACGCGGTTGATGTAGTCGTACGTCTTCACGATCCGACCGATCAAGTACCGAACGTACGGCACCTCTAAGTTCAGCACACGTTCAGCCCGATGACGTCCCTCAAACTCAAATCCAGCCAGTGTTGAGGGAGAGTTTCGTCAGCACGACAGCATGGTGACGATGTTGATGTTCTACCGATGCAGGGCTTCGCCTAAGAACCGCTACAGTATTATCGAGGTGGACTATGGTGGAGGGGGGCACCGCACACGGTTGGGAGAGATCAACTGATCAACTTGTGTCTAGGGTTCCCCCCTGCCCCCGTATATAAAGGAGCAAGGGGGAGGTGCGGCCGGCCAGGGAGGTGGCGCGCCAGGAGGAGTCCTACTCCTACCGGGAGTAGGACTCCCCCCCTTTTCCATGTTGGACTAGGAGAGAGAGGGGGAAGAGGTGGAGGGGAGGAAGGAAAGGGGAGCGCCGCCCCCCTCTTCTTGTCCTATTTGGACTCGGGGGAGGGGCGTGCGGCCCTGCCCTGGCCTCCTCTCCTCTCTTCCACCAAGGCCCACTAAGGCCCATTAAGTTCTCGGGGGGTTCCGGTAACCTCCCGGTACTCCGGAAAAATCCCGATTTCACCCGAAACACTTCCGATATCCAAACATAGGCTTCCAATATATCAATCGTCATGTCTCGACCATTTCGAGACTCCTCGTCATGTCCGTGATCACATCCGGGACTCCGAACAACCTTCGGTACATCAAAACATATAAACTCATAATATAACTGTCATTGTAACGTTAAGCGTGCGGACCCTACGGGTTCGAGAACTATATAGACATGACCGAGACACGTCTCCGGTCAATAACCAATTGCAGAACCTGGATGCTCATATTGGCTCCCACATATTCTACGAAGATCTTTATCGGTCATACCGCATAACAACATACGTTGTTCCCTTTGTCATCAGTATGTTACTTACCCGAGATTCGATCGTCGGTATCTCAATACCTAGTTCAATCTCGTTACCGGCAAGTCTCTTTACTCGTTCCGTAATACATCATCCCGCAACTAAATCATTAGTTGCGATGCTCGCAAGGCTTAAGTGATGTGCATTACCGAGAGGGCCCTGAGATACCTCTCCGACAATCGGAGTGACAAATCCTAATCTCGAAATACGCCAACCCAACATGTACCTTCGGAGACACCTGTAGAGCACCTTTATAATCACCCAGTTACGTTGTGACATTTGGTAGCACACAAAGTGTTCCTCCGTAAGCAGGAGTTGCATAATCTCATAGTCATAGGAACATGTATAAGTCATGAAGAAAGCAATAGCAACATACTAAACGATCGTGTGCTAAGCTAACGGAATGGTTCATGTCAATCACATCATTCTCCTAATGATGTGATCCCGTTAATCAAATGACAACCCATGTCAATGGCTAGGAAACATAACCATCTTTGATTAACGAGCTAGTCAAGTAGAGGCATACTAGTGACACTCTATTTGTCTATGTATTCACACAAGTATCATGTTTCCGGTTAATACAATTCTAGCATGAATAATAAACAATTATCATGATATAAGGAAATAAATAATAACTTTATTATTGCCTCTAGGGCATATTTCCTTCAGTCTCCCACTTGCACTAGAGTCAATAATCTAGATTACATAGTAATGATTCTAACACCCATGGAGCCTTGGTGCTGATCATGTTTTGCTCGTGGAAGAGGATTAGTCAACGGGTCTGCAACATTCAGATCCGTATGTATCTTGCAAATTTCTATGTATCCCACCTGGACTAGATCCCGGATGGAATTGAAGCGTCTCTTGATGTGCTTGGTTCTCTTGTGAAATGTGGATTCCTTCGCCAAGGCAATTGCACCAGTATTGTCACAAAAGATTTTCATTGGACCCAATGCACTAGGTATGACACCTAGATCGGATATGAACTCCTTCATCCAGACTCCTTCATTTGCTGCTTCTAAAGCAGCTATGTACTCCGCTTCACATGTAGATCCCGCCACGGCACTTTGCTTAGAACTGCACCAACTGACAGCTCCACCGTTCAATGTAAAAACATATCCGGTTTGCGATTTAGAATCGTCCGGATCAGTGTCAAAGCTTATACCAACGTAACCATTTACGATGAGCTCTTTGTCACCTCCATAAACGATAAACATATCCTTAGTCCTTTTCAGGTATTTTAGGTTTTTCTTGACCGCTGTCCAGTGATCCACTCCTGGATTACATTGGTACCTCCCTGGTAGACTTATAGCAAGGCACACATCAGGTCTGGTACACAACATTTCATACATGATAAAGCCTATGGTTGAAGCATAGGGAACATCTTTCATCTTCTCTCTATCTTTTGAAGTGGTCGGGCATTGAGTCTTACTCAACTTCACAACTTGTAACACAGGCAAGAACCCTTTCTTTGCTTGATCCATTTTGAACTTCTTCAAAACTTTGTCAAGGTATGTGCTTTGTGAAAGTCCAATTAAGCGTCTTGATCTATCTCTATAGATCTTAAAGCCCAATATGTAAGCAGCTTCACCGAGGTCTTTCATCGAAAAACTCTTATTCAAGTATCCCTTTATGCTATCCAGAAATTCTATATCATTTCCAATTAGTAATATTTCATCCACATATAATATCAGAAATGCTACAGAGCTCCCACTCACTTTCTTGTAAATACAGGCTTCTCCAAAAGTCTGTACAAAACCAAATGCTTTGATCACACTATCAAAGCGTTTATTCCAACTCCGAGAGGCTTGCACCAGTCCATAAATGGATTGCTGGAGCCTGCACACTTTGTTAGATCCCTTTGGATCGACAAAACCTTCCGGTTGCATCATATACAACTCTTCTTCCAGAAATCCATTCAGGAATGCAGTTTTGACATCCATCTGCCAAATTTCATAATCATAAAATGCGGCAATCGCTAACGTGATTCGGACAGACTTAAGCATCGCTACGGTTGAGAATGTCTCATCGTAGTCAACCCCTTGAACTTGTCGAAAACCTTTTGCAACAGGTCGAGCTTTGTAGACAGTAATATTACCGTCAGCATCAGTCTTCTTCTTGAAGATCCATTTATTCTCAATTGCTTGCCGATCATCGGGCAAGTCAACCAAAGTCCACACTTTGTTCTCATACATGGATCCCATCTCAGATTTCATGGCTTCAAGCCATTTTGCGGAATCTGGGCTCACCATCGCTTCTTCATAGTTCGTAGGTTCATCATGATCTAGTAGCATGACTTCCAGAACAGGATTACCGTACCACTCTGGTGCGGATCTTACTCTGGTTGATCTACGAGGTTCAGTATCAACTTGATCTGAAGTTCCATGATCATCATCATCAATTTCCTCACTAATTGGTGTAGGTGTCACAGAAACCGGTTTCTGTGATGAACTACTTTCCAATAAGGGAGCAGGTACAGTTACCTCATAAAGTTCTACTTTCCTCCCACTCACTTCTTTTGAGAGAAACTCCTTCTCTGGAAAAAGGATCCATTCTTAGCAACGAATGTTTTGCCTTCGGATCTGTGATAGAAGGTGTACCCAACAGTCTCCTTTGGGTATCCTATGAAGACACATTTCTCTGATTTGGGTTCGAGCTTATCAGGTTGAAACTTTTTCACATAAGCATCGCAGCCCCAAACTTTCAGAAACGACAACTTTGGTTTCTTGCCAAACCACAGTTCGTAAGGCGTTGTCTCAACGGATTTCGATCGTGCCCTATTTAACGTGAATGCAGCCGTCTCTAAAGCATAAACCGAAAACGATAGCGGTAAATCAGTAAGAGACATCATAGATTGCACCATATCTAGTAAAGTATGATTACGATGTTCGGACACACCATTACGCTTTGATGTTCCGAGTGGCGTGAGTTGCGAAACTATTCCGCATTGTTTCAAATGTAGACCAAACTCGTAACTCAAATATTCTCCTCCACGATCAGATCGTAGAAACTTTATTTTCATGTTACGATGATTTTCAACTTCACTCTGAAATTCTTTGAACTTTTCAAATGTTTCAGACTTATGCTTCATCAAGTAGATATACCCATATCTGCTTAAATCATCTGTGAAGGTGAGAAAATAACGATATCCGCCACGAGCCTCAACATTCATCGGACCACATACATCTGTATGTATGATTTCCAACAAATCTGTTGCTCTCTCTATAGTCTTCGAGAAGCGGGTTTTAGTCATCTTGCCCATGAGGCACGGTTCATAAGTACCAAGTGATTCATAATCAAGTGGCTCCAAAAGTCCATCAGTATGGAGTTTCTTCATGCGCTTTACACCGATATGACCTAAACGGCAGTGCCACAAATAAGTTGCACTATCATTATCAACTCTGCATCTTTTGGTTTCAACATTATGAATATGTGTATCACTACTATCGAGATTCATCAAAAATAGACCACTCTTCAAGGGTGCATGACCATAAAATATATTACTCATATAAATAGAACAACAATTATTCTCTGATTTAAATGAATAACCGTCTCGCATCAAACAAGATCCAGATATAATGTTCATGCTCAAAGCTGGCACCAAATAACAATTATTTAGGTCTAAAACTAATCCCAAAGGTAGATGTAGAGGTAGCGTGCTGACCACGATCACATCGAATTTGGAACCATTTCCCATGCGCATCGTCACCTCGTCCTTGGCCGGTGTTCGCTTAATCCGTAGTCCCTGTTTCGAGTTGCAAATATTGGCAACTGAACCGGTATCAAATACCCAGGTGCTACTGCGAGCTCTAGTAAGGTACACATCAATGACATGTATATCACATATACCTTTGTTCACCTTGCCATCCTTCTTATCCGCCAAATACTTGGGGTAGTTCCGCTTCCAAAGTGACCGATCGCTTGCGGTAGAAGCACTCGATTTCAGGCTTAGGTCCAGACTTGGGTTTCTTCTCTGAGCAGCAACTTGCTTGCTGTTCTTCTTGAAGTTTCCCTTCTTCTTCCCTTTGCCCTTTTTCTTGAAACTAGTGGTCTTGTTGACCATCAACACTTGATGCTCCTTCTTGATTTCTACCTCCGCAGCCTTTAGCATTGTGAAGAGCTCTGGAATCGTCCTTTCCATCCCTTGCATGTTATAGTTCATCACGAAGCTCTTGTAGCTTGGTGGCAGTGATTGGAGAATTCTGTCAATGACCCTATCATCCGGAAGATTAACTCCCAGTTGAATCAAGTGATTATCATACCCAGACATTTTGAGTATATGCTCACTAACAGAACTATTCTCCTCCATCTTGCAGCTATAGAACTCATTGGAGACTTCATATCTCTCAATCCAGACATTTGCTTGAAATATCAACTTCAACTCCTAGAACATCTCATATGTTCCATGACGTTCAAAACGTCGTTGAAGTCCCGGTTCTAAGCCGTAAAGCATGGCACACTGAACTAACGAGTAGTCATCAGCTTTGCTCTGCCAAACGTTCATAACATCTGGTGTTGCTCCTGCAGCAGGCCCGGCACCCATTGGTGCTTCCAGGACGTAATTCTTATGTGCAGCAATGAGGATAATCCTCAAGTTACGGACCCAGTCCGTGTAATTGCTACCAATATCTTTCAACTTTGCTTTCTCAAGGAACGCATTAAAATTAAACGGAACAACAGCACGGGCCATCTATCTACAATCAAACATAGACAAGCAAGATACTATCAGGTACTAAGTTCATGATAAGTTTAAGTTCAATTAATCATATTACTTAAGAACTCCCAATTAGAAAGACATCCCTCTAATCCTCTAAGTGATCACGTGATCCAAATCAACTAAACCATAACCGGTCATCACGTGAAATGGAGTAGCTTTCAATGGTGAACATCACTATGTTGATCATATCTACTATATGATTCATGCTCGACCTTTCGGTCTCAGTGTTCCGAGGCCATATCTGTATATGCTAGGCTCGTCAAGTTTACCCTGAGTATTCTGCGAGTGCAAAACTGGCTTGCACCCGTTGTAGATGGACGTAGAGCTTATCACACCCGATCATCACGTGGTGTCTGGGCACGACGAACTTTGGTAACTGTGCATACTCAGGGAGAACACTTTTATCTTGAAATTTAGTGAGAGATCATCTTATAATGCTACCGTCAATCAAAGAAAGATAAGATGCATAAAAGATAAACATCACATGCAATCAATATAAGTGATATGATATGGCCATCATCATCTTGTGCTTGTGATCTCCATCTCTGAAGCACCTCCATGATCACCATCGTCACCAGCGCGACACCTTGATCTCGATCGTAGCATCGTTGTCGTCTCGCCAATCTTATGCTTCTACGACTATCGCTACCGCTTAGTGATAAAGTAAAACATTACAGGGCAATTGTATTGCATACAATAAAGCGACAACCATATGGCTCCTGCCAGTTGCCGATAAATCGGTTACAAAACATGATCATCTCATACAATAAAATATAGCATCACGTCTTGACCATATCACATCACAACATGCCCTGCAAAAACAAGTTAGACGTCCTCTACTTTGTTGTTGCAAATTTTACATGGCTGCTACGGTCTTAGCAAGAACCGTTCTTACCTACGCATCAAAACCACAATGATAGTTTGTCAAGTTAGTGCTGTTTTAACCTTCGCAAGGACCGGGCGTAGCCACACTCTTTTCAACTAAAGTTCGAGAAACTGACACGCGCTAGCCACCTTTGTGCAAAGCACGTCGGGAGAACCGGTCGCGCGTAAGCGTATGCATAATGTCGGTCCGGGCCGCTTCGTCCAATAATACCGCCGAACCAAAGTATGACATGCTAGTAAGCAGTGTGACTTATATCGCCCACAACTCACTTGTGTTCTACTCGTGCATATGACATCTACGCATAAAACCAGGCTCGGATGCCACTTTTGGGGAACGTAGTAAATTCAAAAAAATTCCTACGCACACGCAAGATCATGGTGATGCATAGCAACGAGAGGGGAGAGTGTTGTCCATGTACCCTCGTAGACCTAAAGCGAAAGTGTTAGCACAACGCGGTTGATGTAGTCATACGTCTTCACGATCCGACCGATCAAGTACCGAACGTACGGCACCTCCGAGTTCAGCACACGTTCAGCCTGATGACGTCCCTCGAACTCCGATCCAGCCGAGTGTTGAGGGAGAGTTTCGTCAGCACGACGGCGTGGTGACGATGTTGATGTTCTACCGACGCAAGGCTTCGCCTAAGCACCGCTACAGTATTATCGAGGTGGACTATGGTGGAGGGGGGCACCGCACACGGTTGGGAGAGATCAACTGATCAACTTGTGTCTACGGTGCCCCCCTACCGCCGTATATAAAGGAGCAACGGGGAGGTGCGGCCGGCCAGGGAGGAGGCGCGCCAGGAGGAGTCCTAATCCTACCGGGGAGGTGGAGGGGAGGAAGGAAAGGGGGCGCCGCCCCCCTCTCCTTGTCCTATTCGGACTGGGGGGAGGGGCACGCGACCCTGCCCTGGCCTCCTCTCCTCTCTTCCACCAAGGCCCACTAAAGCCCATTAAGTTCACGGGGGGTTCCGGTAACCTCCCGGTACTCCGGAAAAATCCCGATTTCACCCGGAACACTTCCGATATCCAAACATAGGCTTCCAATATATCAACCTTCATGTCTCGACCATTTCGAGACTCCTCATCATGTCTGTGATCACATCCGGGACTCCGAACAACCTTCGGTACATCAAAACATATAAACTCATAATATAACTGTCATCATAACGTTATGCGTGCGGACCCTACGGGTTTGAGTACTATGTAGACATGACTGAGGGAGTCCTGGATTAGGGGGTATTCGGACAGCCGGACTGTATACATCGTCCGGACTATTGAAGCGTGAAGATACAAGACTCAAGACTCTGTACCGTGTCCGGATGGGACTCTCCTTGGCGTGGAAAGCTAGCTTGGCGATCCGGATATTATATTCCCTTCCTTGTAACCAACTCCATATAAACCCTAGCCCTCTCCGGTGTCTATATAAACCGGGGAGGTTGGTCCTTAGAAGGCCGATCACAATTACAATCATACCAACATAGGCTAGCTCTTAGGGTTTAGCCTCTACGATCTCGTGGTAGATCTACTCTTGTACTACTCATATCATCAATATTAATCAAGAAGGAAGTAGGGTTTTACCTCCATCGAGAGGACCCGAACCTGGGTAATCATTGTGTCCCTTGCTTCCTGTTACCATCAGCCTAGACGCAAAGATCGGGACCCCCTACCCGAGATCCGCCGGTTTTGACACCGACATTGGTGCTTTCATTCAGAGTTCCTCTGTGTCGTCGCTGCAAGGCTTGATGGTGCCTTCAATCATCAACAACATGGTCCAGGGTGAGACTTTTCTCCCCGGACAGATCTTCGTGTTCGGCGGCCAAGATCTGCGGGCAATTAAGCAGCCATCTGGAGCAGATCGACAGCTACGCCCCTGGCCACCAGGTCAGGTTCGGAAACCTGAACTACACGGCCGATATCCGCGGAGACTTGATCTTCGACTGAATCGGGCCTGTGCCAGAAGTGCCGGGCAGTCACGATGAGCACGGCCTAGACCTGTTGTTAGACAGTGCTCGGGATTTTTACACTTGCAACAGTCCCGGACCTAAATCCAGAGCAGACTACGTTGCCTAAGGACGGAGGGATGGACCCCGCCCCGCAGGCCGCACACTCATCGGTGATGGAGCCGAACACAGGCCTCACCTCGGAGGAAGCCTGTGACTCCGGACCCCCGGACTCGTATCCGGTTGTAGGTTCCATTCCGCACGCTCCTGAGCCCGCTGAGCCTAGTTGGGCTCCGGTAATGGAGTTTACCGCTACAGATATCTTCCAGCACTCGCCCTTTGGCGACATGCTGAACTCATTAAAGTCTCTCTCTTTGTCGAGGCTCTGGGCCGAACTATGTCGGCTTCGAGTGGGAAGCGGCGGACGAAGGAATTCGCTGCCCACCCACCACACACTTCATTGCCACGGTCGATGATCTAAGCGGCGTGCTTGACTTGACTCCGGAGACATCGGCGGTATGGACGGCGATGCGGGAGAAATACAGAACCACCGCTCACGAGGCGGTGGACAGCCACCTCCTCCTATGATATATATATGGTGGACACTCCGAAGGAAACCAATGGCGATGAGGAAACAGAGGATAACCCCTCAGGGAGAAAAACAAAGCATGGGCGTCGTCGGCGCCGCCCCAAGCCCCGCCACAGTAACATCGTCCCAGGAGACGAAAACAATCCGGATGGTGCCGAAGAGGAATACAACCATGATCAGCCCGCCTTCGAGCAGGCCGAGCAGGAAGATGAGCAGGTCAGCCCAGACAAACAGACGACGGAGGATTTCATGCAAGATGACCGCTACCCTGGATCTCACTACTATCATTGCTATGCTAGTTGCTTCGTTCTATCGCTATGCTGCGCTACCTATCACTTGCTGCTCAAGCCTACCTAATTGCCATGTCAGCCTCTAACCTTTTGTCAACCTTCCTAGCAAACCGTTGATTGGCTATGTTATCGCTTTGCTCAGCCCCTCTTATAGCGTTGTTAGTTGCAGGTGAAGATGAAGTTCGTTCCTTGTTGGAACATGGAGATGTTGTTCCTTGTTGGAACATGTTTACTTGTTGGGATATCACAATATGTCTTATTTAATTAATGCATCTATATACTTGGTAAAGGGTGGAAGGCTCGGCCTTATGCCTGGTGTTTTGTTCCACTCTTGCCGCCCTAGTTTCCGTCATATCGGTATTATGTTCCCGGATTTTGCGTCCCTAATGCGGTCGGGTGATTTATGGGACCCCCTTGACAGTTCACTTTGAATAAGACTTTTCCAGCAAGGCCCAACATTGGTTTTACCATTTGCCTCACCCATCCCTTTTTCCCTTGGGTTTCCAGAGCCCGAGGGTCATCTTTATTTTAGCCCCCCGGGCCAGTTCTCCTCGAGTGCTGGTCCAAACCGAGCGATGTCCTGCGCCCCCTAGGCAATCAGGGTTTATGCCAACCCGACGTCTGGCTCATCCGGTGTGCCCTGAGACCGAGATATGTGCAGCTCCTATCAGGATTTGTCGGCACATCTGGGCGGCTTTGCTGGTCTTGTTTTATTGCTGTCGAAATGTCTTGTAGCGGGGATTCCGAGACTGATCGGGTCTTCCCGGGGAGAAGGAATATCCTTCGTTGATCGCGAGAGCTTATCATGGGCTAAGTTGGGACACCCCTGCAGGGTATAAACTTTGAAAGCCGTGCCAGCGGTTATGTGGCAGATGGGAATTTGTTAATGTCCGGTTGTAGAAACCCGAAGTTGATCTTAGTTAAAATACACCAACCGTGTGCGTAACCGTGAGTGTCTCTTTTCGGGGTTGAACGAGAGGAGAATACGGTTTCTGGGTTATGTCTGACGTAAGTAGGAGTTCAGGATCACTTCTTGATCATTACTAGTTGACGACCGTTCCTTTGTTTCTCTGCTCGCTCTCATTTGCGTATGTTAGCCACCATATATGCTTAGTCGCTACTGCAACCTCACCACTTTATCCCTTCCTTTCCCATTAAGCTTTGCTAGTCTTGATACCCAAGGTAATGGGATTGTTGAGTCCTCGTGGCTCACAGATTACTACACCACCAGTTGCAGGTACAGGTTTGCGATGATCATGACGTGAGAGGGATGTTTATTTGTGTTGGAGTTCTTCTTCTGCTTCTTCTTCGATCAGGGGATAGGTTCTAGGTCGGCAGCCTGGGCTAGCAGGGTGGATGTCGTTTGAGTTTCTGTTTATGTTTCATCCGTAGTCGGATGTTGATCTTGTATATGATGTTGATGTATTCTTGTGGCATTTGTGCCTTATGTATGTATCCCCATCTATTATGTAATGTTGATGTAATGATATCCACCTTGCAAAAGTGTTTCAATATGCGGGTCTATCCTTGGTGGGACCGTCGAGTTCCTTTTGGATAGGGTCGCATATTGGGTGTGACAAGTTGGTATCAGATCCTCGACCGACCTTAGGAGCCCCCTTGATTGATCGTGTAGTTTGGCCGTTGTTGAGTCTAGAAGAAAACTGTTTTCGGAGTCTAGTTATATCGGAGAGTAGGAATTCTTTTTACTCCTCTGCCCCTTCGTCGCTCTGGTGAGGAATCCTGACGTAGGTGTTTTGAACTACTTATCTTCCCCTTCAAATTTTTCTTTAGGTTCACGCAGTTGGTTTTCCGATCGTGGGTTCTTATCTTTTTTTCATCCGGCGCATTTCTCTTCGAGTGGATTCGAACCTCTTTGTCTTGCGCGAGATCAATCCTCAGTTCTTCCTCTGACGTCGTTGTTTCCTTGTCCGAAGTTGTCCTTGTTTTTCCCACCCGCCCACCCTTCTTCTTCCTCTCGGAACCGGAGTCCGTAATTGAGTAGCCATCCTACTTGTGTGAAGTCTTTGCTTTCTATCCTCATTGTTCTCAACCGGTGTTTTCTCTTCAAGATATTCGTCGGTTTCCCCTTCCAAGTTGCCTTTGTTTTTCCCGCCCTCCCACCCTTTTTCTTCCCAGAGCTTGAATCTCTTTCGAGCATCAATTTCATTCGTACGGAGCCTCTTCAGTCTTCCCTCAATTATTTCAACCGGTGAATTCTCATTTTGTACGACATTCTTCATCTCTTTTCTTCTCCGGTGGACTCAATTCAAGTTTTGAGGTTGATCATATTCTTTTCCTCGAAGTGTTTTTCCTGCTCGTTCTCCTCTTGCCAGTTTATCCTTCCGGAGTGTTCAAGACATATCAGGAGATTTGTCTGCGTTCCAATTAATTCGAGGTTGTCACCTCATTCAAATATTTCAATTGTTCCGATGCATCATCTATCTGTTTATCATCCTTTCCAACGGTGTTTTCTTTTAGTGGGCCCTAACCCACAGGTCTTTTCCCAAGATCTTACCTGACTCTTCTAATTTCCCCGGAGCTATTCCCAATTCTTTTCAAGTGTGACGTAAGAATGGATTCCATCAGTCACATGCCCTCTTCGACATCGATTTCTAATCATTTTTCATTGTTCTCTCAACCTCTATGCTTTTCGTTCTTCCGGAGTATCTCAGCAATTTTTGGTGGTGTTTATCGTCGTCCTTGAAGACCGAAGTAGAGTTCCTCTTAAATCCTGTCCGTTCCCCCGGAGATTCATGGTGCTAGCTCGATGTTATCCTATCTAATTGTTTCCAGTGATGCAAGTTCTTTTCATCAATCCGGAGTATTTCAGGTGTTGCTTTCTCTCTCGATCATCTGGAGGCCATCTTTTCGGAAGATTTCTTCGTTCCAAGTTTTCAAGTCGTTCTCCAATTATTCTATATCCGTGCCCCTTCGTTCGTCTCAATATTCTTTCGATGCTTCGTTCAAGTATTCTTCTGTCAGTTCGCGATCTCTTTCTTCTCTTGCATTTTAATTCCCTCAAGTATCTCCGTGCTTCTCTAATTCTTCCCGGTGATTATTTCTTTTTCATCAGTCATTTTGAATTCTTACGGTGGTTCATTCAAGATTCTTTTTCTTTGACTATCATTTTAATCCATTCGTTCTTTTCAAATCCTACCGGTGGCTCATGAAGACCTTCTCAAGTTTGCGATATGTCACTTCTTAATTCTTTTTCAAGAAGAATAAGTAATATGCAAAATCCATTGCTTGTCATCAATTTAATTTGATGAAGGATAAGCATACAATAAATCTTATTCTTATTTTATCCTAGTGTTTAATCCCTTTCTTCGGAGTTTGTTCGTAATGAATAAATTCTAGTTCCAAGTGTTTTCATCTTTTCTTTTCCGGAGTTCAATTTTCTCGGCCATTTCGTCGGAACCCCCATCTAAATCATCGCAAGGCTCATCTTATTCTTTCATATTTTATTTTATCTCGTCATCCTTTTGTTACCGGAGTTCTTCACGGTGGATCGTCATGATTTAATTCTCTCGTCAAGAGTTCATCAAGATTCTTGTTGGTGGAGTTCAAGTATCTTTTCTTCTCGCATCTCGGAGTGCAATTAATTCTCCGTATTCTTTTGAAGTGGAGTTTTGCATTTCTTTGTTCTTCTCAGATATTCAAATCCGTTCAATCCTTCCTTCTAAGTTCTTTTCATTCAATTCTTTCAATTCTTCCGGAGGCATGGTGTTGTTCCTCTCGTCAACTATCGTTCCATTTTGTCAAACTCAGTTCCAAATCTTTCCATGTTCAGTCAGAGTTCTGCCTAAATCCTTTCAGTCTTATTCGTTTCTTTTCTCATTCTAACCACTCCGGTTAGAACAAGTGCTTTCATTGTCCATCATGTTTCCGTGAGCTTTTGATTCTTGTCATTCTCGCCGTTCCTCTCTTCTTCTCGAGTGCTCTCGATTCTTTGATTCTTCTCTTGAGTTCTCGTTTCACCTCTTCCTTTTCCCTTCCGTCTCGGTCCTAAGATCTCGGGACGAGATCTCTTGTTAGTGGAGGAGTGTTGTAACGCCCCGGATTCGATGCGCCAGGTGTCTGCCAGTTATTCGCCGTCGTTGCCATGTCATTTGCTTGCGTGTTGCACTTTGCCATGTCATCATTTGCATTCCATATCATGTCATCATGTGCATTTCATTTTGCATACGTGTTCGTCTCATGCATCCGAGCATTTTCCCCGTTGTCCGTTTTGCAATCCGGCACTCCTATGTCTCCCGCGCCCCCTTTTACCTCTTTTCGTGTGCGGGTGTTAAACGGTCTCGGAATGGACCGAGGTTTGTCAAGCGGCCTTGGTATAGCACCGGTAGACCTCCTGTGAAGTTTCGTGCCATTTGGAGGTCGTTTGGTACTCCAACAGTTAACCGGGTAACCGCAAAAGCCTCTTTTGTTGCAGCCCAACTCCCCTTTCTAAGTGGCCCAAAACCCACCAAACTCCCCTCCATGCTCTCGGTCGTTCGATCACGATCGCTTGGCCGAAAACCGTACCTCATTTGGACTCTCCTAGCTCCCTCTACCAATAAATACATCTTCCCCTCCGAAATCGCAGTCCAATTCTCTCCGAAAACCTAAAATTCGTCCCCGCGCTCGCCGGACACGTCCGCCGCCACCGGACGCATCTCCGCCGCCCAAGCGCCCAACAGGGGCTGCCACGTGGCGCTGCCGCCGCCCCGCCGCTGCCCGCCCGCCCGGCCCGTGGCTGGCCCGCGACCCATCCGGCCGCCGTCCCGGCCCAGCGCCTCCGGCCGAGCCCGCTCCGCCGCCGCCGCCCGCCTCGCCGCCGCCCCGATCGCGGCCGGCCTCCGCGCCCGGCCCGCCCGGCCGCCGCCCGGCCGGCGCCACATCGCCGCCACCACTGCCGAGGCGCCGCTCCGGCCGCCGCCCCTCGCCGTCCCTCCTCCTCCACCGCTCCGTCGCCGCAGAGGATCGGGAGGAGCCCGATCCGGCCTCGGTTCGCGCGCCCAGATCCCGCCGGTTGACTTTTCCCCCCTCCAAATTTCGTCCAAGTCCTATTTCTGTTAATATTTCCATGCATTTTCGTCGCATCATATCTCTGCGTCCGTTGCTCCATTTCATGCGTGTAATATGTCAAAATGTTCGCCTCGATTAGTAGATCATTTCATCTCATTGCATCATTTTCATTTGAGCTCATCTTGATGCCCGAAATGCTGTTGGAAGAGTGCTATGTGATGTTAGTTTCTGTTTCTTAACAGAACATGCACTTTTGTCATTTTTGCCATGATTGATGTGTGCATCCTATGAACTTGAGCCCTACATGTGTTTTGTAATATGCCATGTCTTCTTTCCAGGGGTGTATGCCATGTATTTTTGTGATCTATGTGGTGACTAGCACAAGCATGCAATGTAGGCTTCCTGATGTTGCTGATTTCAGCCCTGTTTTGCTGATATTTTTATGCCATGTTAACTTGATGCTACAGTGAGTTCCATGCTTATTTTGAGATACTTCAGTAAGGATGTTTTGTTAAAAATGTCTTGCTCTATCCATCCATGCCCTTGTTTGCAATTATGGAGTGCCATAGCTTGAGTCAATCGAGCTCTACTTTTGCTATAAAATGTTCCTGACAGATTGTTTACATGTTATTCAATTTTGCCAAGGTTGTTGTAGTTGATTCTTGCATGCTATGTTGTTGTTCTTGCCATGTATAGCTTCTATGCCATGTCTTCTTGCTGTTGGTTGCCTTTCCATGCCATGTATTGCTCTGTGGTGAGTGGTTCAAGCTCACCAACATGCCTACTTGTCGTTGTTCCTGCCATGTTTAAATCTGTAATATAACTTGCCATGTTTACATGGGTGTCATCATATTTTCTGATCCTTTTTGGCTTATGGTCAGTAAGGGACTTTTGTTATATGCTTTGAGTAGATTCATGCCATGCCTTTGTTTGCCACGATAAGTTTCTGTAACATGTTGTTTCATAGCTCTAAACATTGCAACCTGATGTTATTTCTGCCAATACCTGAAACTGTTATTATTTGCAATCTTGCCATGTCATTTTGAGCATGTTCTAGTCATTTCTGGAGATAGCTCAGTGTTCATGTTTTGTCATGCTTTACCTGTAAATCATGCCCATGCCTTTTGGTTTTTATGTTAAGATGCTGTAGCATGTTGTTTTGATGCTTGCAATATGCCTAGTTGTTGTTTAGGACAGATTGTTGCTATGACTTGTATTGTGTGTATGTGTTGAACCGTTGCTCCGTTTTGAGTGTGCTCTATATGAAACTTGCTTGATTTTGCATGTAGTTTCATATTATCATGTTGCATCCATGTTTTGAGGTGTTTTCTTGATGTTTGTATGCATTTTGCATCAATGCCATGCTTAACTTGTTTTGCTCATATCTTCTAGGCCGTAGCTCCGAATCTAATGAACTTTATATGTAACTTGACTAGAATTTCATGTAGATCATCGTGGTGCATCTTAACTTGCTGTTTAACAACTTGAACATAATGTTTATCCAGATCTGGACCAATTTCGAAATTTGCATATGAGGACTTACCGGAATTGTTCTATGTTGTTTCCGGCCTCATTTAAACTTGCTTTGATGTGTTGTTCTTGTTTGCATCATCTCTTGCCATGAGTAGCCTCATCTAGCCTTGTCATGCATCATGCTTGTTGTGCATCATGTCTTGTTCATGTGTGGTGTGTTTACCTTGTTGTGTGCTTCTTCTTGTTAGTTCCTGTTCCGTTGCGATCGTGAGGATTCGTTCGTCTACGCTTGGTCCGCCTTCGTGGCTTCTTCCGTTCGTCTTCTTCATGGACTCGTTCTTCTTCCTTGCGGGATTTCAGGCAAGATGACCGCTACCCTGGATCTCACTACTATCATTGCTATGCTAGTTGCTTCGTTCTATCGCTATGCTGCGCTACCTATCACTTGCTGCTCAAGCCTACCTAATTGCCATGTCAGCCTCTAACCTTTTGTCACCCTTCCTAGCAAACCGTTGATTGGCTATGTTATCGCTTTGCTCAGCCCCTCTCATAGCGTTGTTAGTTGCAGGTGAAGATGAAGTTCGTTCCTTGTTGGAACATGGAGATGTTGTTCCTTGTTGGAACATGTTTACTTGTTGGGATATCACAATATGTCTTATTTAATTAATGCATCTATATACTTGGTAAAGGGTGGAAGGCTCGGCCTTATGCCTGGTGTTTTGTTCCACTCTTGCCGCCCTAGTTTCCGTCATATCGGTATTATGTTCCCGGATTTTGCGTCCCTAACACGGTCGGGTGATTTATGGGACCCCCTTGACAGTTCGCTTTGAATAAGACTTTTCCAGCAAGGCCCAACACTGGTTTTACCATTTGCCTCACCCATCCCTTTTTCCCTTGGGTTTCCAGAGCCCGAGGGTCATCTTTATTTTAGCCTCCCGGGCCATTTCTCCTTCGAGTGCTGGTCCAAACCGAGCGATGTCCGGCGCCCCCTGGGCAATCAGGGTTTATGCCAACCCGACGTCTGGCTCATCCGGTGTGCCCTGAGACCGAGATATGTGCAGCTCTTATCAGGATTTGTCGGCACATCTGGGCGGCTTTGCTGGTCTTGTTTTATTCTTTGTCGAAATGTCTTGTAGCCGGATTCGAGACTGATCGGGTCTTCCGGGAGAAGGAATATCCTTCGTTGATCGCGAGAGCTTATCATGGGCTAAGTTGGGACACCCCTGCAGGGTATAAACTTTCGAAAGCCGTGCCCGCGGTTATGTGGCAGATGGAAATTTGTTAATGTCCGGTTGTAGAAACCCGAAGTTGATCTTAATTAAAATACACCAACCTTGTGCGTAACCGTGAGTGTCTCTTTTCGGGGTTGAACGAGAGGAGAACACGGTTTCTGGGTTATGTCTGACGTAAGTTGGAGTTCAGGATCACTTCTTGATCATTACTAGTTGACGACCATTCCTTTGTTTCTCTGCTCGCTCTCATTTGCATATGTTAGCCACCATATATGCTTAGTCGCTGCTGCAACCTCACCACTTTATCCCTTCCTTTCCCATTAAGCTTTGCTAGTCTTGATACCCATGGTAATGGGATTGCTGAGTCCTCGTGGCTCACAGATTACTACACCACCAGTTGCAGGTACAGGTTTGATATGATCATGACGTGAGAGCGATGTTTATTTGTGTTGGAGTTCTTCTTCTGCTTCTTCGTCGATCAGGGGATAGGTTCCAGGTCGGCAGCCTGGGCTAGCAGGGTAGATGTCGTTTGAGTTTCTGTTTATGTTTCATCCGTAGTCGGATGTTGATCTTGTATATGATGTTGATGTATTCTTGTGGCATTTGTGCCTTATGTATGTATCCCCATCTATTATGTAATGTTGATGTAATGATATCCACCTTGCAAAAGCGTTTCAATATGCGGGTCTATCCTTGGTGGGACCGTCGAGTTCCTTTTGGATAGGGTCGCATATTGGGCGTGACATAAGTGAAAGTTATAAAGCCGCATAGTCCGATTGCCTTGTTCGCTGCGCCGGATACCTCCCTAAGGGACCAAAAATTTGGATAAAGAGTATCCGGGTTTTTCCAGGAACACCCCGGTACACTAGTTACGTGGGGGTGAAAGCCGACGACTGGCCTACTTCCAGAATTCTATAAACAGCCGCACATAAGGTAATATTTTAAATCAAACAGTGCTACATAGCACAAGTAATTTCGTCTTTATATTACAACAGTGACAGAGGTACATTTCTTCAAAGATCTTGTCCTTGGTACACTCATCGGCCACGAGACGAGCGTCCCTCATCACGCCATCGCAATACTTCTCGGGATAGCGATGCGCCTTGCCCTCCGGCGGCCCGTCCTTCACCAGCTTCCCCGCATCCAGCTTGCCACAATGCACTTTCGTACGGGCAAAGGCCCGGTGGGCTCCCTCAATGCAAACGCATCACTTGATAACCTCAAGCCGCGGACAGGAATTCACCATCCGCTTGATCAGGCCGTAGTAGCTAGTGGGCAGGGGCTCACCAGGCCACATCCGGAATATGAAATCTTTCATAGCCACTTCGGCCACCCTGTGGAGTTCGACCAACTGCTTCAGTTGGTCACTTAGAGGTATTGGGTGTTCGGCCCCAGCATACTGGCACCAGAACAGCTTCTCTGTGGAGCTCCCCTCCTCCGCACGATAGAACTCCGCAGCGTCTGAGACGCTGCCTGGCAGATCTGCGAATGCCCCTAGAGAGCTCCGAATTCAGGTAAGTAAAAGAAATGCCTCCTCCACATGTTTGCTTTGCATAAAGAACGTCTTACCCGCCGCTATCTTCTTGGCCCCTGGATTTCCTGCTATGCCTTGTCGACTTCGGCCTTGGCATCTTTCATACTTGCAAGGGCCTTCGCAAGCTCGGCCTCTTTCATCTTAAGCTCATGCTCCACGGACTCGAACTTCTTGCCGAGCTCATGGAGCTCTTGCTGTACCTCGCCCACTCTAGCATCTTGCTTTTCGCGCTCCTTGCATTCCAAGGCCGTCTTGTTTTCAGCCTCGGACAGCGCTTTCTTCAGAGATGCCACTTCGGTGGTGGCGCTTTTTACACAGTCACGACGCTTCGTCATTAGAATAACCAATTTTGTCTATCCTTCATTACATGAGAGCGGGGAATAATTCACCTTTGTTCTCTTCGAGCTGCCTCTTTGTGAGGTCGAGCTCCCCCTGCGCCTACTCCAGGTCCCGCTTTAGTCCGGCGATCTCGGCTGTGCGGACAGCAGCGGCAAGCAGCACAGCCTGCTTATTCAAAATACATACTTACTATTAGACTCCTACGGATTATAATTGACCCTCTGCTCGGCTTTTCCTTCCGAACACCGAACAGAGTATCAGGGGCTACTACCTATCGAGTGGTAATTTTACATATTCCCTACTTACCTCGAAGCCCGTCAGGAGGCTTGTGCAGGCTTTGGTTAGTCCGCTCCTGGCAGGCAGAACCTTTTGAATCACCGCACTCATAAGAGTACGGTGCTCGTCATCCATGGAAGCACCTCGAAGCGCTTCCACCAGACTATCCGACGCCTCTGGCGTGACGGAAGTCCTCACCACGGACGGCTCGCCCTCCCTAACGAGGGGCTGCCCGCCTGAGCCCGGAACCGTTGGAGGTTCCGGAACAGTGTTCGGCTGAGAGCCCGGCCTACTACAGCTCTCATCGACACGATCCGCGGGAATCTTGAACCCCGCGTGTCCGACATCTGGAATTCCGCCTTGGGGTGTCTCCAGAGTCAACTCCCCTCTCTCTGGGAGCCTTCGGGACAACACCTCTGTGTCATCCGCGGGCTGAGGAGTAGTGGCTGTCGGGAGCGAGTTCATCGCTGACTCGTTCAGGGACCCATCCGACGATGATACCTCGGGATGAGCTCTGGCCGGACTGCATATAGGTTCGGCGTTATAAAAAGATTATGAAGTAAAATTACGATAGACTGCGGATACTTATGATCTCGCTAGGGGCTTCCCCCTGGGTAGCCACTCTTCATCACTGTGAGCGGCCGTGGTGGAGTAGTCCGGAAGGGACGCCTTTCCCTTCTTGGACGTCCCAGCCCCCTCCTCCGGGGTGGCTTTCCTCTTCTTCTCCTCCCGGTGTGGGAGGAGAACTCTTCCTCCCCCGCCTCGCAGGAGGAATCTGTCTCGTCGTCTTGGACGGCGTGGGTATGACGACCTTGCGCCGGGCCTTTCCGGCCCCTGGTCTGCCTTCTCGGCCCCCATCCTCTCCGGATGGGCGGCCCTTCTTCTTCTTCCTCCCCTTCAGGGGAGGAGTTTGCCGCATCGTCTTCGGATGAGGCTTCCGGCACAACCTTATGCCGGAGACCCTTCCTGGTCCCTGGGGCCTTCTTTTCGGCGTTCTTCTCCGGTGCCTTGTAGGGCGCCGGGACCAGCATCTCCGTCAGGAGAGCATCAGCTGGGCCTTCTGGCAGTGGAGCCGGATAGTCAATCCGCTCCGCTTTCTTCACATAGTCCTGATTAAATATGCACAATTACTAAAGACTTCCCCACGAATATATTAGGAAGAGCTGAATCCGGTGGTAGTCAAAAAACTCACCGGACTAGGAGGACGCGCGGCGTGAAGTCCGCGGTCCTCGGATGTGGAAGGAGGTACTTCGGAGGCCTTGAACAACACCCTCCATGCGCCTTTGTGCATCATGTCATAGAGCTTCCGAAGCGTCTAGTGTTCGGTCGGGACGAACTCCCACAGATTGAATGCCCGTCTTTGGCATGGAAGAATCCGACGAACGAGTATGACCTGGATCACGTTGACAAGCTTGATGTTCTTGTCCTTCATGCTCTTAATGCAGTTTTGGAGTCCGGTCAGCTCTGTAGGTTTGCCCCAGGCCAGACCCTTCTTTTCCCAGTAGGTGAGCCGCATGGGGGTTCCGGATCGGAACTCGGGGGCCGCCGCCCAGTTGGCACCGCGCGGCTCGGTGATGTAGAACCACCCCAATTGCCACCCTTTCACGGTCTCCGCAAAGGAGCCGTCAAGCCAGGTGATGTTAGGCATCTTGCCCACCATGGCCCCTCCGCACTCCGCTTGCTGGCCGCTTACGATCTTCGGCTTCACGCAGAAGATTTGTAGCCACAAGCCAAAGTGAGGCTTGATGCGGAGGAAGGCCTCGCATACGATGATGAACGTCGAGATGTTGAGGATGAAATTTGGGGCTAGATCATGGAAATCTAGCCCGTAGTAGAACATGAGCCCGCGGACGAAGGGATGAAGTGGAAATCCTAGTCCACGGATGAAGTGGGCGACAAACACAACCCTCTCGTGGGGTAGTGGAGTAGGAATGACCTGCTCGTCGTCCGGTAGCCGGTGCGCTATGTCTGCGGCCAAGTATCCGGCCGCCCGTAGATTCGCGATATGCTTCTCCTTCACAGTGGGAAGCCACCCACTTGCCTCCTGCTCAGGACATGTTTAGCTGTGCGGAAAAAACTTGGGCTAGGGCACTGGAGCTCGAGGGGGCAGGGGTGAGCAAGGGAGGAAGAAGGCGTGGGTAAAAAATGGGGAACTCTTATCCCTTTATAGAGGCGACGAAAGCGGTGCGCCTCCCCACTTACCCGTTGAGGATCGCTTGCTTCCCAAGCGTCACGATTGATGGCGCGGTGGGATTACCCATACCCGTATTGATGAGAATCCCGTGATAAGGGGACACGATCTCTGCTTTGACAAGACGTGTCAAGGAAACCGCCTCGCAATATGTGCTGTGGCCGGTTGTGGTAAAACGGTTCGAAAAATGACCCGACCGTAACGACATGTCACGTTGTCTAAAAAGTTGTCAGCAGATTGCATTTGTGAAATATCGTTCTCTCTACGGTGGTATGTGAAGATCATTTTGCAGATCCGGACACGGTTTAAGTGTTCGATAATTACTATGGAGTATTCGGAGAAGGAACCCGCCTTGCAATGCCAAAGACAAGACTGCACGCCGGACTCATCGTCATTGAAGCCTGGTTCAGGGGCTACTGGGGGAGTCCTGGATTAGGGGGTATCCGTACAGCCGGACTGTATACATCGTCTGGACTATTGAAGGGTGAACATACAAGACTCAAGACTCTGTCCCGTGTCTGGATGGGACTCTCCTTGGCGTGGAAAGCAAGCTTGGCGATCCGGATATTATATTCCCTTCCTTGTAACCGACTCCATGTAAACCCTAGCCCTCTCCGGTGTCTATATAAACCGGGGGGTTGGTCCTTAGAAGGCCGATCACAATTACAATCATACCATCATAGGCTAGCTCTTAGGGTTTAGCCTCTACGATCTCGTGGTAGATCTACTCTTGTACTACTCATATCATCAATATTAATCAAGAAGAAAGTAGGGTTTTACCTCCATCGAGAGGGCCCGAACCTGGGTAAACATTGTGTCCCTTGCTTCCTGTTACCATCAGCCTAGACGCACAGATCGGGACCCCCTACCCAAGATCCGCCGGTTTTGACACTGACAATGACCGAGACACGTCTCCGGTCAATAACCAATAGCGGAACCTGGATGCTCATATTGGCTCCCACATATTCTACGAAGATCTTTATCGGTCAGACCGCATAACAACATACGTTGTTCCCTTTGTCATCGGTATGTTACTTGCCCGAGATTCGATCGTCGGTATCTCAATACCTAATTCAATCTCGTTACGGGCAAGTCTCTTTACTCGTTCCGTAATACATCATCCGCAACTAACTCATTAGTTGCAATGCTTGCAAGGCTTAAGTGATGTGCATTACCGAGAGGGCCAGAGATACCTCTCCGACAATCGGAGTGACAAATCCTAATCTCGAAATCGCCAACCCAACATGTACCTTCGGAGACACGGTGAGCACCTTTATAATCACCCGATTACGTTGTGACGTTTGGTAGCACACAAAGTGTTCCTCCGTAAGCGGAGTTGCATAATCTCATAGTCATAGGAACATGTAGAAGTCATGAAGAAAGCAATAGCAACATACTAAACGATCGTGTGCTAAGCTAACGGAATGGGTCATGTCAATCACATCATTCTCCTAATGATGTGATCCCGTTAATCAAATGACAACCCATGTCAATGACTAGGAAACAAAACCATCTTTGATTAACGAGCTAGTCAAGTAGAGGCATACTAGTGACACTCTGTTTGTCTATGTATTCACACATGTATCATGTTTCCGGTTAATACAATTCTAGCATGAATAATAAACATTTATCATGATATAAGGAAATAAATAATAACTTTATTATTGCCTCTAGGGCATATTTCCTTCAAATTTTACGTGGCTGCTACGGGCTTAGCCAAAACCGTTCTTACCTACGCATCAAAAAACACAATGATTTGTCGTCAAGTGTGATGTTTTAACCTTCAACAAGGACCAGGCGTAGTCAAACTCGATTCAACTAAAGTTGGAGAAACAGACACCCACTAGCCACCTGCGTGCAAAGCATGGCGGTAGAACCAGTCTCATGAACGCGGCCATGTAATGTTGGTTTGGGCCACTTCATCCAACAATACCGCTGAATCAAAGTATGACATGCTGGTAAGCAGTATGACTATTATCACCCACAACTCTTTGTGTTCTACTCGTGCATATAACATCTACGCATAGACCTGGCTCGGATGCCACTGTTGGGGAACGTAGTATTTCAAAAAAAATCCTACGATCACGCAAGATCTATCTAGGAGAAGCATATCAACGAGTGGGGAGAGTGTGTCCACATACCCTCGTAGACCGAAAGCGGAAGCGTTAAGCAACGCGGTCGATATAATCGAACGTCTTCGCGATCCAGCCGATCAAGTACCGAACGCACGGCACCTCCGCGATCTGCACACGTACTGCTCGGTGACGTCCCTCGAACTCTTGATCCAGCTGAGGCCGAGGGAGAGTTTTGTCAGCACGACGGCGTGGTGACGGTGATGATGAAGTTACCGGCGCAGGGCTTCCCCTAAGCACTGCAACGATATGACCGAGGTGTGTTTCTGTGGAGGGGGACACCAAACACGGCTAAGATAAACTTTGGTGTGCCTTTGGGGTGCCCCCCTCCCACGTATATAAAGGGGGGAGGGAGGAGGAGGCCGGCCAAGGGGAGGAGGCGCGCCAAGGGGGGCAATCCTACTCCAAGTAGGATTCGCCCCCCCCCCCCTTTCCTATTCCAACTAGGAGAAGGGGGAAGGAGAGGGAGGAGAGAAGGAAAGGTGGGCCGACCGCCCTAGTCCAATTCGGTTTGGGCTACGGGGGCGTGCCCACCTCTTGGCCTTCCTCCTCTCTTCCACTACTAGGCCCAATAACCCCCCGGGGGGTTCCGGTAACCCCCCGGTACTCCGAAAAATACCCGATACGCCTCGGAACTATTCCGGTGTTCGAATATAACCTTCCAATATATCAATCTTCATGTCTCGACCATTTCGAGACTCCTTGTCATGTCCATGATCTCATCTGGGACCGAACTACCTTCGGTACATCAAAACACATAAAGTCATAATACCGATCGTCATCAAATGTTAAGCGTGCGGACCCTACGGGTTCGCGAACTATGTAGACATGACCAAGACACTTCTCCGGTCAATAATCGATAGCGGAACCTGGATGCTCATATTGGCTCCTGCATATTCTACGAAGATCTTTATCGGTCAAACCGCATAACAACATACGTTGTTCCCTTTGTCATCGGTATGTTACTTGCCCCAGATTCGATCGTCGGTATCACTATACCTAGTTCAATCTCATTACAGGCAAGTCTCTTTACTCGTTCTGTAATGCATCATCCCGCAACTAACTCATTAGTCACATTGCTTGCAAGGCTTATAGTGATGTGCATTACCGAGAGGGCCCAGAGATACCTCTCCGACAATCGGAGTGACAAATCCTAATCTCGATCTATGCCAACTCAACAAACATCATCGGAGACACCTGTAGAGCATCTTTATAATCACTCAGTTACGTTGTGACATTTGATAGCACACTAAGTGTTCCTCCGGTATTCAGGAGTTGCATAATCTCATAGTCATAGGGACATGTGTAAGTCATGAAGAAAGCAATAGCAACAAACTAGACGATCATAGTGCTAAGCTAATGGATGGGTCTTGTCAATCACATCATTCTCTAATGATGTGATCCCGTTCATGCCTATGGCTAGAAAACTTAACCATCTTTGATTAACGGGCTACTCAAGTAGAGGCATACTAGTGACACTCTGTTTGTCTATATGTTCACACATGTACTTAGTTTCCGGTTAATACAATTCTAGCATGAATAATAAACATTTATCATGATATAAAAAAATATAAATAACAACTTTATTATTGCCTCTAGGGCATATTTCCTTCATGTGGACTATTTCTGGAGGAGTTGGAGGGCTGTTGTCGAACGGCGAAGGAGATGCGAGTGGAGATCTTCGTCAGGTGTTGCTTGACGATGGCGTTGGTGATCCAGCACAACAATCTTCAATGGCGGTTCAACCTGGCTAGGTCACCACAGAAGAGAAAGTCGGTGTGTGGTCCTAGACAGCGGCGAAGCTCGACATCATACACTAACCTGTCGTGCAGCAGCATGATTGATTTTTCAGCGATGTCGTTATAGTGTATGAATAGTATTTCCCCCGCTCTCCCCTCTTTACATTGTTGAGCTTATCATCGACATAGGGCATATGTAGTTGTGTTTCTGAAGGGTCTTGCAGGGCTGGTCGGTTTTGGTTTCTTGTGGATTAGTCTGAATTTCGCTGGCTTTCGTGGTCTTCAGAGTTTCTATAGGCCCTTAGAGCATGCAGCCGGACCTATCAAACACATCTCAAACACCCGGGAAGGCCGTCTGGTCACTGACCAATCACATAAATCCAACCCAACTGGAGCTCTCAAACCGCGGACAAACGCCCGGACTGACCGACACACCTCATATCCAGCCTAAATATAGGGCGGATATGAGGCAGACCGGGCGCGTCTGCCACATCAGCCCGGCTCACCGTTGGCCTACCCCGACCCCACAAAATCCCCCTTCATAGCAAATCCTAGCTCACTTCACTCCGCTCCGCTCCGCTCCCCGCAGCCACACCGACGGCAGCTCCGAAGACGAGTACGAGGTGGCGCTCCGTATCGTGCTCGAGCGCTCGCGGGTTGATACGGGCGGCAGCTCTGGGTCCGGTGTGACGCCTCCTGTAGCCCGTTGCTGCAGCGCCGACGCCGGCGCTAGCCCTTCCTGCCCCGCGCGCAGATCTGGCTGCCCAATCTGCTCCGCTTGCCCGACGGCCTCCTCCACCTCCGACCGCTGCTTCGCGCGGGTAGCGGTGGGTTCTAGTGCCCGCTTCGTCGGTGCCACGGATGCGGACTCCGGAGTCGGAGGCACGTGCCGCCTGCCGCGAGAGGCAGAGGGCAAGGGAGATGGGGGCGGGTCTGACGCGGCTGTGCATTCCGCCCGCCGCCGCCGTGTAATGCCGGTGCCGGACGGGGAGGAGTGTCTCGTCCAGTGGATGTACCGTCGGTCATTTACCACGGAGGAGATGGACGTCCGGCGGCTCCGGAGGATCAACGCCAAGCAGCTCCGGCTCGACATTGAGCAATCCGAGTGGGAGACGGAGGCGGCGAGGGTTGCCAAGCTGAAGTGCAAGCAAGACCGCATCATCCGGCGCTTGCAAGGCTACATCGTCATCTGCACGATCTTCAAGGAAACAGTAAAAACAAGGCAAGAGAAAAGAAATGGTAAATTTGTCATACTGCTGTGTGAGATTTGTCATGTTCTAAATTCAAAATTACCATGTAATGTAAAAAAATTCAAAACAATTGTCATGCTGTAACGAGTAATTGCCACGCCAATATACATCTGACTCGTGATGTATATTGGGGTGTACGCTCCCTCGCCGATGACACGGACGCCGAGTCCGAAATGGCAAAGGTTTGTTCGCTCGTCGCAAGCCTCGAGACAACAATGCCATTCAGTTCCGAACTCGGGAAACTCCAGGAGGCGCACATGGCCATATAAGGGCAAGAGTTCGCCGCTCCAGGCTCGATCCAACGCCGCACAGGCACAGCCTAGCTTAGAGACGTCGATCAATCAATTGCAATCAGGTCGATCGGTCGCCACTTTTTTTGTCGTCGAAGTCGATCTCCGGCCAGCCCGCCAGCATGTTCTGCCTGCTCGTGTCTCCGGAGCCGCTCCGCCGCGCGCAGCTCCTGTCCGACTCCGCGCCGCCGAGCCCAGCAAGCTACAGGGCGGCCGTCGTTGGCCCGTCTACCCCGCAGCTGGCCGTTTCTCGGCACGTCGCAGTGGATATTCCCGATGGTTACGATGAAGACGAGGACGGCGACGACTCGGATGTCTATGAATTGGAGACGACGACGCAGCACATAAGCCCCGTTGGTAGGGTGCTCGCGAAGGTGGCGTTGGTTGCGTACACGGCGTTCGCCGCACCCGCCTTTGTGGTGACCGCGGCCACGCGGAGCAGCAACTGGCTCCAGGTGCTGCTGTTTGTGGTGCTGGTGCTGCTCACCTTCCTGTCGCTTTTCATGGCCACGTTGTACGCCTTGGAAGACGAGGACAGGGAGAGGGAGGAAAGGGAACGATGGCCTCGACGTCGCTCCAACAAGCGTGGAATAATGTGAAGACGTAATTAGGCAGGAAACCATTTTTTGGGAACTTGTAGGCATGACCACCAATTGATACGGCGGTGTGTATCCGGCTCACTCAAGTGCTTGGAGTTGTTGGTAGAAGGTTCATGCATTTAGTTGTATTTTTTGTTATTTCTAATTGATTATGAATAGACTGAAGTTTCTTTAGACAAAGATATGAAATGCTGTAACAATATATACATGTTGGCAATGTAAATTTCTGCGGAAAAACTCGTATGCGTATTCTGGTGTTCCAAGTGGATGAATGTTCTGCTCCTAACCTGTCGAACACCTTAATTTGATCTGGCTTCCTTATTTAACCGCCTTGATTGTTAACCGCCCTAATGATAGTACTTACAGCACAAGCTCCAGCATGCATATATGCGGCCTGCGTATGATTTGTTCCCGTCAGAAATTCAGAAACCACGTTTTGGCCCTCGCGATGCCAACCCTAGACCGGAGGCTGCTCACGTGGAGCGACTCCGACAGGGAGGACGACGACGGCGGTGGTGGCGGAACGGCGGACATCCTCATCGAGGAAGCACGGTATGGCGACCTGTGCGCCAGCCTGGTGGACGACGTGCTCGTCCCGGGGACGGACGGTCAATGCCGTCGCGGCGGAGTCGGTGCAACGCCGGCGTCCCGCACACGCAAGGTACGCACGCTGGGCATGCATTCTTCAGGTCGCGCGCAGAGTTTGCATGTTTTGGATCGCGGCCGTCACAGCTCATGGGGCTTGAACTCTCGATGAATGTACGCAGGCTTGTTACGCGGCGGCAGGGTTCGTCGCCGTCGGTTGCCTGTGCGCTTACCTGTCCTGGAGGTGCCACGCGAGCAAACACTAGTTTCATGTTTTAATTATTAACCTTTTTCACATCAGGAAGTAAGGACAAGTGAGACATTGTACAGCTTCCATAGTATCGATCTAGTAGCTTCTCCAACCAAAGTGATTCCACGCTGGTAAAGCAACCTTACAAATTGTAGAGTCGTAAATTTTTATTTGTGAGGATTCTTTTGACAGGGTTGGCATAATGATACACTAATAGAAAACAAGGCATCTGTTCTGGTTCGGTTTCAGAGGGCCTTTAATCCCGGTTCTGCAACCGGGACAAAACGATCGAGATTAATGCCCATTACTTTTAGTCCTGGTTGGTTTACGAACCAGGACTAAAAGAGCTCCACGTAGCCGCTGTGGGGTGTCCAGGCAGGTAGACCTTTAGTCCCGGTTGGTAACACCGACTGGTACTAAAAGGCAGCCACGCGTCAGCAAATGCCAGGCGCTGGGGTTTTTGTTTTTTTAATGGAGGGGTTTAGGGGTTTTCATATTGTGTTTCCCCCTTTTATTTTTGTGTTTAGCCTTCAATTTTTTTATAATTAGGGTTTTATTTTTATTTAATGTTTTCCATTCAACTCGACGCTAGCTACTACATATAGAAATGAAGGAACCATTACACAACAAGATCATCCTGACCATATATAGAACTTAAGGTGGTTACCTAATCTTACTTAACCTTCAATGATCTAATCGCCCTCCTTCCCTGAATTTTACGAGGTGGGGCCCCAGCCATTTTTTCTTCCAACCTAATCACGTCAAGTCAGCTGTTACGTAAGTTTACCTAGAATATGTACGTGGATGTAGCAAAGCCCCGGTGAGCCCAGACCCGTGTGCTGGAGAGCGCAACATGGAGGAGCAGGTGCCAGATCCCGCTGTTGGGATACCATCGCTGACGTCCTCAGCTCCCATCTACCAAGCTCTTCGCTCCACCAAGATGGGCATCGCTGATTGGCCTTGTCCACGAACGCTGCAAATCCGGCGAGAGGAGGCGCATGGTGCGGAGAGGAAGGAAGACCTGCTCTGTCAAAATCTCTCCCTTTGACCGGTGGATGTACGGGCTTGGTAAAGGCTTGACTGGTGGATGTACTTTCTTTGCAGTACATTGGATTTTGTTTATTTTTATCTTTGATTTTTTTTATCTGGTAAGTTTGTTGTATCATATGAATCACCACATGTTCATCTGTTCAGGAATTCAAACTTTCATGGGCCTAACCTCAATGGCATGTGCAGTGCATAGCATTTCTGCCTATTATTTTTCAGTGAAATCATCTCTGCAGAGTTCCTTTTTTGGCATCATTTTTGTAAGTGCTAAGCATTTTTACAAATGATGTGTTGGATATGGAGCATAGTATGTTTTGTAATGATTCAAAATATATTGTGGCGATTTAAGGTGGTTAGTACCGCAAGACTTCTCATGTGTGTTCATCTTTCGCGATTTTTTTAATTGTGATAACTGGATCTTTTGATTTCTGGATGCAATCTTTCCTGCATATATATCTTGATTCAAATGACTTTAGATCGAATTGATCTGTTCTACACTTAGAGCATTGATTGTCAAACATTGCTGATTTTTGGTGTGGAAATACTGGTTACGAAATTCTTGATCCAATGCTAATTGTGCAATTAAAAATATTTTGTGTGTTGTGCTGACGCACAAGGAATATTATCCAATGCTAATCATACACTGTTTATTTTGTTACCCATGGCCCATCTTCAGGAAGGTATGGAAATCTGCCTGCAGGCTTAGGCTCAGGTTTTTTTTGTTAAAAGAGGGAAACACTCTAGCAAAAGAAGGTGTAAAGAAGGGCAAATGAAGGGAACACTAGATAACTTCATCTAGAAGGAGGATCGGCGACTAAGTCACCTATGTTAGTGTATATTGATTTAGGAATCAAGTGAGTTCACTTGTGTCACGACCCAGGGAATAGGAGAGATCGGGATGAGAAAGGGGATCGAGATGCAGAGGGTGAGAGGAGAGCTTGGAGAAGGGGAAAGGAGAATTGAGATCTTTTTCCATTCCTGCCCAACGTCTCGTCCACGGTACAATATGTAGCCGCCCACCTGGGCCCTCTCACACCCACACACGGCCTCAGGCCCAACACACACTTGCTTACATGGCCTCTGGCCCAACACTCACACACTAGCTCTGTTGCAGTTCAGTTAGTTCAGTTAACTGAACTGCACTTTCAGTCCGCTGCGGATGTATCATCTGTAGGTGTGACATTGTCCCCTCCTTGAGAAGCAGCTTCCTCCCAGATGCAAGCCGACGGGTAACGTTGCCGTAGGATGTCGTAATCCTCCCAGGTGGTGGCCGCCGGTGGCATGTTGGCCCACTGGACAAGCAATTGGACGACTGGAGCGTCGCCCTTTTTCATCATGCGGCAATCCAGGATGTCGATTGGTTCAGACTCGTCGGCGGCGAGGTCCGGTACCCTGGGCAGTTCCGTAAAGACTGGAGTATAATCAGGAGTGAAAGGCTTCAATTGGGAGGCGTGGAATACCGGATGGACGCGGCTGTGCGGAGGCAACTGCAGTCGGTATGCCAGGGAGCCAATGCGCCCGGTCACCAAGAACGGGCCATAGAACTTGTATGAGAGCTTGCGGCAGCGGCGGTTGACGATGGAAGATTGAGCGCACGGTTGGAGCTTAAGCAGAACCTGCTCTCCCACATCGAAAGCGCGCTCAGCACGGTGTCGATCCGCCTGCTTCTTGAAACGCGCCTGGGCGCGCGAGAGCTGCGCACGCAACAGGTCGGTGTGCGCGGCCCAGTCGAGGTCACCAGAGGACGCGTCGACGGGCAGCGTGGAGCTGATTTGAGGAAGGCCGCCTAGGTTGGGTTTTGTGCCGTAGAGCGCCTTGAACGGGGAGCACTTCAGAGACGAGTGGTGGGAAGAGTTGTACCAAAACTCTGCTACCGGTAGCCACTTGCGCCATCGATGCGGGGTGTCGTGGACGGCACACCGGAGATACATCTCCAGGCACTGGTTGACGCGCTGCGTCTGCCCGTCCGTCTGCGGGTGATAGGCGGTGGAGTACAGCAGCTTGGTGTCGGCCGCGGCGAGCAGTTCGCGCCACATGGCGCTAGTGAAGATCTTGTCCCGATCAAAGACAATGGAGAGAGGTACGCCGTGCAGCTTGATGACGTTGTCCCAAAACGCACGGGCGACGTGGACCACGGTGAAGGGGTGCCGGTGCGGCACAAAGTGCGCGAACTTAGTTAGGCGATCGACGACGACCATGATGGAATCGTACCCTTCAGATTTGTCCCTCGACGAAGTCCATGGTGAGGTCTTGCCATGGTGCTGTAGGTATTGGGAGGGGTTGGAGCTTGTCCGCCTGGTGCGTGTTCTCATGCTTGGCATGCTGGCAGACAGTGCATTGGTGAACAAAATCCTCAACGGCACGCTTCAGACCCGGCCAGGCAAAAAGTTTGCGCACTCTGTGATATGTTGCTGTGACGCCTGAGTGACCTCCCACGGCGCTATGGTGGAGAGCAGCGATAAGTTTGGTCTGTAGAGCTGAGTTGGCATCGATCCAGAGTCGACCGCGTTGCCGGATTACGCCTTGCTGCAGGGTGCGCCCTTGATCGTCAGTGTTGATGACAGCCAGCTTGGTGAGTAGCTCTTGAGAGTCGGGGTCGGTCTCGTATGAATTGGCAACTTTTTGCAGCCATTGTGGTTGGCATATGGACAGTGCGTCGAGCTCCAGGAGGTGGCCGACGCGAGACAGCGCATCGGCAGCACTGTTGTCGACGCCCTTCTTGTAGCGGAAGGAGAACTGCAGCCCCACCATCTTGGACATGGCTTTGCGCTGGAGATCGGTTACCAGTTGTTGATCATCAAGTGCTCAGAGACTCTTGTGGTCAGTGACGATATCAAATGGAGCACGCTGCAGGTATGGCTGCCACTTGTCGATGGCCATCATGACTGTAACGCCCCGGATTCGATGCGCCAGGTGTCTGCCAGTTATTCGTCGTCGTTGCCATGTCATGTGCTTGCGTGTCTCTCTTTGACATGTCATCATCTGCATTTTATATCATGTCATCATGTGCATCGCATTGGCATACGTGTTCGTCTCATGCATCCGAGCATTTTCCCCGTTGTCCGTTTTGCAATCCGGCACTCCTATGTCTCCCGGCGCCCCCTTTTACCTCTTTTCATGTGCGGGTGTTAAACGGTCTCGGAATGGACCGAGGTTTGTCAAGCGGCCTTGGTATAGCACCGGTAGACCGCCAGTCAAGTTTCGGATCATTTGATACTCCAACGGTTAACCGGTTAACCGTAAAGCCCTCTTTTGTGTGCAGCCCAACACCCCTTCCAAAGTGGCCCAAAACCCAGCAAACTCCCCTCCATGCTCTCGGTCGTTCGATCACGATCGCGTGGCCGAAAACCGCTCCTCATTTGAACTCTCCTAGCCCCCTCTACCTATAAATATGTGCCTCCCCCGAAATTTTCGCGGATGAACCCTATCCTTCGTCCTCCTCCCGCAGCCGGACACGTCCGGACCCCGCCGGACATGTCCGAGCCGCCGCCCCGCCCTATCGAGCCGCCACGTGCGCCGCCGTTCCCGCGCCGCCGCTGCCCGCCCCAGGCGAAGCGAGCCGCTGGGCCCATCGGCCCGCCCGACCCCGTGCCCGCGCGCCGCCGTGCTCCCGCCGCCCTCGCCGGCGGCCGCCCGCCGCCGCCCGGCGCCGGGCGCCTCGCCGACCGGCCACCGCAGGCCTTGCCGCGGCCTCGCCCCACCGCCGCGCCCTTCCTCCCTCGCCGCCCACCTCCACGCGGCGCCCGAGCCCGCTCCCGCCCGCGACTTCGGCGCCTCGCCGCCGCCGCCCGACCATCTCCGCCGCCGTCCAGCCGCCACGGTCGGCGCCGCCATGCCCGTGCGCGCCTCCCGCCGGCCGGCCGCCCTCTCCGCCCGCGCCCTTCACCTCCCTCGCCGGAGTGCCTCGCCCCGGCCCTCCACCGCGCCCCGCCGCCGTGGGAAGCTCGCCGGAGTCTTCTCCGGCCGGATCCGCCGCGGGTGGATGAGATCCACCCGCTCGTCGAACCAAACGACCTGCCTCCGTCCCGGATCTCGCCATCCCGCACCACTCCGTCCCGTTGACTTTTTCGGAGGGTAAAAATCCACCAAGTCCCGAAATCTGCAGTAATTTTGTTGCATTTTCAACGCATCATAACTCTGTGCATGTTGCTTCGTTTGTGCGTGTAATATGTCAAAATGTTCGTCTCGAAGAGTAGATCATTTCATCTCATTGCATAATTTTCATTTGAGCTCATCTTGATGCCCTAAATGCTGTTGGAAGAGTGCTATGTGATGTTAGTTTCTGTTTCTTAACAGAACATGCACTTTTGTCATTTTTGCCATGATTGATGTGTGCACCCTATGATCTTGAGTCCTACATGTGCTTTGTAATATGTCATGCCATCTTTGCAGGGGTGTATGCCATGTATTTTTGTAATCTCTGTGGTGACTAGCACAAGCATGCAAACTAGGCTTCATGATGTTGCTGATTTCAGCCCTGTTCTGCTAATATTTTTATGCCATGTTAACTTGATGCTATAGAGAGATCCATGAATATTTTGAGATACTTCAGTAATGATGTTTTGAACATATGGTTATTCTCTATCCATCCATGCCCTTGTTTGCAATTATGGAGTGCCATAGCTTGAGTCAATCGAGCTCTACTTTTGCTATAAAATGTTTCCTGACAGATTGTTTACATGTTATTCAATTTTGCCAAGGTTGTTGTAGTTGATCCTAGCATGCTATGATGTTGTTCTTGCCATGTATAGCTTCTATGCCATGTCTTCTTACTGTTGGTTGCCTTGCCATGTCATGTATTGCTCTGTGGTGAGTGATTCAAGCTCACCAACATGCCTACTTGTTGTTGTTCCTGCCATGTTTAAATCTGTAATATAACTTGCCATGTTTACATGGGTGCCATCATATTTTCTGATCCTTTTTGGCTCATGGTCAGTAAAGGACTTTTGTTCTATGCAATTAGTAGATTCATGCCATGCCTTTGTTTGCCATGATAAGTTCATGTAACATGTTTTTTTATAGCTCTAAACATTGCAACCTGATGTTATTTCTGCTATAGTCTGAAACTGTTATTATTTGCAATCTTGCCATGTGTTTTTGAGCATTTTCTAGTGATTTCTAGAGATAGCTCAGTGTTCATGTTTTGTAATGCTTTACCTGTACATCATGCCCATGCCTTTTGTTTTCTTGTTGAGGTCCTTTAGCATGTTGTTTTGGTGCTTGCAATATGCCTAGTTGCTGTTTTGGACAGATTTTTGTCATGACTTGTATAGGGTGTATGTGTTGAACCGTTGCTCCGTTTTGAGTGTGCTCTATATGAAACTTGCTTGATTTTGCATGTAGTTTCATATTATCATGTTGCATCCATGTTTTGGGGTGTTTCCTTGATGTTTGTATGCATTTTGCATCAATGCCATGTTTAACTTGTTTTGCTCATATCTTCTAGGCCGTAGCTCCGAATCTAATGAACTTTATATGTAACTTGACTAGAATTTCGTGTAGATCATCGTGGTGCATATTAAATTGCTGTTTAACAACTTAAACATAAGGTTTATTCAGATCTGGACCAATTTCGAAATTTGCATATGAGGACTTACCGGAATTGTTATATGTTGTTCCCGGCCTCATTTAAACTTGCCTTGATGTGTTGTTCTTATTTGCATCATCTCTTGCCATGAGTGGCTTCATCTAGATTTGTCATGCATCATGTTTGTTGCGCATCTTGTCAGGTCTATGTGTGGTGTGTTTACTATGTTGTGTGCTTCTTCTTGTTAGTTCCTCTTTTGTTGCGATCGTGAGGATTCGTTCGTCTACGCTTGGTTCGGCTTCCTCCGTTCGTCTTCGTCACGGACTCGTTCTTCTTCCTTGCGGGATCTGATGCAAGATGACCGCTACCCTGGATCTCATTACTATCATTGCTATACTAGTTGCTTCGTTCTATCGCTATGTTGCACTACCTATCACTTACTGCTCAAGCCTACCTAATTGCCATGTCAGCCTCTAACCTTTTGCACCCTTCCTAGCAAACCGTTGTTTGGCTATGTTACCGCTTTGCTCAGCCCCTCTTATAGCGTTGTTAGTTGCAGGTGAAGATGAAGTTTGTTCCTTGTTGGAACATGTTTACTTGTTGGGATATCACAATATATCTTATTTAATTAATGCATCTATATACTTGGTAAAGGGTGGAAGGCTCGGCCTTATGCCTGTTGTTTTGTTCCACTCTTGCCGCCCTAGTTTCCGTCATTTCGGTATTATGTTCCCGGATTTTGCGTCCCTAACGCGGTCGGGTGATTTATGGGACCCCCTTGGCAGTTCGCTTTGAATAAGACTTTTCCAGCAAGGCCCAACATTGGTTTTACATTTGCCTCACCTAGCCTTTTTCCCTGGGAGTCGCGCATCCCGAGGGTCATCTTTATTACCCCGGCCGGTGCTTGTCTAAGTGTTGGTCCAAACTAGAGCACCGTATGGGACCATCCCTTGGCAACTTGGGTTACGTCGGTACTGTACGCTTAGCTTATCCGGTCGTGGCACGAGGCGAGATCTGCGGCTGCTATCGGGTGTCGGCACGCGGGAGGTCTTGCTGGTTTTGTTTTATTCTGTCGAAATGTCTTGTAGCCGGATTCCGAGACTGATCGGGTCTTCCGGGAGAAGGAATATCCTTCGTTGATCGCGAGAGCTTATCATGGGCTAAGTTGGGACACCCTGCAGGGTATAAACTTTCGAGAGCCGTGCCCATGTTATGCGGCAGATGGGAATTTGTTAATGTCCGGTTGTAGAAAACCCGAAGTTGATCTCAATTAAAATACACCAACCGTGTGCGTAACCGTGAGTGTCTCTTTTCGGGGTTGATCGAGAGGAGAACACGGTTTCTGGGTTATGTCTGACGTAAGTAGGAGTTCAGGATCACTTCTTGATCATTTCTAGTTGACGACCATTCCTTTGCTTCTCTTCTCGCTCTCATTTGCGTATGTTAGCCACCATATATGCTTAGTCGCTGCTGCAACCTCACCATTTTATCCCTTCCTTTCCCTTTAAGCTTTGCTAGTCTTGATACCCATGGTAATGGGATTCTTTGAGTCCTCGTGGCTCGCAGATACTACACCACCAGTTGCAGGTACAGGTTTGCGATGATCATGGCGCGAGAGCGATGTTTGCTTGTATTGGAGTTCTTCTTACGCTTCTTCTTGATCGGGGATAGGTTCGGTCGGCAGCCTGGGCTAGCAGGTGGATGTCGTTTGAGTTTCTGTTTATGTTTCATCCGTAGTCGGATGTTGTTCTTGTATATGATGTTGATGTATTCTTGTGGCATTTGTGCCTTATGTATGTATCCCCATCTATTATGTAATGTTGATGTAATGATATCCACCTTGCAAAAGCGTTTCAATATGCGGGTCTATCCTTGGTGGGACCGTCGAGTTCCTTTTGGATAGGGTCGCATATTGGGCGTGACAAGTTGGTATCAGAGCCTCGACCGACCCTAGGAGCCCCTTGATTGATCGTGTAGTTTGGCCGTGGTCGAGTCTAGAAAAAAAAACTGTTTTCGGAGTCTAGTTATATCGGAGAGTAGGATTTCTTTTTACTCCTCAGCCCCTTCATCGCTCTGGTGAGGAATCTTGACGTAGGTGTTTTGAATTAGTCATCTTCCCCTTCAAATTTTTCCTTAGGATCACGTGGTTAGTTTCGTGAGTTGTCCATCCTCTTTTGTCCGGTGCATTTCTCGTCAAGTTGACTCGAGTCTCTTCATCTTTGAGTTCAATCCTCAGTTCTTCTTCCGACGTCGTTGTTTCCCTGTCTGAAGTTGTCCTTGTTTTTCCCGCCCGCCCTCCCTTCTTCCTCTCGGAACCGGAGTCCGTAATCGAGTATCCGTCCTACTCGTGCGAACTCGTTGCATTCTTCCCTAAATGATTTCAATCGGTGTTTTTCTATTCAAGATATTCGTCGATTTCCCCTTCCAGTTGCATGTGTTTTTCCCGCCCACCCACCCTTTTCTTCCCGGAGTCTGACTCTCTCTGGACCAGCTATCTCATCCATGCGGAACCTCTTCAGTCTTTCGTAAATTATTTCAACCGGTGAATTCTCGTCTCGTTCGTCATTCTTCATCTCTTTTCTTTTCCGGTGGATTCAATTCAAGTTTTTCGAGTTGACCACATTCTTTTCCTTGGTTAAAGTGTTTTCCCTGCTCGTTCGTCTCTCGCCAGTTTATCCTCCCGGAGTGCTCAAGACATCTCAGGAGATTCGTCTGTGTTCGAATTAATTCGAGGTTGTCACCTCAGTCAAATATTTCAGTTCTTCCGGTGCATCATCTATCTGTTCAACAATCCTTTTCAATGGTGTTTTCTTTTAGTGGGCCCTAACCCACAGGTCTTTTCCCAGGATCTTACCCGACTCTTCTAATTTCCGGAGCTATTCTCAAATCCTTTTGAAGTGTGACGTAAGAATGAATTTCATCAGTCACATGCCTTCTCCAAGATCGCTTTCAAATTCTTTTCATTATTGGCTCAACCTCTTCGCTTTTCGTTCTACCGGAGTATCTCAACAATTTTGGTGGTGTTTATCGTCGTCCTTGAAGATTGAAGTAGAGTTTTTCTTAAATCTTGCCCGTTCTCCCGAAGATTCGTGGTTCTAGTTTCATGCTATCCTCTCGAATTATTCCGTTTGTCAGATATTCTTTTCATCCATCCGGAGTATTTCAGGTGTTGCTTTCCCTCTCGATTATCCGGAGGCCTCCATTTCGGAAGATTTCCTCGTTCCAAGTTTTCAGCTTCGTTCAAGCATTCGTCAATCAGTTCGCGATCTCTTCGTTCTCTTGTCTCAAATTTTCCCTCAAGTATCTTCGTGGTTTCTAATTCTTTCCGGCGATTCGTTCTCTTCTCTTCGTTCATTTTCATTTCTAACGGTGGTTCGTTCAAGATTCTTTTTCTTTGATTATCATTTTAATTCATTCGTTCTTTCCAATCCTACCGGTGGTTCATGAAGACCTTCTCAAGTTTGCGCTATACCTCTTCTCAATCCTTTTCAAGAAGAATAAGCAGTTTGCAAAATCCATTGCTTGTCATCAATTTAATTTGATGAAGGATAAGCATACAATAAATCTTATTCTTATTTCATCCAAGTGAGTAATCCGTTCCTTCGGAGTCTGTTCTTGAGGAATAAATTCTAGTCCAAGTGTTTTCATCTTTTCTTTTCCGGAGTTCAATTATTTTCCTCAGCCTTTTCGTCGGAACATCCATCTAAATCATCGCAAGGCTCATCTTATTCTTTCTTCGTTCATTTTATCTCATCATCCTTTTGTTACCGGAGTTCTTCACAGTGGTTCTTCATGATTTATTTCATTTTTCAAGAGTTCATCAAGCTATTGTTGGCGGAGTTCAAGTATCTTTTCTTCTCGCGTCTCGAAGTGCAATTAATTCTCCATATTCCTTTGAAGTGGAGTTTTGCATTTCTTCGTTCTTCTCAGTTATCCAATCATTTCCGTTTGTGGTCGGAGAGCACCTCATAATTTTGAGATGTTATCTATAACTCCACAACAAGCAATTCTTTTGTTGTTGAATTTACAACAACTCCGTTCAATGCTTCCTTCTAAGGATGCTTTCTATTTCATTCGTGGCACAAGTTGTCATTTTCTTCTCCGTTCTTTTCTTTCAACTCCTTCAATTCTTTCCGGAGGTTTTGTGTCATGTCTTCATCAAGTATCATTCCATCCTCTCAAGTTCATGTTCTAATCCGTCCTTTTTCAGCCGGAGTGCTACCGAAATCCTTTCAGTCTTATTCATTTCTTATCTCGTTCGAACCGGAGTTGTTTCTGAGTCTATCATGTTTCCATGAGCTTTCGATTTTCGTCATTCTCGTCGTTCCTCTCTTCTTCTCGAGTGCTCTCGATTCTTGCCTCTTCTCTCTTGCATTTCTTGTTTAACCTCATCACTTTTCCCCTTCCGTCTCGGTCCTAAGATCTCGGGACGAGATCTCTTGTTAGTGGAGGAGTGTTGTAACGCCCCGGATTCGATGCGCCAGGTGTCTGCCAGTTATTCGTCGTCGTTGCCATGTCATGTGCTTGCGTGTCTCTCTTTGCCATGTCATCATGTGCATCGCATTGGCATACGTGTTCGTCTCATGCATCCGAGTATTTTCCCCGTTGTCCGTTTTGCAATCCGGCGCTCCTATGTCTCCCGGCGCCCCCTTTTACCTCTTTTCATGTGCGGGTGTTAAACGGTCTCGGAATGGACCGAGGTTTCTCAAGCGGCCTTGGTATAGCACCGGTAGACCGCCTGTCAAGTTTCGGATCATTTGTAGGTCGTTTGATACTCCAACGGTTAACCGGGTAACCGTAAAGCCCTCTTTTGTGTGCAGCCCAACACCCCTTCCAAAGTGGCCCAAAACCCAGCAAACTCCCCTCCATGCTCTCGGTCGTTCGATCACGATCGCGTGGCCGAAAACCGCTCCTCATTTGGACTCTCCTAGCCCCCTCTACCTATAAATATGTGCATCCCCCGAAATTTTCGCGGATGAACCCTAGCCTTCGTCCTCCTCCCGCAGCCGGACACGTCCGGACCCGCGGACATGTCGCGCCGCCGCCCGCCCTATCAGAGAGCCGCCGCGCGCCGCTGCGTTCCGCGCCGCGCCGCTGCCGCCCAGGCAGGGGCAAGCCCATGAGGCCCATCGGGCCCGCCCGACCCTCGTGCCAGCGTCGCCGCCCGTGCTCCCGCCGCCCTCGCCGGCAGCCCCCGCCACGGCGCGGGCGCCTCGCCGACCCGCCCCGCAGGCCTCGCCCGCCGCCTCGCCCCGCCGCGCGCGCCTTGCTCCCCGCGCCACCTCCACGCGCGGCGCCCGAGCCGCGCCCGCCCGCGCCTCGGCGCCTCGCCGCCGCCGTCCAGCCGTCACGGTTGCCGCCGCGCCTGGCCGTGCGTGCGCCTCCCGCCGTCGGTCGCCCTCTCCGCCCGCGCCCTTCACCTCCCTCGCCGGAGTGCCTCGCCCCGGCCCTCCGCCGCGCCCCGCCGCCGTGGGAAGCTCGCTGGAGTCGCCCCGCCCCTCGCCAGAGTCTTCTCCGGCCGGATCCACCGCGGGTGGATGAGATCCACCCGCTCGTCGAACCAAACGACCTGCCTCCGTCCCGGATCTCGCCATCCCGCACCACTCCGTCCCGTTGACTTTTTCGGAGGGTAAAAATCCACTAAGTCCCGAAATCTGCAGTAATTTTGTTGCATTTTCAACGCATCATAACTCTGTGCATGTTGCTCCGTTTCATGCGTGTAATATGTCAAAATGTTCGCCTCGAAGAGTAAATCATTTCATCTCATTGCGTCATTTTCATTTGAGCTCATCTTGATGCCCTAAATGCTGTTGGAAGAGTGCTATATGATGTTAGTTTCTGTTTCTTAACAGAACATGCACTTTTGTCATTTTTGCCATGATTGATGTGTGCACCCTATGATCTTGAGTCCTACATGTGCTTTGTAATATGCCATGCCATCTTTGCAGGGGTGTATGCCATGTATTTTTGTGATCTCTATGGTGACTAGCACAAGCATGCAAACTAGGCTTCATGATGTTGCTGATTTCAGCCCTGTTCTGCTGATATTTTTATGCCATGTTAACTTGATGCTATAGAGAGATCCATGCATATTTTGAGATACTTCAGTAAGGATGTTTTGAACATATGGTTATTCTATATCCATCCATGCCCTTGTTTGCAATTATGGAGTGGCATAGCTTGAGTCAATCGAGCTCTACTTTTGCTATAAAATGTTTCCTGGCAGAGTGTTTACATGTTATTCAATTTTGCCAAGGTTGTTGTAGTTGATCCTTGCATGCTATGATGTTGTTCTTGCCATGTATAGCTTCTATGCCATGTCTTCTTACTTTTGGTTGCCTTGCCATGTCATGTATTGCTCTGTAGTGAGTGATTCAAGCTCACCAACATGCCTACTTGTTGTTGTTCCTGCCATGTTTAAATCTGTAATATAACTTGCCATGTTTACATGGGTGCCATCATATTTTCTGATCCTTTTTGGCTCATGGTCAGTAAAGGACTTTTGTTCTATGAAATTAGTACATTCATTCCATGCCTTTGTTTACCATGATAAGTTCCTGTAACATGTTGTTTGATAGCTCTAAACATTGCAACCTGATGTTATTTCTGCTAAAGTCTGAAACTGTTATTATTTGCAATCTTGCCATGTGTTTTTGAGCATGTTCTAGTGATTTATGGAGATAGCTCAGTGTTCATGTTTTGTAATGCTTTACCTGTACATCATGCTCATGCCTTTGTTTTCTTGTTGAGGTCCTGTAGCATGTTGTTTTGGTGCTTGCAATATGCCTAGTTGCTGTTTTGGACAGATTGTTGTCATGACTTGTATAGGGTGTATGTGTTGAACCGTTGCTCCGTTTTGAGTGTGCTCTATATGAAACTTGCTTGATTTTGAATGTAGTTTCATATTATCATGTTGCATCCATGTTTTGGGGTGTTTGCTTGATGTTTGTATGCATTTTGCATCAATGCCATGTTTAACTTGTTTTGCTCATATCTTCTAGGCCGTAGCTCCGAATCTAATGAACTTTATATGTAATTTGACTAGAATTTCGCGTAGATCATCGTGGTGCATATTAACTTGCTGTTTAACAACTTAAACATAAGGTTTATTCAGATCTGGACCAATTTCGAAATTTGCATATGAGGACTTACCGGAATTGTTATATGTTGTTCCCGGCCTCATTTAAACTTGCCTTGATGTGTTGTTCTTATTTGCATCATCTCTTGCCATGAGTGGCTTCATCTAGATTTGTCATGCATCATGTTTGTTGCGCATCTTGTCATGTCTATGTGTGGTGTGTTTACTATGTTGTGTGCTTCTTCTTGTTAGTTCCTGTTTCGTTGCGATCGTGAGGATTCGTTCGTCTACGCTTGGTTCGGCTTCCTCCGTTCGTCTTCGTCATGGACTCGTTCTTCTTCCTTGCGGGATCTGAGGCAAGATGACCGCTACCCTGGATCTCATTACTATCATTGCTATGCTAGTTGCTTCGTTCTATCGCTATGCTGCACTACCTATCACTTGCTGCTCAAGCCTACCTAATTGCCATGTCAGCCTCTAACCTTTTGCACCCTTCCTAGCAAACCGTTGTTTGGCTATGTTACCGCTTTGCTCAGCCCCTCTTATAGCGTTGTTAGTTGCAGGTGAAGATGAAGTTTGTTCCTTGTTGGAACATATTTGCTTGTTGGGATATCACAATATATCTTATTTAATTAATGCATCTATATACTTGGTAAAGGGTGGAAGGCTCGGCCTTATGCCTGGTGTTTTGTTCCACTCTTGCCGCCCTAGTTTCCGTCATATCGGTATTATGTTCCCGGATTTTGCGTCCCTAACGCGGTCGGGTGATTTATGGGACCCCTTGGCAGTTCGCTTTGAATAAGACTTTTCCAAAGAAGGCCCAACATTGGTTTTACATTTGCCTCACCTAGCCTTTTTCCCTTGGGAGTCGCGCATCCCGAGGGTCATCTTTATTTACCCCGGGCGGTGCTTGTCTAGCGTTGGTCCAAACTAAACACCGTCTTGGGACCATCCCTTGGCAACTTGGGTTACGTCGGTACCTGACGCTTAGCTGATCCGGTCGTGGCACGAGGCGAGATCTGTGCGGCTACTATCGAGGTGTCGGCACGCGGGAGGTCTTGCTGGTTTTGTTTTATTCTGTCGAAATGTCTTGTAGCCGGATTCGAGACTGGTCGGGTCTTCCGGGAGAAGGAATATCCTTCGTTGATCGCGAGAGCTTATCATGGGCTAAGTTGGGACACCCTGCAGGGTATAAACTTTCGAGAGCCGTGCCAGCGGTTATGTGGCAGATGGGAATTTGTTAATGTCCGTTGTAGAATACCGAAGTTGATCTCAATTAAAATACACCAACCGTGTAATGCGTAACCGTGAGTGTCTCTTTTCGGGGTTGATCGAGAGGAGAACACGGTTTCTGGGTTATGTCTGACGTAAGTAGGAGTTCAGGATCACTTCTTGATCATTTCTAGTTGACGACCGTTCCTTCGCTTCTCTTCTCGCTCTCATTTGCGTATGTTAGCCACCATATATGCTTAGTCGCTGCTGCAACCTCACCACTTTATCCCTTCCTTTCCCTTTAAGCTTTGCTAGTCTTGATACCCATGGTAATGGGATTGCTGAGTCCTCGTGGCTCACAGATACTGCACCACTAGTTGCAGGTACAGGTTTGCGATGATCATGACGCGAGAGCGATGTTTGCTTGTATTGGAGTTCTTCTTACGCTTCTTCTTGATCGGGGATAGGTTCGGTCGGCAGCCTGGGCTAGCAGGGTGGATGTCGTTTGAGTTTCCGTTTATGTTTCATCCGTAGTCGGATGTTGTTCTTGTATATGATGTTGATGTATTCTTGTGGCATTTGTGCCTTATGTATGTATCCCCATCTATTATGTAATGTTGATGTAACGATATCCACCTTGCAAAAGCGTTTCAATATGCGGGTCTATCCTTGGTGGGACCGTCGAGTTCCTTTTGGATAGGGTCGCATATTGGGCATGACAATGACGGCGAGAAATTCCTTCTCATATGTGGATAGCTTCTGATTGCGTACTCCCAGGGCCTTGCTGAGGTAGGCCACAGGATGGCCATCTTGCATAAGCATCGCGCCCACGCCGGTATCGCACGCATACGTTTCGATGGCAAACGGGCGCGTGAAGTTGGGCAGCGCCAACACTGGCGTGCTCACCATGGCGCGCTTGAGCATGTCAAAGGCTTGCTGCGCCTTGTCGTCCCAGAGAAACCCTTTCTTCGTCAACAGTTGCGTCAGGGGCTTGACGATGATGCCGTAATGGGGGACGAATTTACGGTAGTAGCCCGTCAGCCCCAAGAAGCCGCGCAGCTCCGTGGGCGTGGTGGGCACGTGCCAGGACTGCATGGCGCCGGTCTTGCTGTTGTCCGTAGCAACTCCCTCTTGTGAGATCACATGCCCGAGGTATTCAATGCTTGTTTGTGCGAACAAACACTTGCTGGCCTTGGCGAATAGTTGATGCTCGCGGAGAAGTTGCAGAGAAGTTGTAAGATCACATGCCCAAGGTATTCAATGCTTGTTTGTGCGAACGAACACTTGGTGGCCTTGGCGAATAGTTGATGCTCGCGGAGAAGTTGCAGAGTGAGGCGAAGATGTTCCTCGTGTTCCTCCAGGTCAGTGCTGAATACCAAGATGTCGTCCAAAAATATGATGATGAACTTACGCACATAACGGCCAAACACTGTGTTCATCAAGCACTGGAAGGTTGCCGGAGCATTGCAAAGGCCGAATGGCATCACCCGGAAGTGGTAGTGGCCGTGGTGTGTCTTGAAGGCAGTCTTTTCCTCGTCCTCCTCCCGTATGCGAATCTGATGGTACCCAGCACGTAAATTAATCTTGGAGAAGTACTTGGCGCCTGCCAATTCGTCCAAGAGCTCGTCAACTACCGGGAGGGGAAATTTGTTCTTCACTGTTGCGGAGTTGAGTCGTCAAAAATCGACACAGAAACGCCAACTGTCGTCCTTTTTCTTGACCAGCAGGACCGGGGCAGCGTAAGGGCTCATGCTGTGCGCGATGACACCAGAGTTGAGCATGTCCTGTACTTGCCGCTCGATTTCATCCTTTTGTGTCGGCGAGTAACGGTAAGGCTTGGCATTGATAGGCATGGTGCCCGGCTCCAAATGAATGCCATGGTCATACTGACGACGGGGTGGCAAAGTAGTGGGTTCAGCAAACACGTCTTCAAATTGAGATAACACCTTCTGAATATTTGGGGGAACAAGCTCAGGTTGGGTTTTGTCCATCTGCTCGACGGTAACCAAGGCTGATGTCCAAATGTCATTCGCCACTTCCATGCGATGCAATTCATAGGCATCCAATTCCTCTATGCGAGGCAGGTCTGAAGATTTTACTCCCTGCAGGTGGACAGTTTTGCCATTGACGTCGAATTGGATCGTCTTCAGTTGCCAGTGGCAGAGCATGGGGCTGTGCGCTGAGAGCCAGTCGATGCCAAGCACTCCATCATACGCGCTCAGCGGCAGAACTCGGAGATCGGTATGGAAAGTGTGCCCTGGGACCTGCCATGCCAACTGGTGAACAATTTTGTTACAGTGCAATCTCTGACCATTGGCCACTCGAACTGTAACCGCGGGTAACTCCTCTGTTCGGGCAGCGATCCGGGCGGTGAACGCTTCACTGATGAAACTGTGTGAGCTCCCCGAGTCCACCAGCAGCATAACCTGATCACCCACTTGTGCACGTAAACGAATTCTAGCAGGGCCTTCCTCGCCAGATACAACCTGTTTAGACAGAGAGCAACATTCGGGCTCTTGCGCCCCTGGTGCGTCCAGCAGCTGCAATACATGCACCGTGTCATCCGATAAAATCTCGCCGAAATCACCCATTTCTATCATCAATCTGTCCATTGTGTTTGCACTGATGCTCGCGGTAGTATTTGTCACCACAGCGGAAACAAAGGCCATTGGCACGCCGGAATTCGCGCAGTTGCCGTTCCCGGGCGTACTCGTCCCCACCCTGTCGTGGAGGTGCCACTGCTCGTGCCTGTGCGGGAACTGGTGCTGCTGGGGGGGAGGAGGACGGCCCACTGGCACAATGCGATGGCGCGACAGACGTTGTTTCTCCAATTCCTCTTCCTGGATGCGCGCAAACACGGCTGCTCGTGTGATGCTGGAGGGGCTCTGCAGTCGCACCCCAAGCTGTAGCTCATCTTTAACTCCAAGCAGAAACTGTGATATGAAGAACTATGGGCTCAGGGTCGGGTCCAGGGACAAGAGATGATACATGCGGGTCTCGAATTGTTGCCAATAATCCTGCACACTCCCTGTCTGGCGTAACTGAACCAACTCATGCATCTGTGTTTTGAATTCTTCTGGCCCGAATTCCTCCTCGATTGCTGCTCTAAAAGTCGCCCAACTGACCCCGGGATGCTTCTGTCGGTATGCTTGCAGCCACATCGCCGCCAGGCCTTCCATGTACAGTGCGGCGGTGGTCACCCAATTGTGCGGTGGCACACGGTACAGCTCGAAGTAGGACACGCACTGCTCCAGCCAGATGTGCGGTGTGGTGCCGTCGAACCAAGGGAATTCATGCTTGGGCGGCTTCGTTTAGTAGTCACCCTGGCGCTCGCGCTCGGTGGGTGACGGGGCCCCAGCAACCAGCAGCGGGGCGGCGTGGTTGAAGAGCCGCGCGAATGGGAGCTGCGCCGAGCCGTCCATGTAGAGGTGGGTCGGTGTGGGGCGGATCGATGGTGGAGGTGGTGGTGGTGGTGCACACGCGCGGAGGAGTCCGCGGTCGCTGACGGAGACGAGGTGCCCGCGCCAGTTGTGGCGACTGGATCGGGCGCTGGCGGGGTCTTGCAGGCCTCATCCACGTCGGCCTGGGTGAGGTCGATCTGCTTGGCGAGGTGCTTGAGTTCGTCGGAGACTTGGTTGTTGTAGGAGAGCTGTGCTTGGTGGCGTTCGTCGGCAGTTTTCTGGTTCGCGTCGAGACGGCGGATGACCGACTCGAGCAGGCTCTGCAACTTGTCGGTCGTCTCCGACATGGCGTCGAGCACCCGACGAGTCTGGGCCGAGGTTTTGGAGGGTGGCGTCGTGGTCTCGCTCCAAATCAACCAAACCCCGGGTAGAATTTTGTGCGGACTCGCCGGAGCGGCTCGCACCTAACCCGGTGGATGTTACCAGTGATCGAGAGGGTGTGAGATCAGCGGCAGCGGCGAGGTAGTGGGCAAAAAAATTTTTGGCTCTGAATACCAGATTTGTCACGACCCAGGGAAGAGGAGAGATCGGGATGAGAAAGGGGATCGAGATGCAGAGGGTGAGAGGAGAGCTTGGAGAAGGGTAAAGGAGAATTGAGATCTTTTTCCATTCCCTCCCAGCGTCTCGTCCACGGTACAATATGTAGCCGCCCACCTGGGCCCTCTCACACCCACACACGGCCTCAGGCCCAACACACACTTGCTTACATGGCCTCTGGCCCAACACACACACACTAGCTCTGTTGCAGTACAGTTAGTTCAGTTAACTGAACTGCACTTTCAGTCCGCTGCGGATGTATCATCTGCAGGCGTGACAACTTGATCATAGGTCATACTCATCGTTAAGCTCAAAATGAGATTTCCATTTCTCATTTAAGCATTTTAATGTATTCAGATGTTATTGAGTTGCTTTGACTCATGTTTTGAGTAAAGCTTCTCTAGGATGTGAGGTCTTACATTGGGTTTTGGTGGGATCCATCATGTAGTTGAACTTGAGGTAGATGCTCATGGAGTGGAAATTAGAGCAATCCTTTCATTTGTATTTCATCTTCCTACATGGGTTAGTTTTGCAAGTAACAACATGTATATCCATTTTGACAAGAGTAAAGTATAGAGTCATATAGTGTCAAAGGATATGTCGAGTTGTCTTGTTCCTTGAGCACAGCAAAGGTGTAGATACTTGGTTCAAATTCCTTTGCTCAAGATGCAAAAGTTTAGAGCAAGCTTGTTCATCCAAGTACCTACAAGGGTCCTCCAAAGATAATATCATCAACATATATTTGGCACACAAATAGTTCACCATTTACTCTCTTAGTGAACAAGGTTGAATCAATTTATCAATCTAAAATTCTTTTTCAAGAAGAAACTTTGTCAATCATTTATACCAAGCTCTAGGGGTTTGTTTGAGACCATAGAGAACTTTGTGAAGTATGTAAACATGGTTTGGTTTCTTGGGATTAACAAAGCTGGGAGGTTGTTTTACATAAACTTACTCCTCAATTTCACCATTTTGCAAAGCAATTTTACTATCCATTTTATAGAGGGTGATATCATGGTGATTGGCATAAGCAAGTAAGATGCGAATTAACTCAAGTCTATCAACGACGGCGTAGGTTTCACTATAGTCCATACCTTCGACTTTAGTGTAGCCTTGAGTAACGAGACGAGCCTTGCTGCGAATGACTTGTCCATCCTCATATTGCTTGTTCTAGAACACCCATTTGGTTCTGATGACGTTTTGTTCAACTTTGGGCTTCTCAACCAATGTCCACACTTGGTTTCTCTCAAAGTTGTGTAGATCCTCATGCATAGCATTCACCCAATCGGGGTCTTCAAGAGCTCCATCAACCTTCATAGGCTCACAAAAGTTAGCTAAGCGAGATTTAGAGCGAGTAATTCTCCCGAATTTGATGTTGCCAAGAATTTTAGACGGGATGATGCTTGTCAATTCTTGCTCTAACTCGGGGTAGCTTTTTCTTGGGTCATGGTGATGCATCCTCATCATCATCATCATCTTCTTCTTCTTCATTGTTGTTGGTGTCGTTTTTCACTTGTGGAGGTGGAGAGGGAGGTTGAGGTGGATCATCTTGTTGCAGTTCCTCATTTCCTTCGCCTTGACGTGTTCCACTTATGGACGCCTTCATGTCAACTTGTGGTTCACCTTGATGTGAAGTTGGGGCTTCCACTTGAATGGACGAAGTGCTCTCCTTCACCTCCATTGGACGGATCTTGCCAATAGACAAGTCTTGAATTGCTTCCGAGGGATCTTTGTCTTCTACATCAATTGGCAATTGCTCTAATTGCGAGCCGTTAGATTCATCAAAATTCACATCTATCGCCTCTTCAACCTTTCAGGTGAAATTATTGTAAACATGGTAAGTGTGAGATTTTGGGTCGTAACCAAATAGGAAACCTTCTTGAGATTTAGGAGAAAATTTTGAACGACGTTGCTTATGAAGAATGTAACACTTTGAGCCAAATACTCAAAAGTATCCAAATTGGAGTTTTTATTGGTGAGTAGCTCATATGCCATCTTGCCTAAAAGCTTGTGAAGATAAAGTCGATTCATAGCATGACAAGCCGACTCAACCGCTTCCGCCCAAAAGTGTTTTGGTGTCTTGTATTCATCTAGCATCGTCCTTGCCATTTCAATAAGGGTACGTCTCTTCCTCTCAACAACTCCATTTTGTTGAGGTGTGTATGTAGCCGAGAACTCATGTGAGATGCCTTCTTCATCTAGAAAGGTGTCCACATTAGCGTTCTTTAACTCCGTTCTGCTGTTGCTTCAAACCTTCTCGATCTTCACTTAAAAATGGTTTTGGGCCTTCCTAGCGAAGTTCTTGAAGATCTTCTATACCTGTGATTTGTCATCAAGAATGAACACCCACGTAAATCTTAAAAAATCATCAATAATGACCAAACCGAAAGAGTTACCACCAAGACTCTTGTAAGCATTGGGACCGAAGAGATCCATATGAAGTAACTCAAAAGTGGTCTTCTCGTGGTCATGATGTCCTTCATGGGATGACTTGCTCCAACTTGTTTTCCTGCTTGGCAAGCACTACAAGCTCTATCCTTATCAAATATAACATCTTTAACACCAAGGATATGGCCTTCATTAATAAGCTTATCAAGATTATGCATGCCAACATGTCCTAGTCTTCTTTGCGATAGCCAGCCTTTAGAAATTTTTGCAATAAGACAAGTATGAGGTTGAGCCCTTTTAGTGAAATCAACAATGTATAGATCACCTATATGGATACTGATGCGTCTCCAACGTATCTATAATTTTTTTTTGTTCCATGCTATTATAGTATCAATCTTGGATGTTTTATATGCAATTATATGCCACTACATATCATTTTTGTGGAATAACCTATTACCTTAGTGCTAAGTGCCAGTTGTTCTTTTGCCTGCTTTTGGTTTTCCAAGAAATAATTACCAAACGAAGTCCACATGCCACGAAACTTTTTGATGATTTTTTTGGACATAAGAGACACTAGAAGCTTCGGGTGGAATTCAGAAGGCAAATGGGGTGGCCACAAGCCACAAGGGCGCGCCTAGGGGGTAGGCGTGCCCTGGTGCCTCGAGGGCCCCCTTCTCTCCGTTTGACCTAATTCCGCCTCTATAAATTCTCTAAAATTGGGAAACCAACAGAGAGCCACCCAAAACACTTTTTCCGCCGCCGCAAGTTTCTGTTTTTGTGAGATCCCATCTGGAGGCCTTCTCCAGCACTCTATAGGAGGGGGAATCGATCACGGAGGGCTTCTACATCAACCTTGCAGCCCTTTCGATGACGTGTGAGTAGTTTACCACAGACCTACGGGTCCAAAGCTAGTAGCTAGATGGCTTGTTCTCTCTTTTTGATCTTCAATACAATGTTCTCATCAAGGTTCTTGGAGATCTATCCGATGTAATCCTTTTTGCGGTGTGTTTGTTGGGATCCGATGAATTGTTGGTTTACGATTAGATTATCTATGAATATTATTTGAGTCTTCTCTGAACTCTTTTATGCATGATTGTTCTAGCTTTGTATTTCTCTCCGATCTATCCGTTTGGTTTGGCCAACTAGATTGATTTATCTTGTAATGGGAGAGGTGCTTTGTGATGGGTTCAATCTTGCGGTGCTCTATATCCAAGTGATAGAAGGGGATACGACACGTATTTGTATTGTTGTCATTGAGGATAAAACGATGGGGTTTATTCATATTGCTTGGGTTTACTTTGTCTACATCATGTCATCTTGCTTATGGCGTTACTCATTCTTTATAAACTTAATACTCTAGATGCATGCTGGATAACGGTCAATGTGTGGAGTAATAGTAGTAGATGCAGGCAGGAGTCGGTCTACTTTTTTTGGATGTGATGCCTATATAAATGATCATTGCCTTGGATATCGTCATAATTATTTGCTTTTCTATCGATTGCCCAACAGTAATTTTTTTACCCACTGTATGCTATGCTCAAGAGAGAAGTCTCTAGTGAAAACTATGGCCCCGAGTCAATCTTTATGATATATTAAAAACCAAAAATTCTTTGATGCAATTTATTTACCTTCTATTTTATGTTGTGTTTTTGTTATCTATCTATCACTATGAGATTTGATCATTGCAATTAACCGGTGAGGGATTGACAACCCCTTGTTTGCGTTGGGTGCAAGTATTCGTTATCTTTTGTGTAGGTACTGCTAACGAGGAGTTGCGTGGTTCTCCTACTAGATTGATAACCTTGGTTTGTAACTAAGGAAAATATTTATCTCTACTGTACTGCATCATCCAATCCTCTTCGGGAAAATCCTAACGCAGCTCACAAGTTGCAGGAAGAATTCTTGGCGCCGTTGCCGGGGAGACATCATCAACATCTATCAAGTACCACCGCACAAACTTTCATCTCCTTTCTTTTACTTTATTTTCCATTTGCCTCTCCTTTTCATTTCCCCTACTTCTGAAACGTTTTCACAAAACAAAAAAATATTTTATGTTTGCCTTTTTGCTTGTTTGCTTGTTTATTTGCTTGAAGTTTCTGTCATGTCTGCATTGGAAGAAGTTATTGTTGAAAGCGCCAGTGAGGATAGCACTACTGAGACTCTTGAGGAAAAACTTGAATCTTGTGTTCTTAATCATGATCCTTTAGAAACTAAAGCTCCCACTAATTTTAAAACTAAAATCTACCATGTGGGTGATGGTAATATTGGGAAGAATATTATTCAAGAGTTCTTACATTGCACCGGGGATCCCATAATTAGAGGATCGATTCTTGATAAAACAAATTGTTATGTGGATGCTTTTTCTATGCTCGTGGTTAAGTTGAAAAGGAAATTTGTGCATATCCATCCGACATTACAAAAGATATTCTATGAACTTCCCAACATTCATGGTCCCAAGATCGAAAAGATTGCTACTATTATCCTTATGCGTGAATTTGACTATATAATCCGAGAAGCTTGAGAAATCTTGCTTATGATAGGATAAATTTTGAGTACCCACCTAAAGTCTGCGCTCATATTACTATCTCTATAGGTGGGAGTAACATATGTGTGGTGTCATGCAACACTTAATTTATTAGGTTGTAGACGCATCTTGTCTTGGTATGTGTGATGTTACTCAGGCTGGTCATAATGGGAGTAACATAGGTAGTAACATAGATGCCACATAAGCAAAAATGGTGATGTGGCAAGTATTTAATGAGGAAAGAGGCAAATATAGTAACATAATATGTTACCATCACATAGCGCTTTCCAATGCATAATGAGTCTACAAAGTAATAAATGAAGGCATCTATGTTACCACACTTATGACACTACCCACTATGAAGGTAGTAACATATACTAGTAACATATGCATGTTACTAGTCTAAGTTATTCTCCACAATGACTAGCCTCATAGTATGAGTAACTAGCTATGTTACTACATCACTCTTTCATCATTAATTACTTGCCATGTCATGTATTTTGTCTAGATAAGTATGATAATACCACATATGTTACGCCCACTATGAGTAGTCTAAGGCTCCTCCCAATGCTCCACCTTATACAGATGTTAAGGTCGGCATGTAGGTGAAAAATCTAATGTGGCAGGGTAATTAAAAAGAGAGAGATGAGTATAATGACCCAACAAAGAAACAATGCAAGCGCGTGAACTTAGGAAAAATACTTGAATGAAAAAACCCAACAATGCATGAAGAACTTTGATAGCTAAATCATTAAATGAGGAATGTTTAGCTACAACATGTTAAGCATCTATGCACTAAGGGCTTTAGTTGCTAAACTTTTTAATGTGCTTAGCATCTCATTTTAGCACTGATGCATTGGGAGTGACCCCAACTGACCGTCTGAAGCAGCTAGCAACAATAAACCTGACGACTATATCACGGTCTAGGTATAGATCTCGATTTAGTACCAGCTGGCCGGATGCTAGCTAGCAAGAATGAATAAACCATACTACTATGTCACGGTCTAGGTGTAGATCTCGATCTTGGATCTTCGAATGTCAACTGTGCTCGAGGGCTGTCCAGTAACTTCCAGTTCTCTAGCCTGGGTCGCTTCTATATAGTGTTACTTTGCCAGTCTCCCTTTATCACACCGTTCCAATTCAACACCACCAAAGCCAGTACAAATTAAGGAGGCGCCCGGGAAGGTGAGTCCATCAATCAAACTCTCCGTATCACTTCTATTTTTCTAGTTGAGGCTGCTAGTGTCTGTTGTTTTTTAGGAAGCTAATGTCTAAAATGTGCGCTCATATATTTCGCGAACTCTATCTCATGTAATTTGGAGAGCTTAAAATGAGCTAACTCACATTATTTATAACGTAACACTCAAGTTTTCTTGTATATCATCCCTTTGGCAAACTTTGTTATTTGTTTATAAGCTATACTTGACATAACAACAGATTAAGATGATCTTGATTGTTTATCCAACAATAGGAAACGTCGTTCAACTTTATAAGCCCCAAACAAAACGGCGAGTGTCCCTTCTACTTGGAGATCGCTAAGTGTTTTGCGAAAGGCCAAAGCTAGACGCCGGTCCACATGCACCTGGCCAGTCACCAGCGTGACCATTAGATTGACCCATGCGGGCCGTTCGATCTTCCTTGTCATGTCATTCTCGTGCTCCCCTCGAGCACTGCCTTACGGTCGCTGCCCCATCGTAGCTCGTGGGCACCCACCGTAGTTACATTTTCCTACAAGCTGGTCCAAGTTTCGCTGGCGGGAGTTGCAGCTTCTCCACTAGCTAGTCACAACTCTGCCGACAGGGGTGCAACTTCTCCACTGGCTGGTCGCAGCTCCATCGACGCGGATTACAGCTTCTCCATCAACGACCGTAGCACCGCGCTGCATCGTTCCCAGCACCGCGCCGTCCCGCGCCGGTCCCAACATCTTGTGTCGCCCATCATAGCACGCCAACATGCAGGTTGCAGCAAACTGCCGCAACACACAACCCAACATTCGTCTCTAGTTGCAACTCCTGCCATAGCCTGTTGCAATAACGACATGTTGCGACTTTTGCCGTGAAAACAGTGCGGCTAGCTCCAAATGTGTGGGCTCCGCCTCAGTTTTTGGTGAGCCGCAGGTGTCGGAGTCCTACGTTGCTGGTGTCCGGACTCCAGCAAAGCCCCCTGGTTTGATTTTGTTTTGCCAGAAAATAGAAGTCTAGACTTGTCCGCAGACGGATGTGGTACTCCGTTGGATGGTTTGCAGGATCCGAATCACGCGGTTCGGACGGATGCATGATGTTTGAGGGTCCGTGTTGAGATGCCTTACAAAAAGAGAGTGATTTTTTTGCACCCCAGCTTGGTGCACCGTTAAACCAACGCAAGAAAACACACTAAGGCATTTTGAAAAAAACCTAAAACTTTGTGGGAATGATCCTCAGCAAATGATAGAGATGGTTTAGAAAACGGAACTCTTTTTGATAGGCATCTCAACACAAAGATTGATGATGACCATTCCCACAAAGTTCCTGGCATTAAACCCTAGAATTGTATTAATGAAAACGGAACTCCTTTTGAAAGGCATCTCAACACAAAGTTTCTGGCAAATGTTAGAGATGCTTTTGAAAACATAACTCTTTTTGAAAGGCATCTCCAACACGTACACTCATGTAGGCATAAATGTATTTATGAACTCTTTATTATCATTCCCACAAAGTTTCTGGCAAATGCTAGAGATGCTTTTGAAAATGGAACTCTTTTTGAAAGGCATCTCCAACACAGACACTCATGTATTTTTACGGCATGTATAAATGTAATTTTTTTTGCGGATGATGCATAAATGTATTATGAACTAAATTGTTTCAGCAACTCTGGTGTTTAATCTCGCAAAAAGACTCTGGTGTTTATGTGTATTATCGACTTGCTTAAGCTTGTTATGCTACTTGCAGCTGCTAGGTCCGTAAGAAATGTCTGATACGCAGGAGATCCAGCCTCTTGTCATCGACATCGGATCCGGAATCGTGAAGGTCTGAAATTTTCTTCTTACGCTACTACTTAAGCCATCTCCTGCAGTTCTTCCTTGTAAATTGCATGCAACTATATGTGTTTTAGCTTGTAGGCTGGTTTTGCCGGAGACGATGCACCACGAGTTATTTTCCCTACCGTGGTAGGCCGCCCTTGCAGTCGCAGCTCCTCAATGGGACAGAAGGATGCATATGTTGGTGAGGACGCACTGTCTGGGGGAGTTGCACTCCGTAGGGGGTACCCGGTTGAGCACGGTGTCGTAACAAATTGGGATGACATGGAGAAAATCTGGCATCACACTTTCTACGATGAACTTGACGTGGCACCCGAGGAGCACCCTGTGTTGCTAACTGAAGTTCCCATGAACCCAAAAGCAAACAGAGAGAAGATGACCCAGATTATGTTCGAGACTTTTAATGTTCCTGCAATGTACGTTGAATTGCAGGAGGCGCTTTCCCTGTATGCTAGTGGCCGTACTACTGGTATGATCGAGTTGTTCCATCCCACCCTTTTCTTTCAGTACGAGGTTCCTAATCTACTTAACATGCATTTCCAAAGTAATGTTAGTTGATATAATTAGAAGCAATGAAATCTTGATCTTCTTTAAAAATAGTACTCCTATGCATCATGCAAGTTTAATTGGTTGACCGGACTACATTGCTTCTTTCTCTCTAAAAAAATCACAGGAACGGTTGTCAGCTCTGGTGATGGTGTGAGCGCAGTTGTGCCCATTTACGAAGGAAAGATAGTTCAGCATGCCGTTCGCCGATGGGATCTTGGCGGTCGCGATCTTACGGAATTCCTTACGAGGATTCTATCTGAAAGGGGTTACCGCTTTACAACAACTGCAGAGCGTGAAATTGCAAGGAACATGAAAGAGAAGCTTGGATATGTGGCCCTTGATTTCGAGCGCGAGATGAGCTCCTCGTCAGTTGAAGAGAGCTACCATCTACCTGGCCAGCCGGCAATCACGATTGGTGACGAGAGGTTCAGGTGCTCCGAGGTCCTCTTCGACCCATCATGATTGGTATGGAAGCTCGTGGAATCCATGAGGTAATATATGATGCGATCAACAGGTGCGACGAGGATGTCTGGCAGGACTTGTATGCCAACATTGTCCTCACCGGGGGTTCGACAATGTTCCCGGGCATGGCTCACCGTCTGAGCAAGGAGGTCACCGCCCTTGCTCCCGAGGACATGAAGATCGCGATAATTGCTCCGCCTGATCGGAACCACAGTACCTGGATCGGAGGCTCCATTCTTGCCTCCCTCAGTAGTTTCCAACAGGTACAACTCATTTTGCTTAACTTACATATTTCCAACTTTAGTTTGTGGGCTTCAAATTAAGTCATCGTCTGAATTCTTTGTTATCTACTCTAATATATGTGACCCCAGATGTGGATATCGTCGACTGAGTACTCCGAGTATGGCCCATCGATTGTCCACAGGAAGTGCTTGCAGTGACGTCCGTTGGTGACTCGTGTTTTCTCACGAAAAAAAGTAACCGTGCCACTTCCATTTTCATATGCGTGCTTATTATTCTCAAAAAATATATGTGTGTTCATTTTTCTCAAAAAAAAATGTGTTTATTGTCACTGCCGTGATAAGCATATGCGTGAGTCAAATCATGGGATGGCATGACTGTCTGGATCAGGAGGCGAGAGTTGTTGGAGTTTCGTTCACGCACCCATCATCATCGGATTCTTGTGGTGGCAGTTGTTGTAAAGATCATGGTGTGCGTTTATCTCAGACCACAACGGCTACTACTTGTACTTTGAATAAAAGCAATAAGAAGAAATCAATTTGCGTTCTATGATTTCTGTGACTTTCACCTAGTGAATCTAGAAGTGGGCTTGTTAAAATAGGTCTAGCGTGTCGTGTACATGTACTATGTACGTATGTAATTGTATATGTTGATTGTTATATATAGAAAGACGTGGAGAGGCTTTGCCCCACGGGAAACCCTAAACCCTATTCTCAAACTTGGTATCAGAGCCTACCCTAGCCGCCGCCGCCTCTCCTCCCGCCGCCGCCGCAGTTCTTCGCGGCCGCCGCGATGTCCACCGCGCCGGCACCCACGATGACTCCCTCCTCCACGCTCACGCTCACCACCCTCTCTGTGCCCGCCCCGATCGCCCCCTTCATTGCCCCACCCGCCGCGTCGGCTCCCACCCCCGTCCTTCCGCCCATCGTGGTCTCGCTCGACCGCAGCAACTTCATGCTATGGAGGGCCCTTGCCGTTCCCAACTTCGCCGGAGTTCACCTCCACGGCTTCCTCGATGGCTGGGCCAAGGCGCCGGCGCCGACCGTGACGAAAGGCACCGGCGAGGCCGCCCGCACCGTGTCCAACCCTGAGTACGAGCAGTGGTGGACACTGGATCAGAAGGTTCTCGGGCATCTTCTCGGTTCGATGAACGTGGAGATCTCTGCGCAGCTCATCAGCTGCAGGACGGCGGTCGCCGCCTGGACGGCCGTCCACACCATGTTCGCCGCCGAGAACAGCGCCGGCGTGCGTAACCTCCGGTGCCAGATCCTAGTGCTACAGAAGGGAGATCGCCCCGCCGGCAAGTACATGCAGAAAGTCAAGGCCCTCGCTGATGCGATGGTCGCCGCCGGCTCTCCTCTTTGCGATGATGAGATCGTCGACTACATGCTGACCGGGCTCGGCTTGGCGTTCAACCCCATCGCTGCTTCGATGAACTTCGTGGGTGTACCTATCACGTTTCGCGCGTTCTACTCTAGTGTTCTTCACTACGAGGCCCTTCAGCAGCAGCAATCGGAGCTTGAGGATTGGTTGTCCTCCGCCAATGTCGCGTCCCGGCCGGTCTACCACAACAACTCCGGCCGCGCCCCCGACTCTGGCCGCCCGAGCAGCGGCCGTCCCTCCGCTGGCTCTCTCCCGCCCGGCTCGGGAGGCTACAGCCCTAGCCAGGGCAACGCTCCTCGCCGCAACAACAACAACGGCGGCAACAGCCGCAACGGAAGAGGAAACGAAGGAGGTAACGGGGGCGGCCACAACCGGAGCTGGCGTCCCCGCTGCCAGATATGTAAGAACTGGGGTCACGAGGCCGGCGACTGTCGCAGCCGCTATGATCATGACCACCACTCCGCCAACTCCGCGTCCTCATCATCCTCCCATGAGCCACCGCACTGGATCCTGGACACAGGCGCGACTGACCACCTGACAAATGATCTCGATCGTCTACACTTCCATGAGCGCTATGGCGGGAAGGATCAAGTGCAAGTAGCAAATGGTGCAGGTTTGTCTATTTCGCATATTGGTCATTCCACTATACCTGGTTCATCTCTTCGTTTACGAAATATTCTTCGTCTTCCACATATTCATCAACATCTTCTCTTCGTTTACCGTCTCGTCCTTGATAATGATGTTTTTTGGAATTTCACCATTTCTTTTTCCTTGTTAAGGACACGACCACGAAGAAAATCCTTCTTCACGGTAGATGTCATGGCGGACTCTACCCCATCCCGTTTAGTCGCGTGTCGTCGTCCTCCAACCGCCAAGCGTCTCTCAGCATCAAGACCACCCTGTCCCAGTGGCACCAGCTTCTCGGTCATCCCTCGAATAATATTGTTCAAAATATTGTTAGGAATAATGATTTAGTGTGTTCTTCTGAATATCAGACTTCCGTGTGTGATGCTTGTCAGCGTGCTAAAAGTCGAAAATTGGCTTATAATTTATCACATCATGTTTCCACTATGCCTCTTGAGTTAATTCATTCTGATGTTTGGGGGCCTTCTATTGCCTATTCCGGAGGCTATAAGTATTATGTGAGCTTTGTTGACGATTATTCTTGCTTCTCTTGGATTTATCTCCTTAAGCACAAGTCTTACGTTGAGCAAGTATTTTATGCTTTTCAGGCTCATGTTGAGCGTCTTCTCCACACTAAAATCATAGCTGTTCAGTCAGACTGGGGTGGTGAGTATCACCGACTGCACCGGTATTTCCAACCCACAGAAATCTCTCATCATGTGTCTTGCCCGCACACCTCTCAGCAAAACGGCATTGCTGAACGCAAACACCGTCACCATGTCGAAACAGGTCTTGCCTTGCTGGCTCATTCTTCTTTCCCTTTTTGTTTTTTGTGATGAAGCGTTCCTTACGGCGTGCTACCTTATTAATCACATGCCTACACATGTTCTTCAACAAGATACAAACATCTATCGTCTCCTTAGGGTGCACCCCGATTACAAGTTTCTTCACACTTTTGGTTGCGCCTGCTGGCCTAGTTTGCGCAAATATAATGCACACAAGCTTGCTTTCCATTCCACTGTGTGTGTTTTCGTGGGCTATTGTCCGAGGCACAAGGGATACAAGTGTCCTGATCGTTGCACGGGACGTATCTACATCTCTCGTGATGTCATTTTTGACGAGTTTGTTTTTTCCCTATGCAACTCCTGGGGTCACCTGTGACGCCCTCGATTCAATCATACACTAATCATACACGCAAATGTGTACGATCAAGATCAAGGACTCACGGGAAGATATCACAACACAACTCTAGACACAAATTAAATTAATACAAGCTTTATATTAGAAGCCAGGGGCCTCGAGGGCTCGAATACATAAGCTCGAATACACAAGAGTCGGCGGAAGCAACAATGAGTACAGACATAAGTTAGAGACAAGTTTGCCTTAAGAAGGCCAGCACAAAAGCATCTACGATCGAAAAGGCAAGGCCTCCTGCCTGGGAGCCTCCTAACTCCACGTAGTAGTATGCATCGGCGGTGGCATCTAGCTTCTGGGCTCCGACATCTGGTTGCATCAACCGGAAAGAAGAAGAAAGGGGGAAAGGGGGAGCAAAGCAACCGTGTGTACTCATCCAAAGTACTCGCAAGCAAGGATCTACAGTACATATGCATCAGTACCTATGAAATGTGCTGTATCTGTGGACTGGACTGCAGAATGCCAGAAAAGAAGGGGGAAAGCCTAGCCTATCGAAGACTAGCATCTTCAAGCATCTTGCAGCATCATAAGAGATAAGAGTATAATAAAGTAAAGTAGTAGTATTGTTATCAATCTCGGCCAGAGATCCTTTCTCGACTCCCTGCGAGAAAGCAATCCCAGAGCCATACTATCCAGTTATCACCTCAAGTATCCAGTTCTTAGTTGTATCGATCGGGATACAACTCCAAGTGTCCGTTACCGTAGGCCAGGCTATCGATAGATGTTTTCTTCCCTGCAGAGGTGCACCAACTTACCCACCACGCTCGATTAACTCCGGCCGGACATACTTTCCTGAGTCATGCCCGGCCTCGGCCAAACAATATGCCGCAACCCTACCTAGGCTTAATAGAGAGGTCAGCACGCCGGACCAAACCTATGCCCCTAGGGGTCATGGGCCATTGCCTTGGGAACTCCTGCACGTTGCGAACGCGGCCGGTGAGCAGACCTAGCTACCTCCTTAAAAAAGATAGGTTCTTACCAGTCCAACCTGGCACGCGCCGCTTAGTCACTGACGTCTATTAAGCTTCGGCTGATGCATACGACACAGAACACCCATACTATGCCCACATGATGGTTAGTAATATCAGGCCAGAGGCCCCTCAGATCAAATATCAAAATCGTAGTGGATTAGGAACGTGCGGTAACAAGCAGAGACTCACGAAAGATGTGACCCCGTCGCCTCATCTCGAGGACTTGCGGCAAGGGCTAGGAATGTCCGGCCACGCCTCGTAATTATCCCGCGGGCACCCTCCAGGTCAAACCCGTCTCCACATCACTCAAAGGTACCCCTCAGGGTCGACCCGCCTTTCCAAGTAACAGTTGTAAAGTTCAAGTATCCGTGTGTCCAAACATCAATGGGAAAACCCGAGGAATCACCCCCGGTGAATTCCACTCGATGTAATTATCAAGGTGAACGTAAGAGGAACCACCCCCGAAGTTCACACTTGAGGGGTTGCACGACAGAGTCGTATCGGAAGTGCTTAAGGAGGAAATCACCCTCGATGACCACGACCGAATAGCTACACTACAGAGATCTCATCAGGAGTGATGTATGAGGTTCCACCCTCGGCACTCGATGGTAACTCTGCAGAGTCGAGCAACAAAAGGGGTGTGATGCGATGTGAGGTGTTGGGCTCTGGTCGTCGATCACGTTGATCAAGCCGTCGATGATGAATCAGGGGAAACAAGGACCAGGTGGGGGTCACTGATGGATCACTAACCAACCTATACTAAGCATTTTAGGATAAGCAGGTAGGTAACCATAAGCAGGCTATGCATCAGAATAGGAGCAATCAATTACAGTAGCAAAATCTAATGCAAGCATGACAGAATAGAATGGGCGATATCGGGATGATCAAAGGGGGGCTTGCCTGGTTGCTCGGCGGCAAAGGCAGGGTCGTCAACTGTGAAGTCAATCCCCAGGGCATCGTCAACGGTCTCGGGTGTCTACCGGGAAGAAAGGGGGAGAAGAAACAAATAAATACATGGAAAACAAAGTATCATAAAGTAAGACAAGACAATGAGCAATGCTAGAGGTGTTCTAACGCGGTACTACATGTTGGAAATATGCCCTAGAGGCAATAGTAAAAGCATTATTATTATATTTCCTTGTTCATGATAATTGTCTTTATTCATGCTATAACTGTATTATCCGGAAATCGTAATACACGTGTGAATACATAGACTACAATACGTCCCTAGTAAGCCTCTAGTTGACTAGCTCGTTGGTCAACAGATAGTCATGGTTTCGACTATGGACATCGGATGTCATTGATAACGGGATCACGTCATTAGGAGAATGACGTGATGGACAAGACCCAATCCTAAGCATAGCACAAAGATCGTGTAGTTCGTTTTGCTAGAGCTTTTCCAATGTCAAGTATCTCTTCCTTAGACCATGAGATCGTGCAATTCCGGATACCGTAGGAGTGCTTTGGGTGTATCAAAGCGTCACAACGTAATCGGGTGACTATAAAGGTGCACTACAGGTATCTCCGAAAGTGACCATTGGGTTGACACGGATCGAGGCTGGGATTTGTCACTCCGTATGACGGAGAGGTATCTTGGGCCCACTCGGTAATGCATCATCATAATGAGCTCAAAGTGACCAAGTGTCCGGTCACGGATCATGCATTGCGATACGAGTAAAGTGACTTGCCGTAACGAGACTAACGAGGTATTGGGATACCGACGATCGAGTCTCGGGCAAGTAACATACCGTCGACAAAGGGAATAGAATACGGGTTGCTTGAACCCTTGACATCGTGGTTCATCCGATGACAACATCGAGGAGCATGTAGGAGCCAACATGGGTATCCAGATCCCGCTGTTGGTTATTGACTTGAGGTAGTCTCGGTCATGTTCAAGATGTCTCCCGAACCCGTAGGGTCTACACACTTAAGGTTCGGTGACGCTAGGGTTAATAGGAAGACAAGTATGTGATTACCGAATGTTGTTCGAGTCCGGATGAGATCCCGGACGTCACGAGGAGTTCGGAATGGTCCGGAGGTAAAGATTTATATATGGAAAGTGGTTAAACGGACTGGAAGTTTGGTGGTATCTGGTAAAGTACCGGGGCCACCGGGAGGGTTCCGGAGGTCCACCGGGAGGGGCCACCTCTCCCGGGGGGCCACATGGGCTAAGTGGGAGAGGGAACCAGCCCCTGGTGGGCTGGGTGCGCCTCCCCACCTAGGCCCATGCGCCTAGGGTTTGGGGAGGAGGAAACCCTAAAGGGGGCGCCCCCCTAGTTTGGGGGCAAGCCACCCTCCTCCCCTCCTCCCTTGGCCGCCGCCCCCCCTAGGGTTTGCCCTAGAGGGCCGGGCCCCCTTGACCCTCTCCTCCTATAAATAGAGGGGTGGGGGGGAGGGCTGCCAACACAGTTGTAGGCGCAGCCCCTCCCCTCCCAACACCTCTCTTTCTCACGCAAGCTTGGCGAAGCCCTGCCGGAGAACTACCGTACCTGCTGCACCACGCCGTCGTGCTGCCATCGGGATTGTCTTCTTCAACCTCTCCTTCACTCTTGCTGGATCAAGACGGAGTAGACGCCATCGTCCCGTACGTGTGTTGAACACGGAGGTACTGTCCTTTCAGTACTTTGGTCATCGGTGATCGGAATCACGTTGGGAACGTCTTCGTCATCACCACTCTCAAGAACGCTTCCGTATTCGATCTACAAGTGGTATGTAGATGCAAACTCTCTCGTTACTCGTTGCATGGTAGAACTCATAGATGGATCTTGGTGAAACCGTAGGAAAAATTTAATTTTCTGCAACGTTCCCCAACAGTGGCATCATGAGCTAGGTCTATGCGTAGTTCTCTTTGCACGAGTAGAACACAATTTTGTTGTGGGCGTGGATCTTGTCAACTTACTTGCCGTTACTAGTTGTTTCTTGCTTCCGCGGTATTGTGGGATGAAGCGGCCCGGACCAACCTTACACGTACTCTTACGTGAGACCGGTTCCACCGACTAACATGCACTAGTTGCATAAGGTGGCTGGCGGGTGTCTGTCTCTCCTACTTTAGTGGGAGCGGATTCGATGAACAGGGTCCTTATGAAGGGTAAATAGAAGTTGACAAGATCACGTTGTGGTTATTCGTAGGTAAGAAAACGTTCTTGCTAGAACCCAATTGCAGCCACGTAAAAGATGCAACAACAATTAGAGGACGGCTAACTTGTTTTTTGCAGCAATTGTCATGTGACGGATATGGCCAAGTTGTGATGAATGATGATATATTGTGATGTATGAGATCATGTTCTTGTAATAGGAATCACGACTTGCATGTCGATGAGTATGACAACGGCAGGAGCCATAGGAGTTGTCTTTATTTTGTATGACCTGCGTGTCATTGAAGAACGCCATGTAATTTACTTTACTTTATTGCTAAACGCGTTAGCCATAGAAGTAGAAGTAGTCGTTGGCGTGACAACTTCATGGAGGCACGATGATGGAGATCATGATGATGGAGATCATGGTGTCATGCGGTGACAGGATGATCATGGAGCCCCAAGATGAAGATCAAAGGAGCTATATGATATTGGCCATATCATGTCACTACTTTATAATTGCATGTGATGTTTATTATAATTATGCATCTTGTTTACTTAGAACGACGGTAGTAAATAAGATGATCCTTACAACAATTTCAAGAAGTGTTCTCCCTAACTGCACCGTTGCTACAGTTCGTCGCTTCTAAGCACCACGTGATGATCGGGTGTGATGGATTCTTACGTTCACATACAACGGTGTAAGACAGATTTACACACGCAAAACACTTAGGGTTAAACTTGACGAGCCTAGCATGTACAGACATGGCCTCGGAACACGGAGACCGAAAGGTCGAACACGAGTCGTATGGAAGATACGATCAACATGAGAATGTTCACCGACGATGACTAGTCCGTCTCACGTGATGATCGGACACGGCCTAGTCGACTCGGATCGTGTATCACTTAGATGACTAGAGGATGTCTAATCTGAGTGGGAGTTCATTAATAATTTGATTAGATGAACTTAATTATCATGAACTTAGTCTAAAACTTTTGAATTATATGTCTTGTAGATCAAATGGCCAACGCCATGTCAACTTGAACTTCAACGCGTTCCTAGAGAAAACCAAGCTGAAAGATGACGGCAGCAACTATACGGACTGGGTCCGGAACACGAGGATCATCCTCATAGCTGCTGTGAAACAATACATCCTAGAAGGACCGCTAGGTGAAGCTCCGTCCTGCAGAACCAAGACATTATGAATGCTTGGCAGTCTCGTCTTGATGATTACTCCCTCGTTCAAGGCGGCATGCTTTACTGACTTAGAACCGGGCTCCAAAAGCGTTTTGAGCACCACGGAGCATATGAGATGTTCGAGGAGCTGAAACTTGTTTTCCAAGCTCACGCCCGGTCGAGAGATATGACATCTCCGACAAGTTCTATAGTTGTAAGATGGAGGAAAACAGTTACGTCGGTGAACACATTCTCGAAGATGTCAGGTTGCACAACCGTATGACCCAACTGAATATTAACCTCCCCGATGAGGCGGTCATTGACAGAATCCTCGATCGCTCCCACCAAGCTACAAGAGCTTTGTGATGAATTACAACATGCGGGGATGGTAAAGACCATTCTGAAGTGTTCTCTATGCTGAAGTCAGCCGAGGTTGAAATCAAGAAAGAACATCAAGTGTTGATGGTCAATAAGACCACTAAGTTTAAGAAGGGCAAGGGCAAGAAGAACTTCAAGAAGGACGGCAAGGAGGTTGCCGCGCCCGATAAGCAAGTTGCCGGAAGAAGTCAAAGAATGGACCCAAGCCCGAGACCGAGTGCTTTTATTGCAAGGGAAGGGTCATCGAAGCGGAACTGCCCCAAATACTTAGCGGACAAGAAGGCCGCAACACCAAAGGTATATTTGATATACATGTAATTGATGTGTACCTTACCAAGAATCGTAGTAACTCCTGGGTATTTGATACCGTGCCGTTGCTCATATTTGTAACTCACAGCAGGAGCTGCGGAATAAGCGGAGATCTGGCGAAGGACGAGGTGACGATCGCGCGTCGGGAATGGTTCCGAGTTGATGTGATCGCCGTCGCACGCTACCTCTTCATTTACCCACGGGATTAGTTATGAACCTTAATAATTGTTATTTGGTGCCAAGTTTGAGCATGAATATTGTATCCGGATCTCGTTTAATGCGAGATGGCTACTCATTTAAATCCGAGAATAATGGTTGTTCTATTTATATGAGAGATATGTTTTATGGTCATGCTCCGATGGTCAATGGTTTATTCTTAATGAATCTCGGCGTAGTATTACACATGTTCATAGCGTGAATACCAAAAGATGTAAAGTTGATAACGATAGTCCCACATACTTGTGGCACTGCCGCCTTGGTCACATTGGTGTCAAGCGCATGAAGAAGCTCCATGCTGATGGACTTTTGGAGTCTCTTGATTATGAATCATTTGACACATGCGAACCATGCCTCATGGGCAAGATGACCAAGACTCCATTCTCGGAACAATGGAGCGAGCAACCAACTTATTGGAAATCATACATACCGATGTGTGCGGTCCAATGAGCGTTGAGGCTCGTGGAGGATATCGTTATGTTCTCACTCTCACAGATGACTTGAGTAGATATGGGTATGTCTACTTGATGAAACACAAGTCTGAGACCTTTGAAAAGTTCAAGGAATATCAGAATGAAGTAGAGAATCAACGTGACCGAAAGATAAAATTCTTACGATCGATCGTGGAGGAGAATATTTAAGTCACGAATTTGGTACACACTTAAGAAAATGTGGAATCGTTTCACAACTAACGCCGCTGGAACACCTCAGCGTAATGGTGTGTCCGAACGTCGAATCGCACTCTATTGGATATGGTGCGGTCTATGATGTCTCTTACTGATTTACCGCTATCATTTTGGGGATACGCCTAGAGACAGCTACATTCACTTTAAATAGGGCACCCTCTAAGTCCGTTGAGACGACACCGTATGAATTATGGTTTGGGAAGAAACCTAAGTCGTCGCTTCTAAAAGTTTGGGGATGCGATGCTTATGTCAAGAAACTTCAACCTGAAAAGCTCGAACCCAAGTCGGAAAAATGCGTCTTCATAGGATACCCTAAGGAAACCGTAGGGTATACCTTCTACTTAAGATCCGAGGGCAAGATCTTTGTTGCCAAGAATGGATCTTTTACGGAAAAGAGTTTCTCTCGAAAGAAGTAAGTGGGAGGAAAGTAGAACTCGATGAAGTACTACCTCTTGAACAGGATAGTAGTGCAGCTCAGAAAATGTTCTGTGATGCCTACACCAACCAAGAGGAAATTCATGATGATGATCAAGGTACTTCGGATCAAGTTGCTACTGAACTTCAGAGGTCCACTAGGACACGTTCCGCACTGCAGTGGTACGGCAACCCTGTCACGGAAATCATGTTGTTAGACAACAATGAACCTTGAACTATGAAGAAGCGATGGCGGCCCAGATTCCAACAAATGGCTAGAAGCCATGAAGTCCGAGATAGAATCCATGTATGAAAACAAAGTGTGGACTTTGGTGACTTGCCCGATGATCGCGAGCGATAGAAAACAAATGGATCTTTAAGAAGAAGACGGACGCGGATGGTAATGTCACCATCTATAAAGCTCGACTTGTCGCTAAGGGTTATCGGCAAGTTCAAGGGATTGACTACGATGAGACTTTCTCTCCCGTAGCGAAGCTTAAGTCCGTCCAATCATGTTAGCAATTGCCGCATACTATGATTATGAGATATGGCAGATGGACGCCAAAACAGCGTTCCTTAACGGCTATCTTAAGGAAGAGCTGTATATGATACAGCCAGAGGGTTTTGTCGATCCTAAGAACGCTAACAAAGTATGCAAGCTCCAGCGATCCATTTATGGGCTGGTGCAAGCATCTCGGAGTTGGAACATTCGCTTTGATGAGATGATCAAAGCGTTTAGTTTATGCAGACTTATGGAGAAGCCTCGTTTACAAGAAAGTGAGTGGGAGCTCAGAGCATTTCTCATATTATATGTAGATGACATACTTGATGGGAAATGATATAGATTTCTTGGACAGCATTAAGGCCTACTTGAATAAGTGTTTTTCAATGAAGGACCTTGGAGAAGTTGCTTATATATTAGGCATCAAGATCTATAGAGATAGATCGAGACGCCTCATAGGTCTTTCACAAAGCACATACCTTGATAAGATTTTGAATAAGTTCAAATGGATCAGTCTAAGAAGGGTTCTTGCTGTATTGCAAGGTGTGAGATTGAGCTCAGCTCAATGCCGACCACGGCAAAAGATAAAGAAGAGATGAGTGTCATCCCTATGCCTCAGCCATAGGATCTATTATGTATGCCATGTGTACTGACCTGATGTAAACCTTGCCGTAAGTTTGGTAGGAAGGTACCAAAGTAATCCCGCAAGGAACACCGGACAGCGGTCAAGAATATCCTGAAGTACCGAAAAGGACAAAGGACATGTTTCGTTTATGGAGGTGACGAAGAGCTCGTCGTAATAGGTTACGCCGACGCTTAGCTTCGACACGATCTGATGACTCTAAGTCACAAACCGGATACGTGTATATGTTGAATGGTGGAGCAGAAGCTGGTGCAGCTGCAAGCAGAAGCGCCGTGGCGGGATCTACATGTGAAGCGGAGTACATGGCAGCCTCGGAGGCAGCGATGAAGCAATTTGGGTGAAGGAGTTCATCACCGACCTAGGAGTCATACCCAATGCGTCGGGCCGATCAAACTCTTCCGTGACAACACCGAGCTATTGCCCTTGCCAAGGAGCCCAGGTTTCACAAGAAGACCAGGCACATCAAGCGCCGCTCAACTCCATCCGTGAAAATGTTCGTAATGGAGACATAGAAATTTGTAAAGTGCATACGGATCTGAATGTCGCAGATCCGTTAACTAAACCTCTCTTCATGGGCAAAACATGATCAGCACCGTAACTCTATGGGTGTTCGATTCATCACAATGTAAACTAGATTATTGACTCTAGTGCAAGTGGGAGACTGTTGGAAATATGCCCTAGAGGCAATAATAAAAGCATTATTATTATATTTCCTTGTTCATGATAATTGTCTTTATTCATGCTATAACAGTATTATCCGGAAATCGTAATACACGTGTGAATACATAGACTACAATACGTCCCTAGTAAGCCTCTAGTTGACTAGCTCGTTGGTCAACAGATAGTCATGGTTTCGACTATGGACATCGGATGTCATTGATAACGGGATCACGCCATTAGGAGAATGACGTGATGGACAAGACCCAATCCTAAGCATAGCACAAAGATCGTAGTTCGCTTTGCTAGAGCTTTTCCAATGTCAAGTATCTCTTCCTTAGACCATGAGATCGTGCAATTCCGGATACCGTAGGAGTGCTTTGGTGTATCAAACGTCACAACGAATCGGGTGACTATAAAGGTGCACTACAGGTATCTCCGAAAGTGACCATTGGGTTGACACGGATCGAGATGGGATTTGTCACTCCGTATGACGGAGAGGTATCACGGGCCCACTCGGTAATGCATCATCATAATGAGCTCAAAGTGACCAAGTGTCCGTCACGGATCATGCATTGCGGTACGAGTAAAGTGACTTGCCGGTAACGAGACTAACGAGGTATTGGGATACCGACGATCGAAGTCTCGGGCAAGTAACATACCGTCGACAAAGGGAATAGAATACGGGTTGCTTGAACCCTTGACATCGTGGTTCATCCGATGACAACATCGAGGAGCATGTGGGAGCCAACATGGGTATCCAGATCCCGCTGTTGGTTATTGACTTGAGGTAGTCTCGGTCATGTCTCAGATGTCTCCCGAACCCGTAGGGTCTACACACTTAAGGTTCGGTGACGCTAGGGTTAATAGGAAGACAAGTATGTGATTACCGAATGTTGTTCGAGTCCTGATGAGATCCCGGACGTCACGAGGAGTTCCGGAATGGTCCGGAGGTAAAGATTTATATATGGAAAGTGGTTAAACGGACTCTGGAAGTTTGGTGGTATACTGGGTAAAGTCACGGGGCCACGGGAGGGTTCCGGAGGTCCACCAGAGGGGCCACCTCTCCGGGGGCCACATGGGCTAAGTGGAGAGGGAACCAGCCCCTGGTGGGCTGGGTGCGCCCCACCCAGGCCCATGCGCCTAGGGTTTGGGAGGAGGAAACCTAAAGGGGCGCCCCTAGTTTGGGGGCAAGCCACCCTCCTCCCTCCTCCTTGGCCGCCGCCCCTAGGGTTTGCCCTAGAGGGCCGGCCCCTTGACCCTCTCCTCCTATAAATAGAGGGTGGGGGAGGCTGCCAACACAGTTGTAGGCGCAGCCCCTCCCTCCCAACACCTCTCTTTCTCACGCAAGCTTGGCGAAGCCTGCCGGAGAACTACTGCAGACTGCTGCACCACGCCGTCGTGCTGCCATCGGGATTGTCTTCTTCAACCTCTCCTTCACTCTTGCTGGATCAAGACGGAGGAGACGCCATCGTCTCCGCACGTGTGTTGAACACGGAGGTACTGTCCTTTCAAGATTTTGGTCATCGGTGATCGGAATCACGTTGGGAACGTCTTCATCATCACCACTCTCAAGAACGCTTCCGTATTCGATCTACAAGTGGTATGTAGATGCAAACTCTCTCTCGTTACTCGTTGCATGGTAGAACTCATAGATGGATCTTGGTGAAACCGTAGGAAAAATTTTAATTTTCTGCAACGTTCCCCAACACTACACGTTGCAGGCGGAGAGGAAAAACATCTGGAAATGTTTTCCCGGTGTTAGGCATTTTGCGGACAAATAAAAGAGAGGGTACAGTTCCATGTTCAGCATGGTAGTGGCATGTGACAGATGAATGGACCGTGTATTCGGATTCGTTTGATTTTTCTGACCAACTTTCATGTAGAAAACATTTTCATCCGAGTTACGGATTATTTTCTATGATTTATCAAAGTGTAAAGCAATATTAAATCGAAAACAGGGGCTAAAATGCTAAGTAGACCCGAAAGTGTACCCAGCCAGAAGCACAATGAGGCTGACAGATGGGGCGCTGTTGACTGCCTAGCCAGCAGTCAACAATGGATTGTTGACTGGTCAACTGACCAGGGGGACCCACCTATCATTGACTCTACTATTAACACTATCTTTAATTGTTTTAGTTAACTTAGTTAGCACGTAGGGCCCATGTGTAAGTGTCACCTTCTAGTAAACTAACCTACCTTTTAATTAGCGATGGGGCCCATTAGTTGGGGGGGGGGGGGTAGCGCCTGATCTAAAGGCCAGAGGCTTGGTAGCCACCAAGGAGATGCACACACGCGTGCAGGCCGAGCCATGGGCGCGGTTGGCCGGCCGGTCAGGGACAACGGCGAGCAGGGCCGAAGCCACGCGTATGCGGGCGTGAGCGCACTACTAGGAAAAAGCCTAGCAGCAGCGCGGGTTTTGGGCCTATTAGTAGCGCGGGGGCCTGCGCTACTAATAAGGCGCTACAACCAACGTATAGCAGTAGCGCGGGTGCCACCCGCGCTACTACTACGTCCTTTAGTAGTACCATGGGTAAAAACCCGCGCTACTACTACCAGCGCGGGGTTTTTTTTTTGAATTTTTTCGAAAAAATATTTCAATTTTTCCCTAATTTTCAAATTTGTGAATTATTTTAACCTCAAATCTCTAATCACCCCTCATCGCTGCTCAATTTAATCTCTAATCACCCCTCATCATTCCAAATCATCTAACTTCCCGGACGGTCACCCATCCTCTCACTACTCCAGCCTGAGCACGCTTAACTTCCGGGTTCTATTCTCCTCGCTTCCCAATCTGCACTTGTTGTTTTCCGACAATAGTAAGATGTCAATCCTATTAACCTCAGGAATTTAGCTTGAGCATGAAGTCACACATTTCACTATTTGAGTTTGAAACTATTGTTCTAAAAAATTAGTAACACTAATATTTCTTGAATAATTAGTTTGACCATAGTTTGACCACAGTTTGGCCATAGTTTGACCAGATTTGACCAAAATTCAAAAAAACTAAAATAATTATTTAGTAACACTAATATTCTAGAATAATTAGTTTGACCATTGTTTGACCATAGTTTGACCACACAGTTTGAAATTTTTTCAATTTTTTCCACTCTAGATCTTAAAAGCCCCGTAACTTTTTTTCTGTTTGGTTTTTGAGGATTTCGAGTAGATGATTTTTCATATAAAAAACTTTTTCATCCGAGTTAGTATGCAAAAGTTATGCCCATTTTTACAAATTCTCAAGAGATTTTGCAAATAAAGTCTAAATTCATAGTTGCAAATTTTCCCAACAACTAGACCACATATCACATGGGAAACTTATTTTCTTTTATTTTTTTGACATTTTCATCATTTTCTTTTATTTTTTTTAAACTGAAAAGGCGATCCACGGGGGTAGAGTTTGAAAAGGGGACCTTTAGTAGTAGCGCGGTTTTTTACCCCCTCGCTACTACTATGGCACCACTTAGTAGTAGCGAGGGCTAAAAACCAACGCTACTGCTATCAAACTTAGTAGTAGCGAGGTTTTGAAAACCCGCGCTACTACTATGGCATGTCCCGGGGGGCACGGTAGAGACCGCTTAGTAGTAGCGAGGGTTAAAAACCCTCGCTACTGCTATCAACTTAGTAGCAGTAGCGAGGGTTTTTAACCCTCGCTACTACTAACTTTCTGTGTATAGGCTTTTCCCTAGTAGTGGCGGCGGCGGCGAGCCGCAGTATAGCAGCAGCAGCGAGAGGCATCGGCAAGCAAGTCGCGTCCTGGGCGAGGGCGAAGGCGCACGGGACGTCGGCGACAGCAGGCGTGCGACGGCGGACACAGCATGGAGCCGGCGGATAGCAGAAGCTGGTGAGCAGGAGGCTGCGGCGGCAGGGGAGGGCATGGCCCGGGCGAGAAGCAGCTCTGGCGGACGCGGGCGGAGGGGCGAGGGCGCGCGCAGCGGCAGGCCAGGGAGCTAGCGTAGCGCGAGAGCCGCAGCCATCGGAGTATGTAGCAGCGGCAGCAGCGGTTTCAGGCAGAGCAAGCATCGGCGACATCCACAAGCAGCGCAGCAGCAGGTAGACGGAGCGGCAGCAATAGGAGCGATGTAGGAGCAGCGACGGCATGCGTCGAGCCACAACTGGAAGCAGCAATACACGGCAGCGGGTAGAGGGGAGTGCGGGCGCGCACGATGGGTCGCAGCTGGGCGAGCAGAGCGCGGAAAGAGGCGGGGTGAGCGCGAACGGAGTCAGGGTAGGCGTGGAGAGCGCGTGCTTGTCGAGAGTTAGACGGGGCGGCGCGGTGACCTACGGCAAGGGGGAAACGGAAGGGGGAAACAGAAGGGGAAGAGGGGGTTGCGAGAGGAGCTCACATAGCGGGCACACGAGGGCCCCGTTATCGCTTAGGAGCAGCAGAGGCCGGCCGGACTCGACGGAGCTCGCCGGCAACCGAAGACGAAGAAGACGACTGCGGATCCGGTGATTGGGGTGCTTCCGGCCCGCGCACGTGGACGTAGAGGAAGAAGCGGTCAGTGGCGGAGTTCGCGGACATGTCGGCGAGGCTTGGTGAAGACTTTGGCCGCAAGCCTCACGGGACTAACATATTGATCCAGTGCCCAGTGCCAGGTTCCTGTCTGTTGCATGTTTTTGGTTTCGCAGAATACCCAAATCAAACGGAATCCAAATGGGATAAAAATGGATGGAGCTTATTTTTGGAATATTTGGAAAATTCCGGAAGAAAAATCCACGCGAGACGGTGCCCGAGGTGGCCACGAGGCAAGGGGGCGCACCTGCCCCCTCCCGCCCCCCAGGGCGCGCCCCTGACCCTCGTGGGCCACCCGTAAGGCGGTTGATGCCCTTCTTCGGCCGCAAGAAAGCTAATTTTTGGTAAAAAAAATCACGGCGAAGGTTTCAATCCAATCGGAGTTACGGATCTCCGGATATAAAAGAAACGGTGAAAGGGCAGCAGACGAGAACGTAGAAATAGAGAGAGACAGAGAGACAGATCCAATCTCAGAGGGGATCTCGCCCCTCCCATGCCATGGAGACCATGGACCAGAGGGGAAACCCTTCTCCCATCTAGGGAGAAGGTCAAGGAAGAATAAGAAGGAGGGGGGCTCTCTCCCCTCGCTTCCGGTGGCGCCGGAACGCCGCCGGGGGCCATGATCATCACCGCGATCTTCACCAACACCTCCGCCATCTTCATCAACATATCCATCACATTCCCCCCTCTATCTACAGCGATCTACTCTCGCACAACCCGATGTACCCTCTACTTGAACATGGTGCTTTATGCTTCATATTATTATCCAATGATGTGTTGCCATCCTATTGATGTCTGAGTAGATTTTCGTTGTCCTATCAGTGGTTGATGAATTGCTATGATTGTTTTAATTTGCTTGTGGTTATTGTTGACCTTTGGTGCCCATCATATGAGTGCGCGCGTGGATCACACCATAGGGTTAGTTGTATGTTGATAGGAGTATGTATTGGAGGGCACGAGTGACAAAAGCTTCAACCTAGCATAGAAATTGATGCATACAGGATTGAAGGGGGACCAATATATCTTAATGCTATGGTTGGGTTTTACCTTAATGAACGTTAGTATTTGCGGATGCTTGCTAATAATTCCAATCATAAGTGCATAGAATTCCAAGTTAGGGATGACATGCTAGAGGTGGCGTCTCCCACATGATACTTGCTATCGGTCTAGTAAAGTAGTTAATTACTGAAGGGACAATTTCGCAACTCCTACCACCACTTTTCCACACTCTCTATATTTACTTTAGTTGTGTCTTTACTTACAACAGCCCCTAGTTTTTATTTACTCGCTCTTTACTTTCTTGCAAGCCTATCCAAAAACACCTACAAAGTACTTCTAGTTTCATACTTGTTCTTGGTAAAGTAAACGTTAAGCGTGCGTAGAGTTGTATCGGTGGTCAATAGAACTTGAGGGAATATTTATTCTACCTTTAGCTCCTCGTTGGGTTCGACACTCTTACTTATCGAAAACTGTTGCGATCCACTATACTTGTGGGTTATCAGCGGGCCAGGGGGGGCTCTCTCCTCTTTTTTTGCCTTTTCTTTTACTGCTTTTCTTTTTTTAGTAGCTTTTGCATTTTCTTTTAGCCACAAATGACTTTGCGAAAATATGCCACTGGCCAAAACAAATTAAAAGAAATATTGTGCACTGCCCCAAAAAGTTTGGAAGAAGTTTGAATTAGCTTGAATTTTTTAATAAATTAAAAAGGCATTTAATCTATTGTTTTAGCCACTGATTTAACTAGTTTAGTGCACTTAAACACTTTGCAAAAATGTTGGTTCACCACCAATATTAACAAATGATTATTTGCCACATGATGAACATTTTAGTTTTCTTGTCTAACAAAATATGAATTTTTGACTTGAGATTGGTATTGAATTTGAATTGTGATTTGGATCAAGTGAAGATTAGCAACAGTAATGTGATGACATGGTACCTTTAACAAGGGATTACTGTAGCATGACACCAGGGGTGTTACAAATCTCCTCCACTAGAAGAAATCTCGTCCCGAGATTTAAGAGGTGGAGTAAGGAGAGAAGAGTTGGTTATGAAACTCTAACGAATGTTCTTTTTCGTGTTGCTCTCATTGAAGAGGTTGATCCAGAACATTGATGTCCTTAATTCGCTGCATCAGGGCATCATGATGAAGTCCTCATCCTTTCTTTAGAAACTCCATCGTACTTACGGATAGGGTATAAGGGGAAAACTATAAGGACGGATGTCTGAAAGGATTGGCATCCGGTAATTATCTCAAGGAAGGAGAGTTTAGAAGTACCAGGAAACAAATCGAGAATGCTATAAGGAGGTTCAACAAGTTTCAACCAGGTAGGCATCAAGCTGATGCCTATAACAGGTGAGGAAGGGGTTCAGAGCAATGAAGAATAATGTTGCCGCTGATACCAGAATAAATCATGGTAAGGAAGTTAGCTCGTGAATTACCTACGAAGCCAAGTGCAAAGAATATTTCGGAATCAAGGTCGTACAGGAGAGTCAGGTTTCGATCCTGTGGAACTGTGGGTTATGGGCCCACCTTGTGTGTTCAGAGTAGGGAGAGCGGCGACATCTTGCACGGATATGATAGCAAGGCATGTCATAGGATAGCCTGTCAGTTATGTTGGCATCAACATTGGTACCAAGGGTGGCGGACAAAGAGAACCATTTTCCTGCTCGTTGGAACGAGGCGGACCATTAGGCAAAGTTATCGTCCAGCGGCGGTTACCGGAATGTCATCGACAATAATAACAGGGTGACACTGACAGAGTTGTAGACCGAGGTGCTTTCATATGAAAAGAATTAATAGTGCTTGGGTCATATAGACCACAAGAAAGGTTAAACAACCAATGAATAGGAAAATGAAATTATCGGATTAAACAGACCAACGAAAAGGAAAATGTGTCTATCAAACTTAACAGACCAATGGAAAGGAAAATGTGTTTCACACAAGAATTGGGAGTATATCCTTCCCAAAGAAATGCGGAGCATGAAATACATGATAGGACATTAAGTGCAAAAGCATTTAGATAAAGGGGCGAGCGAAGAATTAGGATATTCCCCATACAACGGTGTTTGGATAATAGATCAAGAAGCATTTTAGCATTTTGCTTCACATGTTCGTGTTGATATTCGGAATACCACAGTCATGCTTCGAGATAGCACTGATATGGTGTTACAACTAAGGATTGGGTTTGTAGATCATAAGAGATTCAAAGGAACATTTCCAAGATTATCTCGGAACATAAGGCATAACCAAACACAATCAGGTCAGTGTTGGCAGGAAGTCAAGGACGTTGTCGATGATAACACAATCATCGAGGGGCGAGGATGGTATTTCTCATCACGAATTCAATTGATATCCTGGAAGAGCTTAGAATGTTGATGATGATCATGACACCTTTGTCGAGAGATTTCATGAAGATGTAATCGTTCGACAATGACATCAAGTCAAAGGAATGATGAGCAAAAGGTATTGGAACCACGGGTATGACACAAACTCGAAACCAAACTTGTTGTTCAAGGCGAAATGATAAGACGAGGAAGTGTGACATAAGCTTAGCTCATCGTTGAAAAATTGTGCTCCGGGAAGGACCAGGTAGCACAGTTAACATTTAGCACGATAATGATGTAGCCAATCAGGCTAGGAATGATGTGACGGAGTATCAATTCAATTAAGAATTTACAAGAGGTAGTGCAATGACACAATATCCTCAAGATAACATGAGGCAATACTTGAAGGTAGATCAAAATAGAGGTTGCGGAGTTGCATTTGATCTGCAGAAGACAAGTGCAAGAACTTGTCCGAGAAATGGAATCAAAGGGGAACAATCATGGTCAGAACCATGGTTGCAAAGGACCAAACATAGATATCAAAAGAACTTGTAACAAGGGGATTATTATTATCACAAGAAGCTTCTATGATAAGTTCTACATCGGGCCCATGGGCATGAACACAAAGGTTCAAGGTCGACTCCCACTTCTTCAATGCATAACCTTTCATTCACTCCTCATTTTCGAAGAATTTGTAGTGCGAAAGATTTATCTGGTGAAGCACCAGAAGAGTATGACTCACATATCTTTCGAGTTCACTCGGATTAGGGAAGGCATAGGTACAACCCGTAGGGGTATCTTAGGAACATATACCACTAAGTTCCAGATCATATAACATCAGCTCAATAGCAGAGCATGGTTGACACTAAGCAGAGGATACAATTTATCAAAGGCATTATGTATCAGGGGAAGAACTCAAGGATTTGAGAATACGCAGGAACTGTCAGATAATAATCCACCAAAGGATATGGGTGACCACAAAGAATCTCATGTGAGTATCAATGCTCAACCAGAAGAAGAAGTAGTGCAAAGGCATCAGATTATAGAAGCAGCTGAATAATTTTGATGTTCAAGTTGAAGGGAACTAGGTGGACAATCAATTACAACATGACTGGCCGAGATCCAACTCATGTCCAAAATGGCGTATGAGCAGTAAGGTCAAATTTCAGGGTTCGACTGATGATTGCGAGCAACGCAACATATTGAATCAATAGGATCAGGATGACAATGCCAAAGGATGTCAATGAATATTGATGGACATATGGATTCAACCATAATGCAGGCAGACAAGACTTTCAGGAACACTAGGCTGCAGAGGATCTTCGGGAGATCGAATTGCATTCGAAGAATTTTGTGAGACATATGATCAACTGGGGATGAATGAATTCCCGATAAGTGTGAGGAATTATTCATAGGGGTATTCAGGCGGAAAAGGAGCTGCAAGGCAGCAGGCGCAAAAGATTCTCGGAAAATCGCAAAGTATTTCAGGGTATCTTGTAGTAACAAGAGCAATTGGAAAAGAAGGTATGGATGGCAATTGTATGTAGCTATCCATGGGGATTTATCGGTGGTAGGGAATTGCAACGCGAGGGGCACAAGGGTCTCGGGAAAACATCGAAGAGTATCTCTAGAATCTTCTCGTGCACCAAGCGACCATTTAGAATGAGGGGCTCTCCGAGAGGAAGTAGTTACGAGAACCTAAGGTTAGAGTTAGGAAAATCTTTAACCCGAATAGAAGAGAGATTAGAGTCCCAGAGTAAAGACGAGGAATAAAAGATCCTAATACCACCCAATGGCGACGTGGGCCCGTAAGACACACAGCCATGTTAGTAAAAGTTTTGTAGTGACTAGACTCGACTTCGGCCAAGGAGTTGGAAGGGGAGCTACCTACAGGCAGTCGGCTCTGATACCAACTTGTGACGCCCTCGATTCAATCGTATACTAATCATACACGCAAATGTGTACGATCAATATCAAGGACTCACGGGAAGATATCACAACACAACTCTAGACACAAATTAAATTAATACAAGCTTTATATTACAAGCCAGGGGCCTCGAGGGCTCGAGTACATAAGCTCGAATACACAAGAGTCAGCGGAAACAACAATTTCTTAGTACAGGCATAAGTTAGAGACAAGTTTGCCTTAAGAAGGCCAGCACAAAAGCATCTACGATCGAAAAGGCAAGGC